>CM057819.1:10521649-11015089 GCA_030067965.1 Latrodectus elegans | reverse complement strand
ACGAGAACCAGAGCTTAAATCTGGCGCCTTAGACCGCTCGGCCATTCTGACACGTTTGTTTAGCTGCGTTTCTCGATGTGCAGAATAATAGTAAAATGAGCACACATTATTCTTCAATTAGAAACCTTACAGATTTCATGTCATTCGTATGTATGGCTATTTTATGGGCATGAAAAGTTACCTACTATTTCAGCAAAAATTTTCGCCGACTGTGATTCAATAATCCCTTAAGAAAAATAAATGTCAGAAGTGGGTTCGAACCCACGCTCTCTTACGAGAACCAGAGCTTAAATCTGGCGCCTTAGACCGCTCGGCCATTCTGACACGTTTGTTTAGCTGCGTTTCTCGATGTGCAGAATAATAGTAAAATGAGCACACATTATTCTTCAATTAGAAACCTTACAGATTTCATGTCATTCGTATGTATGGCTATTTTATGGGCATGAAAAGTTACGTTCTATTTCAGCAAAAATTTTGCCGACTGTTATTCAATAATCCCTTAAGAAAAATCAATGTCAGAAGTTGGGTTTGAAACCACGCTCTCTTACGAGAACCAGAGCTTAAATCTGGTGCCTTAGATCGCTCGGCCATTCTGACCCATCTGTTCAGCTGCGTTTCTCCATGTGCAGAAAAATAGTAAAATGTGCACACATTATTCTTCAATTATAAACCTTACAAATTTCATGTCATTCGGAAGTATGGCTACTTTATGGTTATGAAAAGTTACCTACTATTTCAGCAAAAATTTTGCCGACTGTTATTCAATAATCCCTTAAGAAAAATCAATGTCAGAAGTGGGGTTCGAACCCACGCTCTCTTACGAGAACCAGAGCTTAAATCTGGTGCCTTAGACAGCTCGGTTATTCTGACACGTCTGTTTAGCTGCGTTTCTCGATGTGCAGAATAATAGTAAAATATGCAAACATTATTCTTCAATAAGAACTTTCTTAGATTTCATGTCATTCGTATGTATGGCTATTTTATGGTTATGAAAAGTTACCTAATATTTCAGCAAAAATTTTTGCCGACTGTGATTGAATAATCCCTTAAGAAAAATCAATGTCAGAAGTGGGGTTCGAACCCACGCTCTCTTACGAGAACCAGAGCTTAAATCTGGTGCCTTAGACAGCTCGGTTATTCTGACACGTCTGTTTAGCTGCGTTTCTCGATGTGCAGAATAATAGTAAAATATGCAAACATTATTCTTCAATAAGAACTTTCTTAGATTTCATGTCATTCGTATGTATGGCTATTTTATGGGCATGAAAAGTTACGTACTTTTTCAGCAAAACATTTTGCCGACTGTGATTCAATAATCCCTTAAGAAAAATCAATGTTAGAAGTGGGGTTCGAACCCACGCTCTCTTACGAGAACCAGTGCTTAAATCTGCGCCTTAGACCGCTCGGCCATTCTGACACGTCTATTTAGCTGCGTTTCTCCATGTGCAGAAAAATAGTAAAATGTGCACACATTATTTTTCAATTATAAAACTTACAAATTTCATGTCATTCGTAAGTATGGCTACTTTATGGTTATGAAAAGTTACCTACTATTTCAGCGAAAATTTTTGCCGACTGTGATTCAATAATCCCTTAAGACAAACCAATGTCAGAAGTGGGGTTCGAATCCACGCTCTCTTACGAGAACCAGAGCTTAAATCTGGTGCCTTAGACAGCTCGGTTATTCTGACACGTCTGTTTAGTTGCGTTTCTCGATGTGCAGAATAATAGTAAAATATGCAAACATTATTCTTCAATAAGAATTTTCTTAGATTTCATGTCATTCGTAAGTATGGCTATTTTATGGGTATGAAAAGTTATGTACTATTTAAGCAAAAATTTTTGCCGAAAGTGATTCAACAATCCCTTAAGAAAAATCAATGTCATAAGAGGTGTTCGAACCCTCGCTCTCTTACGAGAACCAGAGCTTAAATCTGGCGCATTAGACCGCTCGGCCATTCTGACACATGTGTTATGCAGCGTTTCTCGATGTTTAGAAAATTAGTAAAATGTGCACACATTATTCATTAATAAGAAACTAAACAAATTTCATTTCATTCGTAAGTATGGGTATTTTGTGGGAATGAAAAGTTAGGTACTATTTCAGCAAAATATCTTGAAGCGTGTAATTAAATAAAGCATTGAGAAACATGAATGTCAGAAGTTGGGTTCGAACCTGTGCTCTCTTACGAGAACCAGAGCTTTAATCAGGCACCTTAGACCGTTCAGCCATTCTGACCCATCTGTTCAGCAGCGTTTCTCCATGTGTGCAGAAAAATAGTAAAATGTGCACACATTATTCTTCAATTATAAAACTTACAAATTTCATGTCATTCGTAAGTATGGCTACTTTATGGTTATGAAAAGTTACCTACTATTTCAGCGGAAATTTTTACCGACTGTGATTCAATAATCCCTGAAGAAAAATCAATGTCAGAATAGGGGTTCGAATCCACGCTCTCTTACGAGAACCAGAGCTTAAATCTGGCGCCTTAGACCGCTCGGCCATCATGACACGTCTATTTAGCTGCGTTTCTCGATGTGCAGAATAATAGTAAAATATGCAAACATTATTCTTCAATTAGAAACCTTACAGATTTCATGTCATTCGTATGTATGGCTCATTTATGGGTATGAAAAGTTATGTAATTTTTCAGCAAAAAATTTTGCTGACTGTGATTCAATAATCCCTTAAGAAAAATCAATGTCAGAAGTGGGGTTCGAACCCACGCTCTCTTACGAGAACCAGAGCTTAAATCTGGCGCCTTAGACCCCTCGGCCATTCTGACACGTTTGTTCAGCTGCGTTTCTCGATGTGCAGAAAAATAGTAAAATGTGCACACATTATTCTTCAATTATAAACCTTACAAATTTCATGTCATTCGGAAGTATCGCTACTTTATGGTTATGAAAAGTTACCTACTATTTCAGCAAAAATTTTTGCCGACTGTGATTCAATAATCCCTTAAGAAAAATAAATGTCAGAAGTAGGGTTCGAACCCACGCTCTCTTACGAGAACCAGAGCTTAAATTTGGTGCCTTAGACAGCTCGGTTATTCTGACACGTCTGTTTAGCTGCGTTTCTCGATGTGCAGAATAATAGTAAAATATGCAAACATTATTCTTCAATAAGACAGGACGTAGATTTCATGTCAGTCGTATGTATGGCTATTTTATGGGCATGATAAGTTACGTACTTTTTCAGAAAAATTTTTGCCGACTGTGATGCAATAATCCCTTAAGAAAAATCAATGTCAGAAGTGGGGTTCGAACCCACGCTCTCTTACGAGAACCAGAGCTTAAATTTGGTGCCTTAGACAGCTCGGTTATTCTGACACGTCTGTTTAGCTGCGTTTCTCGATGTGCAGAATAATAGTAAAATATGCAAACATTATTCTTCAATAAGAAACCTTACAGATTTCATGTCATTCGTATGTATGGCTATTTTATGGGCATGCAAAGTTACGTACTTTTTCAGCAAAAATTTTTGCCGTCTGTGATTCAATAATCCCTTAAAAAAATCAATGTCAGAAGTGGGGTTCGAACCCACGCTCTCTTACGAGAACCAGAGCTTAAATCTGGAGCCTTAGACCGCTCGGCCATTCTGACACATCTGTTTAGCTGCGTTTCTCGATGTGCAGATTAATAGTAAAATGAGCACATTATTCTTCAATTAGAAACCTTACAGATTTCATGTCATTCGTATGTATGGCTATTTTATGGGCATGAAAAGTTACGTACTATTTCAGCAAAAAATTTTGCCGACTGTTATTCAATAATCCCTTAAGAAAAATCAATGTCAGAAGTGGGGTTCGAACCCACGCTCTCTTACGAGAACCAGAGCTTAAATCTGGCGCCTTAGACCGCTCGGCCATTCTGACACGTTTGCTTAGCTGCGTTTCTCGATGTGCAGAATAATAGTAAAATGAGCACACATTATTCTTCAATTAGAAACCTTACAGATTTCATGTCATTCGTATTTATGGCTATTTTATGGGCATGAAAAGTTACGTACTATTTCAGCAAAAATTTTGCCGACTGTTATTGAATAATCCCTTAAGAAAAATCAATGTCAGAAGTGGGGTTCGAAACCACGCTCTCTTACGAGAACCAGAGCTTAAATCTGGTGCCTTAGATCGCTCGGCCATTCTGACCCATCTGTTCAGCTGCGTTTCTCCATGTGCAGAAAAATAGTAAAATGTGCACACATTATTCTTCAATTATAAACCTTACAAATTTCATGTCATTCGGAAGTATGGCTACTTTATGGTTATGAAAAGTTACCTACTATTTCAGCAAAAATTTTTGCCGACTGTCATTCAATAATCCCTTAAGAAAATAAATGTCAGAAGTGGGGTTCGAACCCACGCTCTCTTACGAGAACCAGAGCTTAAATCTGGTGCCTTAGACAGCTCGGTTATTCTGACACGTCTGTTTAGCTGCGTTTCTCGATGTGCAGAATAATAGTAAAATATGCAAACATTATTCTTCAATAAGAACTTTCTTAGATTTCATGTCATTCGTATGTATGGCTATTTTATGGGCATGAAAAGTTACGTACTATTTCAGCAAAAAATTTTGCCGACTGTTATTCAATAATCCCTTAAGAAAAATAAATGTCAGAAGTGGGGTTCGAACCCACGCTCTCTTACGAGAACCAGAGCTTAAATCTGGTGCCTTAGACAGCTCGGTTATTCTGACACGTCTGTTTAGCTGCGTTTCTCGATGTGCAGGATAATAGTAAAATATGCAAACATTATTCTTCAATAAGAACTTTCTTAGATTTCATGTCATTCGTATGTATGGCTATTTTATGGGCATGAAAAGTTACGTACTTTTTCAGCAAAAATTTTCGCTGACTATGATGCAATAATCCCTTAAGAAAAATCAATGTCAGAAGTGGGGTTCGAACCCACGCTCTCTTACGTGAACCAGAGCTTAAATCTGGAGGCTTAGACCGCTCGGCCATTCTGACACGTCAGTTCAGCTGCGTTTCTCCATGTGCAGAAAAATAGTAAAATGTGCACACATTATTCTTCAATTATAAACCTTACAAATTTCATGTCATTCTTATGTATGGCTATTTTATGGGCATGAAAAGTTACGTACTATTTCAGCAAAAATTTTGCCGACTGTGATTCAATAATCCCTTAAGAAAAATCAATGTCAGAAGTGGGGTTCGAACCCACGCTCTCTTACGAGAACCAGAGCTTAAATCTGGCGCCTTAGACCGCTCGGCCATTCTGACACGTTTGTTTAGCTGCGTTTCTCGATGTGCAGAATAATAGTAAAATGAGCACACATTATTCTTCAATTAGAAACCTTACAGATTTCATGTCATTCGTATGTATGGCTATTTTATGGGCATGAAAAGTTACGTACAATTTCAGCAAAAATTTTGCCGACTGTGATTTAATAATCCCTTAAGAAAAATCAATGTTAGAAGTGGGTTCGAACCCACGCTCTCTTACGAGAACCAGAGCTTAAATCTGGTGCCTTAGACAGCTCGGTTATTCTGACACGTCTGTTTAGCTGCGTTTCTCGATGTGCAGAATAATAGTAAAATATGCAAACATTATTCTTCAATAAGAACTTTCTTAGATTTCATGTCATTCGTATGTATGGCTATTTTATGGGCATGAAAAGTTACGTACTTTTTCAGCAAAAATTTTCGCCGACTGTGATTCAATAATCCCTTAAGACAAATCAATGTCAGAAGTGGGGTACGAACCCACGCTCTCTTACGAGAACCAGTGCTTAAATCTGGCGCCTTAGACCGCTCGGCCATTCTGACACGTCTAATTAGCTGCGTTTCTCGATGTGCAGAATAATAGTAAAATGAGCACACATTATTCTTCAATTAGAAACCTTACAGATTTCATGTCATTCGTATGTATGGCTATTTTATGGGCATGAAAAGTTACGTACTATTTCAGCAAAAATTTTGCCGACTGTTATTCAATAATCCCTTAAGAAAAATCAATGTCAGAAGTGGGGTTCGAACCCACGCTCTCTTACGAGAACCAGAGCTTAAATCTGGCGCCTTAGACCGCTCGGCCATTCTGACACGTTTGTTTAGCTGCGTTTCTCGATGTGCAGAATAATAGTAAAATGAGCACACATTATTCTTCAATTAGAAACCTTACAGATTTCATGTCATTCGTATGTATGGCTATTTTATGGGCATGAAAAGTTACGTACTATTTCAGCAAAAATTTTTGTCGACTATTATGCAATAATCCCTTAAGAAAATCAATGTCAGAAGTGGGGTTCGAAACCACGCTCTCTTACGAGAACCAGAGCTTAAATCTGGTGCCTTAGATCGCTCGGCCATTCTGACCCATCTGTTCAGCTGCGTTTCTCCATGTGCAGAAAAATAGTAAAATGTGCACACATTATTCTTCAATTATAAACCTTACAAATTTCATGTCATTCGGAAGTATGGCTACTTTATGGTTATGAAAAGTTACCTACTATTTCAGCAAAAATTTTTGCCGACTGTGATTCAATAATCCCTTAAGAAAAATAAATGTCAGAAGTGGGGTTCGAACCCACGCTCTCTTACGAGAACCAGAGCTTAAATCTGGTGCCTTAGACAGCTCGGTTATTCTGACACGTCTGTTTAGCTGCGTTTCTCGATGTGCAGAATAATAGTAAAATATGCAAACATTATTCTTCAATAAGAAACCTTACAGATTTCATGTCATTCGTATGTATGGCTATTTTATGGGCATGAAAAGTTACGTACTTTTTCAGCAAAAATTTTTGCCGACTGTTATTCAATAATCCCTTAAGAAAAATCAATGTCAGAAGTGGGGTTCGAACCCACGCTCTCTTACGAGAACCAGAGCTTAAATCTGGTGCCTTAGACAGCTCGGTTATTCTGACACGTCTGTTTAGCTGCGTTTCTCGATGTGCAGAATAATAGTAAAATATGCAAACATTATTCTTCAATAAGAACTTTCAGATTTCATGTAATTCGTATGTATGGCTATTTTATGGGCATGAAAAGTTACGTACTTTTTCAGCAAACAATTTGGCCGACTGTGATTCAATAATCCCTTAAGAAAAATCAATGTCAGAAGTGGGGTTCGAACCCACGCTCTCTTACGAGAACCAGAGCTTAAATCTGGCGCCTTAGACCGCTCGGCCATTCTGACACGTTTGTTTAGCTGCGTTTCTCGATGTGCAGAATAATAGTAAAATGAGCACACATTATTCTTCAATTAGAAACCTTACAGATTTCATGTCATTCGTATGTATGGCTATTTTATGGGCATGAAAAGTTACGTACTATTTCAGCAAAAAATTTTGCCGACTGTGATTCAATAATCCCTTAAGAAAAATCAATGTCAGAAGAGGGGTCGAACCCACGCTCTTACGAGAACCAGTGCTTAAATCTGCGCCTTAGACCGCTCGGCCATTCTGACACGTCTATTTAGCTGCGTTTCTCCATGTGCAGAAAAATAGTAAAATGTGCACACATTATTTTTCAATTATAAAACTTACAAATTTCATGTCATTCGTAAGTATGGCTACTTTATGGTTATGAAAAGTTACCTACTATTTCAGCGAAAATTTTTGCCGACTGTGATTCAATAATCCCTTAAGAAAAATCAATGTCAGAAGTGGGGTTCGAATCCACGCTCTCTTACGAGAACCAGAGCTTAAATCTGGTGCCTTAGACAGCTCGGTTATTCTGACACGTCTGTTTAGTTGCGTTTCTCGATGTGCAGAATAATAGTAAAATATGCAAACATTATTCTTCAATAAGAACTTTCTTAGATTTCATGTCATTCGTAAGTATGGCTATTTTATGGGTATGAAAAGTTATGTACTATTTAAGCAAAAATTTTTGCCGAAAGTGATTCAACAATCCCTTAAGAAAAATCAATGTCATAAGAGTTGTTCGAACCCTCGCTCTCTTACGAGAACCAGAGCTTAAATCTGGCGCATTAGACCGCTCGGCCATTCTGACACATGTGTTATGCAGCGTTTCTCGATGTTTAGAAAATTAGTAAAATGTGCACACATTATTCATTAATAAGAAACTAAACAAATTTCATTTCATTCGTAAGTATGGGTATTTTGTGGGAATGAAAAGTAAGGTACTATTTCAGGAAAATATCTTGAAGCGTGTAATTAAATAAAGCATTGAGAAACATGAATGTCAGAAGTTGGGTTCGAACCTGTGCTCTCTTACGAGAACCAGAGCTTTAATCAGGCACCTTAGACCGTTCAGCCATTCTGACCCATCTGTTCAGCAGCGTTTCTCCATGTGTGCAGAAAAATAGTAAAATGTGCACACATTATTCTTCAATTATAAAACTTACAAATTTCATGTCATTCGTAAGTATGGCTACTTTATGGTTATGAAAAGTTACCTACTATTTCAGCGGAAATTTTTACCGACTGTGATTCAATAATCCCTGAAGAAAAATCAATGTCAGAATAAGGGTTCGAACCCACGCTCTCTTACGAGAACCAGAGCTTAAATCTGGCGCCTTAGACCCCTCGGCCATTCTGACACGTTTGTTCAGCTGCGTTTCTCGATGTGCAGAAAAATAGTAAAATGTGCACACATTATTCTTCAATTATAAACCTTACAAATTTCATGTCATTCGGAAGTATCGCTACTTTATGGTTATGAAAAGTTACCTACTATTTCAGCAAAAATTTTTGCCGACTGTGATTCAATAATCCCTTAAGAAAAATAAATGTCAGAAGTAGGGTTCGAACCCACGCTCTCTTACGAGAACCAGAGCTTAAATTTGGTGCCTTAGACAGCTCGGTTATTCTGACACGTCTGTTTAGCTGCGTTTCTCGATGTGCAGAATAATAGTAAAATATGCAAACATTATTCTTCAATAAGAACTTTCTTAGATTTCATGTCATTCGTATGTATGGCTATTTTATGGGCATGAAAAGTTACGTACTTTTTCAGCAAAAATTTTTGCCGACTGTGATTCAATAATCCCTTAAGAAAAATCAATGTCAGAAGTGGGGTTCGAACCCACGCTCTCTTACGAGAACCAGAGCTTAAATCTGGCGCCTTAGACCGCTCGGCCATTCTGACACGTCTGTTTAGCTGCGTTTCTCGATGTGCAGAATAATAGTAAAATGAGCACACATTATTCTTCAATTAGAAACCTTACAGATTTCATGTCATTCGTATGTATGGCTATTTTATGGGCATGAAAAGTTACGTACTATTTCAGCAAAAAATTTTGCCGACTGTTATTCAATAATCCCTTAAGAAAAATCAATGTCAGAAGTGGGGTTCGAACCCACGCTCTCTTACGAGAACCAGAGCTTAAATCTGGCGCCTTAGACCGCTCGGCCATTCTGACACGTTTGTTTAGCTGCGTTTCTCGATGTGCAGAATAATAGTAAAATGAGCACACATTATTCTTCAATTAGAAACCTTACAGATTTCATGTCATTCGTATGTATGGCTATTTTATGGGCATGAAAAGTTACGTACTATTTCAGCAAAAAATTTTGCCGACTGTTATTCAATAATCCCTTAAGAAAAATCAATGTCAGAAGTGGGGTTCGAACCCACGCTCTCTTACGAGAACCAGAGCTTAAATCTGGCGCCTTAGACCGCTCGGCCATTCTGACACGTTTGTTTAGCTGCGTTTCTCGATGTGCAGAATAATAGTAAAATGAGCACACATTATTCTTCAATTAGAAACCTTACAGATTTCATGTCATTCGTATGTATGGCTATTTTATGGGCATGAAAAGTTACGTACTATTTCAGCAAAAAATTTTGCCGACTGTTATTCAATAATCCCTTAAGAAAAATCAATGTCAGAAGTGGGGTTCGAAACCACGCTCTCTTACGAGAACCAGAGCTTAAATCTGGTGCCTTAGATCGCTCGGCCATTCTGACCCATCTGTTCAGCTGCGTTTCTCCATGTGCAGAAAAATAGTAAAATGTGCACACATTATTCTTCAATTATAAACCTTACAAATTTCATGTCATTCGGAAGTATGGCTACTTTATGGTTATGAAAAGTTACCTACTATTTCAGCAAAAATTTTTGCCGACTGTGATTCAATAATCCCTTAAGAAAAATAAATGTCAGAAGTGGGGTTCGAACCCACGCTCTCTTACGAGAACCAGAGCTTAAATCTGGTGCCTTAGACAGCTCGGTTATTCTGACACGTCTGTTTAGCTGCGTTTCTCGATGTGCAGAATAATAGTAAAATATGCAAACATTCTTCTTCAATAAGAACTTTCTTAGATTTCATGTCATTCGTATGTATGGCTATTTTATGGGCATGAAAAGTTACGTACTTTTTCAGCAAAAATTTTTGCCGACTGTGATTCAATAATCCCTTAAGAAAAATCAATGTTAGAAGTGGGGTTCGAACCCACGCTCTCTTACGAGAACCAGTGCTTAAATCTGCGCCTTAGACCGCTCGGCCATTCTGACACGTCTATTTAGCTGCGTTTCTCCATGTGCAGAAAAATAGTAAAATGTGCACACATTATTTTTCAATTATAAAACTTACAAATTTCATGTCATTCGTAAGTATGGCTACTTTATGGTTATGAAAAGTTACCTACTATTTCAGCGAAAATTTTTGCCGACTGTGATTCAATAATCCCTTAAGAAAAATCAATGTCAGAAGTGGGGTTCGAATCCACGCTCTCTTACGAGAACCAGAGCTTAAATCTGGTGCCTTAGACAGCTCGGTTATTCTGACACGTCTGTTTAGTTGCGTTTCTCGATGTGCAGAATAATAGTAAAATATGCAAACATTATTCTTCAATAAGAACTTTCTTAGATTTCATGTCATTCGTAAGTATGGCTATTTTATGGGTATGAAAAGTTATGCACTATTTAAGCAAAAATTTTTGCCGAAAGTGATTCAACAATCCCTTAAGAAAAATCAAAGTCATAAGAGTTGTTCGAACCCTCGCTCTCTTACGAGAACCAGAGCTTAAATCTGGCGCATTAGACCGCTCGGCCATTCTGACACATGTGTTATGCAGCGTTTCTCGATGTTTAGAAAATTAGTAAAATGTGCACACATTATTCATTAATAAGAAACTAAACAAATTTCATTTCATTCGTAAGTATGGGTATTTTGTGGGAATGAAAAGTTAGGTACTATTTCAGGAAAATATCTTGAAGCGTGTAATTAAATAAAGCATTGAGAAACATGAATGTCAGAAGTTGGGTTCGAACCTGTGCTCTCTTACGAGAACCAGAGCTTTAATCAGGCACCTTAGACCGTTCAGCCATTCTGACCCATCTGTTCAGCAGCGTTTCTCCATGTGTGCAGAAAAATAGTAAAATGTGCACACATTATTCTACAATTATAAAACTTACAAATTTCATGTCATTCGTAAGTATGGCTACTTTATTGTTATGAAAAGTTACCTACTATTTCAGCGGAAATTTTTACCGACTGTGATTCAATAATCCCTGAAGAAAAATCAATGTCAGAATAAGGGTTCGAATCCACGCTCTCTTACGAGAACCAGAGCTTAAATCTGGCGCCTTAGACCGCTCGGCCATCATGACACGTCTATTTAGCTGCGTTTCTCGATGTGCAGAATAATAGTAAAATATGCAAACATTATTCTTCAATAAGAACTTTCTTAGATTTCATGTCATTCGTATGTATGGCTCATTTATGGGTATGAAAAGTTATGTAATTTTTCAGCAAAAAATTTTGCTGACTGTGATTCAATAATCCCTTAAGAAAAATCAATGTCAGAAGTGGGGTTCGAACCCACGCTCTCTTACGAGAACCAGAGCTTAAATCTGGCGCCTTAGACCCCTCGGCCATTCTGACACGTTTGTTCAGCTGCGTTTCTCGATGTGCAGAAAAATAGTAAAATGTGCACACATTATTCTTCAATTATAAACCTTACAAATTTCATGTCATTCGGAAGTATCGCTACTTTATGGTTATGAAAAGTTACCTACTATTTCAGCAAAAATTTTTGCCGACTGTGATTCAATAATCCCTTAAGAAAAATAAATGTCAGAAGTGGGGTTCGAACCCACGCTCTCTTACGAGAACCAGAGCTTAAATTTGGTGCCTTAGACAGCTCGGTTATTCTGACACGTCTGTTTAGCTGCGTTTCTCGATGTGCAGAATAATAGTAAAATATGCAAACATTATTCTTCAATAAGAACTTTCTTAGATTTCATGTCATTCGTATGTATGGCTATTTTATGGGCATGAAAAGTTACGTACTTTTTCAGCAAAAATTTTTGCCGACTGTGATTCAATAATCCCTTAAGAAAAATCAATGTCAGAAGTGGGGTTCGAACCCACGCTCTCTTACGAGAACCAGAGCTTAAATCTGGCGCCTTAGACCGCTCGGCCATTCTGACACGTTTGTTTAGCTGCGTTTCTCGATGTGCAGAATAATAGTAAAATGAGCACACATTATTCTTCAATTAGAAACCTTACAGATTTCATGTCATTCGTATGTATGGCTATTTTATGGGCATGAAAAGTTACGTACTTTTTCAGCAAAAATTTTCCCGACTGTGATTCAATAATCTCTTAAGAAAAATCAATGTCAGAAGTGGGGTTCGAACCCACGCTCTCTTACGAGAACCAGAGCTTAAATCTGGTGCCTTAGACAGCTCGGTTATTCTGACACGTCTGTTTAGCTGCGTTTCTCGATGTGCAGAATAATAGTAAAATATGCAAACATTATTCTTCAATAAGAACTTTCTTAGATTTCATGTCATTCGTATGTATGGCTATTTTATGGGCATGAAAAGTTACGTACTATTTCAGCAAAAATTTTTGCCGACTGTGATTCAATAATCCCTTAAGAAAAATCAATGTCAGAAGTGGGGTTCGAACCCACGCTCTCTTACGAGAACCAGAGCTTAAATCTGGAGCCTTAGACCGCTCGGCCATTCTGACACATCTGTTTAGCTGCGTTTCTCGATGTGCAGATTAATAGTAAAATGAGCACACATTATTCTTCAATTAGAAACCTTACAGATTTCATGTCATTCGTATGTATGGCTATTTTATGGGCATGAAAAGTTACGTACTATTTCAGCAAAAAATTTTGCCGACTGTTATTCAATAATCCCTTAAGAAAAATCAATGTCAGAAGTGGGGTTCGAACCCACGCTCTCTTACGAGAACCAGAGCTTAAATCTGGCGCCTTAGACCGCTCGGCCATTCTGACACGTTTGTTCAGCTGCGTTTCTCGATGTGCAGAATAATAGTAAAATGAGCACACATTATTCTTCAATTAGAAACCTTACAGATTTCATGTCATTCGTATGTATGGCTATTTTATGGGCATGAAAAGTTACGTACTATTTCAGCAAAAATTTTGCCGACTGTTATTCAATAATCCCTTAAGATTAATCAATGTCAGAAGTGGGGTTCGAAACCACGCTCTCTTACGAGAACCAGAGCTTAAATCTGGTGCCTTAGATCGCTCGGCCATTCTGACCCATCTGTTCAGCTGCGTTTCTCCATGTGCAGAAAAATAGTAAAATGTGCACACATTATTCTTCAATTATAAACCTTACAAATTTCATGTCATTCGGAAGTATGGCTACTTTATGGTTATGAAAAGTTACCTACTATTTCAGCAAAAATTTTTGCCGACTGTGATTCAATAATCCCTTAAGAAAAATAAATGTCAGAAGTGGGGTTCGAACCCACGCTCTCTTACGAGAACCAGAGCTTAAATCTGGTGCCTTAGACAGCTCGGTTATTCTGACACGTCTGTTTAGCTGCGTTTCTCGATGTGCAGAATAATAGTAAAATATGCAAACATTATTCTTCAATAAGAACTTTCTTAGATTTCATGTCATTCGTATGTATGGCTATTTTATGGGCATGAAAAGTTACCTACTATTTCAGCAAAAATTTTTGCCGACTGTGATTCAATAATCCCTTAAGAAAAATCAATGTCAGAAGTGGGGTTCGAACCCACGCTCTCTTACGAGAACCAGAGCTTAAATCTGGTCTTAGACCGCTCGGCCATTCTGACACGTCTAATTAGCTGCGTTTCTCGATGTGCAGAATAATAGTAAAATGAGCACACATTATTCTTCAATAAGAACTTTCTTAGATTTCATGTCATTCGTAAGTATGGCTATTTTATGGGCATGAAAAGTTACGTACTATTTCAGCAAAAATTTTGCTGACTGTGATTCAATAATCCCTTAAGAAAAATCAATGTCAGAAGTGGGTTCGAACCCACGCTCTCTTACGAGAACCAGAGCTTAAATCTGGTGCCTTAGACAGCTCGGCCATTCTGACACGTCTGTTTAGCTGCGTTTCTCGATGTGCAGAAAAATAGTAAAATGTGCACACATTATTCTTCAATAAGAAACCTTACAGATTTCATGTCATTCGTATGTATGGCTATTTTATGGGCATGAAAAGTTACGTACTATTTCAGCAAAAATTTTTGCCGACTGTGATTCAATAATCCCTTAAGAAAAATCAATGTCAGAAGTGGGGTTCGAACCCACGCTCTCTTACGAGAACCAGAGCTTAAATCTGGCGCCTTAGACCGCTCGGCCATTCTGACACGTTTGTTTAGCTGCGTTTCTCGATGTGCAGAATAATAGTAAAATGAGCACACATTATTCTTCAATTAGAAACCTTACAGATTTCATGTCATTCGTATGTATGGCTATTTTATGGGCATGAAAAGTTACGTACTATTTCAGCAAAAATGTTGCCGACTGTGATTCAATAATCCCTTAAGAAAAATCAATGTCAGAAGTGGGGTTCGAACCCACGCTCTCTTACGAGAACCAGAGCTTAAATCTGGTGCCTTAGACAGCTCGGTTATTCTGACACGTCTGTTTAGCTGCGTTTCTCGATGTGCAGAATAATAGTAAAATATGCAAACATTATTCTTCAATAAGAACTTTCTTAGATTTCATGTCATTCGTATGTATGGCTATTTTATGGGCATGAAAAGTTACGTACTTTTTCAGCAAAAATTTTTGCCGACTGTGATTCAATAATCCCTTAAGAAAAATCAATGTCAGAAGTGGGGTTCGAACCCACGCTCTCTTACGAGAACCAGAGCTTAAATCTGGAGCCTTAGACCGCTCGGCCATTCTGACACGTCTGTTCAGCTGCGTTTCTCCATGTGCAGAAAAATAGTAAAATGTGCACACATTATTCTTCAATTATAAACCTTACAAATTTCATGTCATTCGTATGTATGGCTATTTTATGGGCATGAAAAGTTACGTACTTTTTCAGCAAAAATTTTTGCCGACTATGATGCAATAATCCCTTAAGAAAAATCAATGTCAGAAGTGGGGTTCGAACCCACGCTCTCTTACGAGAACCAGAGCTTAAATCTGGCGCCTTAGACCGCTCGGCCATTCTGACACGTTTGTTTAGCTGCGTTTCTCGATGTGCAGAATAATAGTAAAATGAGCACACATTATTCTTCAATTAGAAACCTTACAGATTTCATGTCATTCGTATGTATGGCTATTTTATGGGCATGAAAAGTTACGTACTTTTTCAGCAAAAAATTTTGCCGACTGTGATTCAATAATCCCTTAAGAAAAATCAATGTCAGAAGTGGGGTTCGAACCCACGCTCTCTTACGAGAACCAGAGCTTAAATCTGGTGCCTTAGACAGCTCGGTTATTCTGACACGTCTGTTTAGCTGCGTTTCTCGATGTGCAGGATAATAGTAAAATATGCAAACATTATTCTTCAATAAGAACTTTCTTAGATTTCATGTCATTCGTATGTATGGCTATTTTATGGGCATGAAAAGTTACGTACTATTTCAGCAAAAATTTTCGCTGACTATGATGCAATAATCCCTTAAGAAAAATCAATGTCAGAAGTGGGGTTCGAACCCACGCTCTCTTACGTGAACCAGAGCTTAAATCTGGAGCCTTAGACCGCTCGGCCATTCTGACACGTCTGTTCAGCTGCGTTTCTCCATGTGCAGAAAAATAGTAAAATGTGCACACATTATTCTTCAATTATAAACCTTACAAATTTCATGTCATTCTTATGTATGGCTATTTTATGGGCATGAAAAGTTACGTACTATTTCAGCAAAAAATTTTGCCGACTGTTATTCAATAATCCCTTAAGAAAAATCAATGTCAGAAGTGGGGTTCGAACCCACGCTCTCTTACGAGAACCAGAGCTTAAATCTGGCGCCTTAGACCGCTCGGCCATTCTGACACGTTTGTTTAGCTGCGTTTCTCGATGTGCAGAATAATAGTAAAATGAGCACACATTATTCTTCAATTAGAAACCTTACAGATTTCATGTCATTCGTATGTATGGCTATTTTATGGGCATGAAAAGTTACGTACTATTTCAGCAAAAAATTTTGCCGACTGTGATTCAATAATCCCTTAAGAAAAATCAATGTCAGAAGTGGGGTTCGAACCCACGCTCTCTTACGAGAACCAGAGCTTAAATCTGGTGCCTTAGACAGCTCGGTTATTCTGACACGTCTGTTTAGCTGCGTTTCTCGATGTGCAGAATAATAGTAAAATATGCAAACATTATTCTTCAATAAGAACTTTCTTAGATTTCATGTCATTCGTATGTATGGCTATTTTATGGGCATGAAAAGTTACGTACTTTTTCAGCAAAAATTTTTGCCGACTGTGATTCAATAATCCCTTAAGAAAAATCAATGTCAGAAGTGGGGTTCGAACCCACGCTCTCTTACGAGAACCAGAGCTTAAATCTGGAGCCTTAGACCGCTCGGCCATTCTGACACATCTGTTTAGCTGCGTTTCTCGATGTGCAGATTAATAGTAAAATGAGCACACATTATTCTTCAATTAGAAACCTTACAGATTTCATGTCATTCGTATGTATGGCTATTTTATGGGCATGAAAAGTTACGTACTATTTCAGCAAAAAATTTTGCCGACTGTTATTCAATAATCCCTTAAGAAAAATCAATGTCAGAAGTGGGGTTCGAACCCACGCTCTCTTACGAGAACCAGAGCTTAAATCTGGCGCCTTAGACCGCTCGGCCATTCTGACACGTTTGTTTAGCTGCGTTTCTCGATGTGCAGAATAATAGTAAAATGAGCACACATTATTCTTCAATTAGAAACCTTACAGATTTCATGTCATTCGTATGTATGGCTATTTTATGGGCATGAAAAGTAACGTACTATTTCAGCAAAAAATTTTGCCGACTGTTATTCAATAATCCCTTAAGAAAAATCAATGTCAGAAGTGGGGTTTGAAACCACGCTCTCTTACGAGAACCAGAGCTTAAATCTGGTGCCTTAGATCGCTCGGCCATTCTGACCCATCTGTTCAGCCTCGTTTCTCCATGTGGAGAAAAATAGTAAAATGTGCACACATTATTCTTCAATTATAAACCTTACAAATTTCATGTCATTCGGAAGTATGGCTACTTTATGGTTATGAAAAGTTACCTACTATTTCAGCAAAAATTTTTGCCGACTGTGATTCAATAATCCCTTAAGAAAAATAAATGTCAGAAGTGGGGTTCGAACCCACGCTCTCGTACGAGAACCAGAGCTTAAATCTGGTGCCTTAGACAGCTCGGTTATTCTGACACGTCTGTTTAGCTGCGTTTCTCGATGTGCAGAATAATAGTAAAATATGCAAACATTCTTCTTCAATAAGAACTTTCTTAGATTTCATGTCATTCGTATGTATGGCTATTTTATGGGCATGAAAAGTAACGTACTATTTCAGCAAAAAATTTTGCCGACTGTGATTCAATAATCCCTTAAGAAAAATCAATGTCAGAAGTGGGGTTCGAACCCACGCTCTCTTACGAGAACCAGAGCTTAAATCTGGTGCCTTAGACAGCTCGGTTATTCTGACACGTCTGTTTAGCTGCGTTTCTCGATGTGCAGAATAATAGTAAAATATGCAAACATTATTCTTCAATAAGAACTTTCTTAGATTTCATGTCATTCGTATGTATGGCTATTTTATGGGCATGAAAAGTTACGTACTTTTTCAGCAAAAATTTTTGCCGACTGTGATTCAATAATCCCTTAAGAAAAATCAATGTCAGAAGTGGGGTTCGAACCCACGCTCTCTTACGAGAACCAGAGCTTAAATCTGGCGCCTTAGACCGCTCGGCCATTCTGACACGTCTGTTCAGCTGCGTTTCTCCATGTGCAGAAAAATAGTAAAATGTGCACACATTATTCTTCAATTATAAACCTTACAAATTTCATGTCATTCTTATGTACGGCTATTTTATGGGCATGAAAAGTTACGTACTATTTCAGCAAAAAATTTTGCCGACTGTTATTCAATAATCCCTTAAGAAAAATCAATGTCAGAAGTGGGGTTCGAACCCACGCTCTCTTACGAGAACCAGAGCTTAAATCTGGCGCCTTAGACCGCTCGGCCATTCTGACACGTTTGTTTAGCTGCGTTTCTCGATGTGCAGAATAATAGTAAAATGAGCACACATTATTCTTCAATTAGAAACCTTACAGATTTCATGTCATTCGTATGTATGGCTATTTTATGGGCATGAAAAGTTACGTACTATTTCAGCAAAAATTTTTGCCGACTGTAATTGAATAATCCCTTAAGAAAAATAAATGTCAGAAGTGGGGTTCGAACCCACGCTCTCTTACGAGAACCAGAGCTTAAATCTGGTGCCTTAGACAGCTCGGTTATTCTGACACGTCTGTTTAGCTGCGTTTCTCGATGTGCAGAATAATAGTAAAATATGCAAACATTATTCTTCAATAAGAACTTTCTTAGATTTCATGTCATTCGTATGT
Source organism: Latrodectus elegans (assembly GCA_030067965.1). Classification (NCBI taxonomy): domain Eukaryota; kingdom Metazoa; phylum Arthropoda; class Arachnida; order Araneae; family Theridiidae; genus Latrodectus; species Latrodectus elegans. The sequence goes on along the minus strand of CM057819.1, from coordinate 10,996,328 downwards.
ATGGCTATTTTATGGGCATGAAAAGTTACGTACTATTTCAGCAAAAATTTTCGCTGACTGTGATTCAATAATCCCTTAAGAAAAATCAATGTCAGAAGTGGGGTTCGAACCCACGCTCTCTTACGAGAACCAGAGCTTAAATCTGGTGCCTTAGACCGCTCGGCCATTCTGACACGTCTGTTCAGCTGCGTTTCTCCATGTGCAGAAAAATAGTAAAATGTGCACACATTATTCTTCAATTATAAACCTTACAAATTTCATGTCATTCGTATGTATGGCTATTTTATGGGCATGAAAAGTTACGTACAATTTCAGCAAAAAATTTTGCCGACTGTGATTCAATAATCCCTTAAGAAAAATCAATGTCAGAAGTGGGGTTCGAACCCACGCTCTCTTACGAGAACCAGAGCTTAAATCTGGTGCCTTAGACAGCTCGGTTATTCTGACACGTCTGTTTAGCTGCGTTTCTCGATGTGCAGAATAATAGTAAAATATGCAAACATTATTCTTCAATAAGAACTTTCTTAGATTTCATGTCATTCGTATGTATGGCTATTTTATGGGCATGAAAAGTTACGTACTTTTTCAGCAAAAATTTTTGCCGACTGTGATTCAATAATCCCTTAAGAAAAATCAATGTCAGAAGTGGGGTTCGAACACACGCTCTCTTACGAGAACCAGAGCTTAAATCTGGCGCCTTAGACCGCTCGGCCATTCTGACACGTCATTTTAGCTGCGTTTCTCGATGTGCAGAATAATAGTAAAATGAGCACATTTTTCTTCAATTTGAAACCTTACAGATTTCATGTCATTCGTATGTATGGCTATTTTATGGGTATGAAAATTTATGTACTTTTTCAGCAAAAATGTTTGCCGACTGTGATTCAATAATCTCTTAAGAAAAATCAATGTCAGAAGTGGGGTTCGAACCCACGCTCTCTTACGAGAACCAGAGCTTAAATCTGGTGCCTTAGACAGCTCGGTTATTCTGACACGTCTGTTTTGCTGCGTTTCTCGATGTGCAGAATAATAGTAAAATATGCAAACATTATTCTTCAATAAGAACTGACAAAGATTTCATGTCATTCGTATGTATGGCTATTTTATGGGCATGAAAAGTTACGTACTTTTTCAGCAAAAATTTTTGCCGACTGTGATTCAATAATCCCTTAAGAAAAATCAATGTCAGAAGTGGGGTTCGAAACCACGCTCTCTTACGAGAACCAGAGCTTAAATCTGGTGCCTTAGATCGCTCGGCCATTCTGACCCATCTGTTCAGCTGCGTTTCTCCATGTGCAGAAAAATAGTAAAATGTGCACACATTATTCTTCAATTATAAACCTTACAAATTTCATGTCATTCGGAAGTATGGCTACTTTATGGTTATGAAAAGTTACCTACTATTTCAGCAAAAATTTTTGCCGACTGTGATTCAATAATCCCTTAAGAAAAATAAATGTCAGAAGTGGGGTTCGAACCCACGCTCTCTTACGAGAACCAGAGCTTAAATCTGGTGCCTTAGACAGCTCGGTTATTCTGACACGTCTGTTTAGCTGCGTTTCTCGATGTGCAGAATAATAGTAAAATATGCAAACATTATTCTTCAATAAGAACTTTCTTAGATTTCATGTCATTCGTATGTATGGCTATTTTATGGGCATGAAAAGTTACGTACTATTTCAGCAAAATTTTTGCCGACTGTGATTCAATAATCCCTTAAGAAAAATGAATGTCAGAAGTGGGGTTCGAACCCACGCTCTCTTACGAGAACCAGAGCTTAAATCTGGTGCCTTAGACAGCTCGGCCATTCTGACACGTCTAATTAGCTGCGTTTCTCGATGTGCAGAATAATAGTAAAATATGCAAACATTATTCTTCAATAAGAACTTACAGATTTCATGTCATTCGTATGTATGGCTATTTTATGGGCATGAAAAGTTACCTACTATTTCAGCAAAAAATTTTGCCGACTGTGATTCAATAATCCCTTAAGAAAAATCAATGTCAGAAGTGGGGTTCGAACCCACGCTCTCTTACGAGAACCAGAGCTTAAATCTGGAGCCTTAGACCGCTCGGCCATTCTGACACGTCAGTTCAGCTGCGTTTCTCCATGTGCAGAACAAATAGTAAAATGTGCACACATTATTCTTCAATTATAAACCTTACAAATTTCATGTCATTCTTATGTATGGCTATTTTATGGGCATGAAAACTTACGTACTATTTCAGCAAAAAATTTTGCCGACTGTTATTCAATAATCCCTTAAGAAAAATCAATGTCAGAAGTGGGGTTCGAACCCACGCTCTCTTACGAGAACCAGAGCTTAAATCTGGCGCCTTAGACCGCTCGGCCATTCTGACACGTTTGTTTAGCTGCGTTTCTCGATGTGCAGAATAATAGTAAAATGAGCACACATTATTCTTCAATTAGAAACCTTACAGATTTCATGTCATTCGTATGTATGGCTATTTTATGGGCATGAAAAGTTACGTACTTTTTCAGCAAAAATTTTTGCCGACTGTGATTCAATAATCCCTTAAGAAAAATCAATGTCAGAAGTGGGGTTCGAACCCACGCTCTCTTACGAGAACCAGAGCTTAAATCTGGTGCCTTAGACAGCTCGGTTATTCTGACACGTCTGTTTAGCTGCGTTTCTCGATGTGCAGAATAATAGTAAAATATGCAAACATTATTCTTCAATAAGAACTTTCTTAGATTTCATGTCATTCGTATGTATGGCTATTTTATGGGCATGAAAAGTTACGTACTTTTTCAGCAAAAATTTTCGCTGACTATGATGCAATAATCCCTTAAGAAAAATCAATGTCAGAAGTGGGGTTCGAACCCACGCTCTCTTACGAGAACCAGAGCTTAAATCTGGCGCCTTAGACCGCTCGGCCATTCTGACACATCTGTTCAGCTGCGTTTCTCCATGTGCAGAAAAATAGTAAAATGTGCACACATTATTCTTCAATTATAAACCTTACAAATTTCATGTCATTCGGATGTATGGCTATTTTATGGTTATGAAAAGTTACGTACTATTTCAGCAAAAAATTTTGCCGACTGTTACTCAATAATCCCTTAAGAAAAATCAATGTCAGAAGTGGGGTTCGAACCCACGCTCTCTTACGAGAACCAGAGCTTAAATCTGGTGCCTTAGACAGCTCGGTTATTCTGACACGTCTGTTTAGCTGCGTTTCTCGATGTGCAGAATAATAGTAAAATATGCAAACATTATTCTTCAATAAGAACTTTCTTAGATTTCATGTCATTCGTATGTATGGCTATTTTATGGGTATGAAAAGTTATGCACTATTTCAGCAAAAATTCTTGCCGACTGTGATTCAATAATCCCTTAAGACAAATCAATGTCAGAAGTGGGGTACGAACCCACGCTCTCTTACGAGAACCAGTGCTTAAATCTGGCGCCTTAGACCGCTCGGCCATTCTGACACGTCTGTTTAGCAGCGTTTCTCGATGTGCAGAATAATAGTAAAATGAGCACACATTATTCTTCAATTAGAAACCTTACAGATTTCATGTCATTCGTATGTATGGCTATTTTATGGGCATGCAAAGTTACGTACTTTTTCAGCAAAAATTTTTGCCGACTGTGATTCAATAATCCCTTAAGACAAATCAATGTCAGAAGTGGGGTACGAACCCACGCTCTCTTACGAGAACCAGAGCTTAAATCTGGCGCCTTAGACCGCTCGGCCATTCTGACACGTTTGTTTAGCAGCGTTTCTCGATGTGCAGAATAATAGTAAAATATGCAAACATTATTCTTCAATAAGAACTTACAGATTTCATGTCATTCGTATGTATGGCTATTTTATGGGCATGAAAAGTTACGTACTATTTCAGCAAAAATTTTTGCCGTCTGTGATTCAATAATCCCTTAAGAAAAATCAATGTCAGAAGTGGGGTTCGAACCCACGCTCTCTTACGAGAACCAGAGCTTAAATCTGGCGCCTTAGACCGCTCGGCCATTCTGACACGTTTGTTTAGCTGCGTTTCTCGATGTGCAGAATAATAGTAAAATGAGCACACATTATTCTTCAATTAGAAACCTTACAGATTTCATGTCATTCGTATGTATGGCTATTTTATGGGCATGAAAAGTTACGTACTATTTCAGCAAAACATTTTGCTGACTGTGATTCAATAATCCCTTAAGAAAAATCAATGTCAGAAGTGGGGTTCGAACCCACGCTCTCTTACGAGAACCAGAGCTTAAATCTGGAGCCTTAGACAGCTCGGAAATTCTGACACGTCTGTTTAGCTGCGTTTCTCGATGTGCAGAATAATAGTAAAATATGCACACATTATTCTTCAATAAGAAACCTTACAGATTTCATGTCATTCGTATGTATGGCTATTTTATGGGCATGAAAAGTTACGTACTATTTCAGCAAAACATTTTGCCGACTGTGATTCAATAATCCCTTAAGAAAAATCAATGTCAGAAGTGGGGTTCGAACCCACGCTCTCTTACGAGAACCAGAGCTTAAATCTGGTGCCTTAGACAGCTCGGTTATTCTGACACGTCTGTTTAGCTGCGTTTCTCGATGTGCAGAATAATAGTAAAATATGCAAACATTATTCTTCAATTAGAAACCTTACAGATTTCATGTCATTCGTATGTATGGCTATTTTATGGGCATGAAAAGTTACGTACTATTTCAGCAAAAATTTTTGCCGACTGTGATTCAATAATCCCTTAAGAAAAATCAATGTCAGAAGTGGGGTTCGAACCCACGCTCTCTTACGAGAACCAGAGCTTAAATCTGGCGCCTTAGACCGCTCGGCCATTCTGACACGTTTGTTTAGCTGCGTTTCTCGATGTGCAGAATAATAGTAAAATGAGCACACATTATTCTTCAATTAGAAACCTTACAGATTTCATGTCATTCGTATGTATGGCTATTTTATGGGCATGAAAAGTTACGTACTATTTCAGCAAAAAATTTTGCCGACTGTTATTCAATAATCCCTTAAGAAAAATCAATGTCAGAAGTGGGGTTCGAAACCACGCTCTCTTACGAGAACCAGAGCTTAAATCTGGTGCCTTAGATCGCTCGGCCATTCTGACCCATCTGTTCAGCTGCGTTTCTCCATGTGCAGAAAAATAGTAAAATGTGCACACATTATTCTTCAATTATAAACCTTACAAATTTCATGTCATTCGGAAGTATGGCTACTTTATGGTTATGAAAAGTTACCTACTATTTCAGCAAAAATTTTTGCCGACTGTGATTCAATAATCCCTTAAGAAAAATAAATGTCAGAAGTGGGGTTCGAACCCACGCTCTCTTACGAGAACCAGAGCTTAAATCTGGTGCCTTAGACAGCTCGGTTATTCTGACACGTCTGTTTAGCTGCGTTTCTCGATGTGCAGAATAATAGTAAAATATGCAAACATTATTCTTCAATAAGAACTTTCTTAGATTTCATGTCATTCGTATGTATGGCTATTTTATGGGCATGAAAAGTTACGTACTTTTTCAGCAAAAATTTTTGCCGACTGTTATTCAATAATCCCTTAAGAAAAATCAATGTCAGAAGTGGGGTTCGAACCCACGCTCTCTTACGAGAACCAGAGCTTAAATCTGGTGCCTTAGACAGCTCGGTTATTCTGACACGTCTGTTTAGCTGCGTTTCTCGATGTGCAGAATAATAGTAAAATATGCAAACATTATTCTTCAATAAGAACTTTCTTAGATTTCATGTCATTCGTATGTATGGCTATTTTATGGGCATGAAAAGTTACGTACTTTTTCAGCAAAAATTTTCGCTGACTATGATGCAATAATCCCTTAAGAAAAATCAATGTCAGAAGTGGGGTTCGAACCCACGCTCTCTTACGTGAACCAGAGCTTAAATCTGGAGCCTTAGACCGCTCGGCCATTCTGACACGTCAGTTCAGCTGCGTTTCTCCATGTGCAGAAAAATAGTAAAATGTGCACACATTATTCTTCAATTATAAACCTTACAAATTTCATGTCATTCTTATGTATGGCTATTTTATGGGCATGAAAAGTTACGTACTATTTCAGCAAACAATTTTGCCGACTGTTATTCAATAATCCCTTAAGAAAAATCAATGTCAGAAGTGGGGTTCGAACCCACGCTCTCTTACGAGAACCAGAGCTTAAATCTGGCGCCTTAGACCGCTCGGCCATTCTGACACGTTTGTTTAGCTGCGTTTCTCGATGTGCAGAATAATAGTAAAATGAGCACACATTATTCTTCAATTAGAAACCTTACAGATTTCATGTCATTCGTATGTATGGCTATTTTATGGGCATGAAAAGTTACGTACTTTTTCAGCAAAAATTTTTGCCGACTGTGATTCAATAATCCCTTAAGAAAAATCAATGTCAGAAGTGGGGTTCGAACCCACGCTCTCTTACGAGAACCAGAGCTTAAATCTGGTGCCTTAGACAGCTCGGTTATTCTGACACGTCTGTTTAGCTGCGTTTCTCGATGTGCAGAATAATAGTAAAATATGCAAACATTATTCTTCAATAAGAACTTTCTTAGATTTCATGTCATTCGTATGTATGGCTATTTTATGGGCATGAAAAGTTACGTACTTTTTCAGCAAAAAATTTTGCTGACTGTTATTCAATAATCCCTTAAGAAAAATCAATGTCAGAAGTGGGGTTCGAACCCACGCTCTCTTATGTGAACCAGAGCTTTAATCTGGAGCCTTAGACCGCTCGGCCATTCTGACACGTCTGTTCAGCTGCGTTTCTCCATGTGCAGAAAAATAGTAAAATGTGCACACATTATTCTTCAATTATAAACCTTACAAATTTCATGTCATTCTTATGTACGGCTATTTTATGGGCATGAAAAGTTACGTACTATTTCAGCAAAAAATTTTGCTGACTGTGATTCAATAATCCCTTAAGAAAAATCAATGTCAGAAGTGGGGTTCGAACCCACGCTCTCTTACGAGAACCAGAGCTTAAATCTGGTGCCTTAGACAGCTCGGTTATTCTGACACGTCTGTTTAGCTGCGTTTCTCGATGTGCAGAATAATAGTAAAATATGCAAACATTATTCTTCAATAAGAACTTTCTTAGATTTCATGTCATTCGTATGTATGGCTATTTTATGGGCATGAAAAGTTACGTACTATTTCAGCAAAAAATTTTGCCGACTGTGATTCAATAATCCCTTAAGAAAAATCAATGTCAGAAGTGGGGTTCGAACCCACGCTCTCTTACGAGAACCAGAGCTTAAATCTGGCGCCTTAGACCGCTCGGCCATTCTGACACGTTTGTTTAGCTGCGTTTCTCGATGTGCAGAATAATAGTAAAATGAGCACACATTATTCTTCAATTAGAAACCTTACAGATTTCATGTCATTCGTATGTATGGCTATTTTATGGGCATGAAAAGTTACGTACTATTTCAGCAAAAATTTTTGCCGACTGTGATTCAATAATCCCTTAAGAAAAATCAATGTCAGAAGTGGGGTTCGAACCCACGCTCTCTTACGAGAACCAGAGCTTAAATCTGGTGCCTTAGACAGCTCGGTTATTCTGACACGTCTGTTTAGCTGCGTTTCTCGATGTGCAGAATAATAGTAAAATATGCAAACATTATTCTTCAATAAGAACTTTCTTAGATTTCATGTCATTCGTATGTATGGCTATTTTATGGGCATGAAAAGATACGTACTATTTCAGCAAAAATTTTGCCGACAGTGATTCAATAATCCCTTAAGAAAAATAAATGTCAGAAGTGGGGTTCGAACCCACGCTCTCTTACGAGAACCAGAGCTTAAATCTGGTGCCTTAGACCGCTCGGCCATTCTGACACGTCTGTTCAGCTGCGTTTCTCCATGTGCAGAAAAATAGTAAAATGTGCACACATTATTCTTCAATTATAAACCTTACAAATTTCATGTCATTCGGAAGTATGGCTATTTTATGGGCATGAAAAGTTACGTACAATTTCAGCAAAAAATTTTGCCGACTGTGATTTAATAATCCCTTAAGAAAAATCAATGTCAGAAGTGGGGTTCGAACCCACGCTCTCTTACGAGAACCAGAGCTTAAATCTGGCGCCTTAGACCGCTCGGCCATTCTGACACGTTTGTTTAGCTGCGTTTCTCGATGTGCAGAATAATAGTAAAATGAGCACACATTATTCTTCAATTAGAAACCTTACAGATTTCATGTCATTCGTATGTATGGCTATTTTATGGGCATGAAAAGTTACGTACTATTTCAGCAAAACATTTTGCCGACTGTTATTCAATAATCCCTTAAGAAAAATCAATGTCAGAAGTGGGGTTCGAACCCACGCTCTCTTACGAGAACCAGAGCTTAAATCTGGTGCCTTAGATCGCTCGGCCATTCTGACCCATCTGTTCAGCTGCGTTTCTCCATGTGCAGAAAAATAGTAAAATGTGCACACATTATTCTTCAATTATAAACCTTACAAATTTCATGTCATTCGGAAGTATGGCTACTTTATGGTTATGAAAAGTTACCTACTATTTCAGCAAAAATTTTTGCCGACTGTGATTCAATAATCCCTTAAGAAAAATAAATGTCAGAAGTGGGGTTCGAACCCACGCTCTCTTACGAGAACCAGAGCTTAAATCTGGTGCCTTAGACAGCTCGGATATTCTGACACGTCTGTTTAGCTGCGTTTCTCGATGTGCAGAATAATAGTAAAATATGCAAACATTCTTCTTCAATAAGAACTTTCTTAGATTTCATGTCATTCGTATGTATGGCTGTTTTATGGGCATGAAAAGTTACGTACTTTTTCAGCAAAAATTTTTGCCGACTGTTATTCAATAATCCCTTAAGAAAAATAAATGTCAGAAGTGGGGTTCGAACCCTCGCTCTCTTACGAGAACTAGAGCTTAAATCTGGTGCCTTAGACAGCTCGGTTATTCTGACACGTCTGTTTAGCTGCGTTTCTCGATGTGCAGGATAATAGTAAAATATGCAAACATTATTCTTCAATAAGAACTTTCTTAGATTTCATGTCATTCGTATGTATGGCTATTTTATGGGCATGAAAAGTTACGTACTTTTTCAGCAAAAATTTTCGCTGACTATGATGCAATAATCCCTTAAGAAAAATCAATGTCAGAAGTGGGGTTCGAACCCACGCTCTCTTACGAGAACCAGAGCTTAAATCTGGCGCCTTAGACCGCTCGGCCATTCTGACACGTTTGTTCAGCTGCGTTTCTCGATGTGCAGAATAATAGTAAATTGAGCACACATTATTCTTCAATTATAAACCTTACAAATTTCATGTCATTCGTATGTATGGCTATTTTATGGGCATGAAAAGTTACGTACTATTTCAGCAAAAAATTTTGCCGACTGTTATTCAATAATCCCTTAAGAAAAATCAATGTCAGAAGTGGGGTTCGAACCCACGCTCTCTTACGAGAACCAGAGCTTAAATCTGGCGCCTTAGACCGCTCGGCCATTCTGACACGTTTGTTTAGCTGCGTTTCTCGATGTGCAGAATAATAGTAAAATGAGCACACATTATTCTTCAATTAGAAACCTTACAGATTTCATGTCATTCGTATGTATGGCTATTTTATGGGCATGAAAAGTTACGTACTATTTCAGCAAAAATTTTGCCGACTGTGATTCAATAATCCCTTAAGAAAAATCAATGTCAGAAGTGGGGTTCGAACCCACGCTCTCTTACGAGAACCAGAGCTTAAATCTGGTGCCTTAGACAGCTCGGTTATTCTGACACGTCTGTTTAGCTGCGTTTCTCGATGTGCAGGATAATAGTAAAATATGCAAACATTATTCTTCAATAAGAACTTTCTTAGATTTCATGTCATTCGTATGTATGGCTATTTTATGGGCATGAAAAGTTACGTACTTTTTCAGCAAAAAATTTGGCCGACTGTGATTCAATAATCCCTTAAGAAAAATCAATGTCAGAAGTGGGGTTCGAACCCACGCTCTCTTACGTGAACCAGAGCTTAAATCTGGAGGCTTAGACCGCTCGGCCATTCTGACACGTCTGTTCAGCTGCGTTTCTCCATGTGCAGAAAAATAGTAAAATGTGCACACATTATTCTTCAATTATAAACCTTACAAATTTCATGTCATTCGTATGTATGGCTATTTTATGGGCATGAAAAGTTACGTACTATTTCAGCAAAAAATTTTGCCGACTGTTATTCAATAATCCCTTAAGAAAAATCAATGTCAGAAGTGGGGTTCGAACCCACGCTCTCTTACGAGAACCAGAGCTTAAATCTGGCGCCTTAGACCGCTCGGCCATTCTGACACGTTTGTTTAGCTGCGTTTCTCGATGTGCAGAATAATAGTAAAATGAGCACACATTATTCTTCAATTAGAAACCTTACAGATTTCATGTCATTCGTATGTATGGCTATTTTATGGGCATGAAAAGTTACGTACTTTTTCAGCAAAAATTTTTGCCGACTGTGATTCAATAATCCCTTAAGAAAAATCAATGTCAGAAGTGGGGTTCGAACCCACGCTCTCTTACGAGAACCAGAGCTTAAATCTGGTGCCTTAGACAGCTCGGTTATTCTGACACGTCTGTTTAGCTGCGTTTCTCGATGTGCAGAATAATAGTAAAATATGCAAACATTATTCTTCAATAAGAACTTTCTTAGATTTCATGTCATTCGTATGTATGGCTATTTTATGGGCATGAAAAGTTACGTACTTTTTCAGCAAAAATTTTTGCCGACTGTGATTCAATAATCCCTTAAGAAAAATCAATGTCAGAAGTGGGGTTCGAACCCACGCTCTCTTACGAGAACCAGAGCTTAAATCTGGCGCCTTAGACCGCTCGGCCATTCTGACACGTCTGTTTAGCTGCGTTTCTCGATGTGCAGAATAATAGTAAAATGAGCACACATTATTCTTCAATTAGAAACCTTACAGATTTCATGTCATTCGTATGTATGGCTATTTTATGGGCATGAAAAGTTACGTACTATTTCAGCAAAAAATTTTGCCGACTGTTATTCAATAATCCCTTAAGAAAAATCAATGTCAGAAGTGGGGTTCGAACCCACGCTCTCTTACGAGAACCAGAGCTTAAATCTGGTGCCTTAGACAGCTCGGTTATTCTGACACGTCTATTTAGCTGCGTTTCTCGATGTGCAGAATAATAGTAAAATATGCAAACATTATTCTTCAATAAGAACTTTCTTAGATTTCATATCATTCGTATGTATGGCTATTTTATTGGCATGAAAAGTTACGTACTATTTCAGCAAAAATTTTTGCCGACTGTTATTCAATAATCCCTTAAGAAAAATCAATGTCAGAAGTGGGGTTCGAACCCACGCTCTCTTACGAGAACCAGAGCTTAAATCTGGCGCCTTAGACCGCTCGGCCATTCTGACACGTTTGTTTAGCTGCGTTTCTCGATGTGCAGAATAATAGTAAAATGAGCACACATTATTCTTCAATTAGAAACCTTACAGATTTCATGTCATTCGTATGTATGGCTATTTTATGGGCATGAAAAGTTACGTACTATTTCAGCAAAAAATTTTGCCGACTGTGATTTAATAATCCCTTAAGAAAAATCAATGTTAGAAGTGGGGTTCGAACCCACGCTCTCTTACGAGAACCAGAGCTTAAATCTGGTGCCTTAGACAGCTCGGTTATTCTGACACGTCTGTTTAGCTGCGTTTCTCGATGTGCAGAATAATAGTAAAATATGCAATTATTATTCTTCAATAAGAACTTTCTTAGATTTCATGTCATTCGTATGTATGGCTATTTTATGGGCATGAAAAGTTACGTACTTTTTCAGCAAAAATTTTCGCTGACTATGATGCAATAATCCCTTAAGAAAAATCAATGTCAGAAGTGGGGTTCGAACCCACGCTCTCTTACGTGAACCAGAGCTTAAATCTGGAGCCTTAGACCGCTCGGCCATTCTGACACGTCAGTTCAGCTGCGTTTCTCCATGTGCAGAAAAATAGTAAAATGTGCACACATTATTCTTCAATTATAAACCTTACAAATTTCATGTCATTCTTATGTATGGCTATTTTATGGGCATGAAAAGTTACGTACTATTTCAGCAAAAAATTTTGCCGACTGTTATTCAATAATCCCTTAAGAAAAATCAATGTCAGAAGTGGGGTTCGAACCCACGCTCTCTTACGAGAACCAGAGCTTAAATCTGGCGCCTTAGACCGCTCGGCCATTCTGACACGTTTGTTTAGCTGCGTTTCTCGATGTGCAGAATAATAGTAAAATGAGCACACATTATTCTTCAATTAGAAACCTTACAGATTTCATGTCATTCGTATGTATGGCTATTTTATGGGCATGAAAAGTTACGTACTATTTCAGCAAAAATTTTGCTGACTTTGATTCAATAATCCCTTAAGAAAAATAAATGTCAGAAGTGGGGTTCGAACCCACGCTCTCTTACGAGAACCAGAGCTTAAATCTGGTGCCTTAGACAGCTCGGTTATTCTGACACGTCTGTTTAGCTGCGTTTCTCGATGTGCAGAATAATAGTAAAATATGCAAACATTATTCTTCAATAAGAACTTTCTTAGATTTCATGTCATTCGTATGTATGGCTATTTTATGGGCATGAAAAGTTACGTACTTTTTCAGCAAAAATTTTTGCCGACTGTGATTCAATAATCCCTTAAGAAAAATCAATGTCAGAAGTGGGGTTCGAACCCACGCTCTCTTACGAGAACCAGAGCTTAAATCTGGCGCCTTAGACCGCTCGGCCATTCTGACACGTTTGCTTAGCTGCGTTTCTCGATGTGCAGAATAATAGTAAAATGAGCACACATTATTCTTCAATTAGAAACCTTACAGATTTCATGTCATTCGTATTTATGGCTATTTTATGAGCATGAAAAGTTACGTACTATTTCAGCAAAAATTTTGCCGACTGTTATTCAATAATCCCTTAAGAAAAATCAATGTCAGAAGTGGGGTTCGAACCCACGCTCTCTTACGAGAACCAGAGCTTAAATCTGGCGCCTTAGACCGCTCGGCCATTCTGACACGTTTGTTTAGCTGCGTTTCTCGATGTGCAGAATAATAGTAAAATGAGCACACATTATTCTTCAATTAGAAACCTTACAGATTTCATGTCATTCGTATGTATGGCTATTTTATGGGCATGAAAAGTTACGTACTATTTCAGCAAAAAATTTTGCCGACTGTTATTCAATAATCCCTTAAGAAAAATAAATGTCAGAAGTGGGGTTCGAACCCACGCTCTCTTACGAGAACCAGAGCTTAAATCTGGCGCCTTAGACCGCTCGGCCATTCTGACACCTTTGTTCAGCTGCGTTTCTCGATGTGCAGAATAATAGTAAAATGAGCACACATTATTCTTCAATTAGAAACCTTACAGATTTCATGTCATTCGTATATATGGCTACTTTATGGTTAAGAAAATTTACCTACTATTTCAGGAAAAATTTTTGCCGACTGTTATTCAATTATCCCTTAAGAAAAATGAATGTCAGAAGTGGGGTTCGAACCCGTGCTCTCTTACAAGAACCAGAGCTTAAATCTGGCGCCTTAGACGCTTGGCCATTCTGACACATGTGTTTAGGAGCGTTTTTTGATGTTTACAAAATTAGTAAAATGTGCACACATTATTCTTCAAAGAGAAACTAAGCAAATTTTATTTCATTCGTAAGTATGGCTATTTTATGTGTATGAAATGTTACGTAATATTTCAGCAAAATATGTTTCCTCGTGTAATTCTATAATGCATTTACATACACTAATATCAGAAGTGTGGTTCGAACCCAAGTTTTCTTACGAGAACCACAGTTAAAATTTGGCATCTTAAGCCGCTAGGCCATTCTGACACATCTGTTTAGCAGCTTTGCTCGATTTTCAGAAACTTAGTTAAATGTGCACACATTTTTCTTCAGTAAAATTCTTTCTAGATTTCATTTCATTCGTAAGAAAGGCTATTTTATAGGCATAAAAATTACTTCCTATTTAAGCAAAATATCTTTCCGCGTGTAATTCAATAATACATTAAGAAACACCAATGTCAGAAGCGAGGTTCGAACCAACGCTCTCTTACGAGAACCAGAGCTTAAATCTGGCGACTTAGACAGCTCGGCCATTCTGACACACCTGTTCTGCAACGTTTCTCGATGTTTAGAAAATTAGTAAAATGTGCACACATTCTTCATTACTAAGAAACTAAACAAATTTCATTTCATTCGTAAGTATGGGTATTTTGTGGGAATGGAAAGTTACGTACTTTTTCAGCAAAATATCTTGAAACGTATAATTAAATAAAGCATTGAGAAACATGAATGTCAGAAGTTTGGTTCGAACCCATGCCCTCTTACGAGAACCAGAGCTTAAATCTGGCGCCTTAGACCGCGCGGCCATTCTGACCCATCTGTTCAGCAGCGTTTCTCCATGTGTGCAGAAAAATAGTAAAATGTGCACACATTATTCTTCAATTATAAAACTTACAAATTTCATGTCATTCGTAAGTATGGCTACTTTATGGTTATGAAAAGTTACCTACTATTTCAGCGAAAATTTTTGCCGACTGTGATTCAATAATCCCTTAAGAAAAATCAATGTCAGAAGTGGGGTTCGAACCCACGCTCTCTTACGAGAACCAGAGCTTAAATCTGGCGCCTTAGACCGCTCGGCCATTCTGACACGTTTGTTTAGCTGCGTTTCTCGATGTGCAGAATAATAGTAAAATGAGCACACATTATTCTTCAATTAGAAACATTACAGATTTCATGTCATTCGTATGTATGGCTATTTTATAGGCATGAAAAATTACGTAATTTTTCAGCAAAAATTTTCCTGACTGTGATTCAATAATCCCTTAAGAAAAACCAATGTCAGAAGTGGGGTTCGAACCCACGCTCTCTTACGAGAACCAGAGCTTAAAACTGGCGCCTTAGACCACTCGGCCATTCTGACACGCTTGTTTAGCTGCGTTTCTGGATGTGCAGAATAATAGTAAAATGAGCACACATTATTCTTCAATTAGAAACCTTACAGATTTCATGTCATTCGTATGTATGGCTATTTTATGGGCATGAAAAGTTACGTACTTTTTCAGCAAAAATTTTTGCCGACTGTGATTCAATAATCCCTTAAGAAAAATCAATGTCAGAAGTGGGGTTTGAACCTACGGTCTTTTACAAGAACCAGAGCTTAAATCTGGCGCCTTAGACCGCTCGGCCATTCTGTCCCATTTGTTCAGCAGCGTTTCTCCATGTGCAGAAAAATAGTAAAATTAGCACTCATTATTCTTCAATAAGAAACTTCTTAGAATTCATGTCATTCGTAAGTATGGCTATTTTGTTTTCACTATGGCGACCAATCCGGGTACGGAAGGCTTTCTAGGCCAAGCGGCACAGGGTGGGGACGCGCTCCGACAAAAAGGAGGCGAGTTTGCGTCGACTAGTGAAGTGCTACCGGCAGGGACCGGTTTCTCCCCTGGACTTTGTCGTTTTTCCCGACGTTCCTCGGGTACGGAAGGCTTCCTAAGCCTTGCGGCACAAGGTGGGGACGCGCTCCGGTAGAAAGGAGGCGATTTTCCGTCGATCAGTGAAGTGCCACCGGCGGGGGCCGGTTTTTCGTCTGGACTTAGTCTCTTTTTCTAAGTCTCTCGCTCGTTGCACGTGCAACTTTTAATTAAAAATTAATAACTTTTTAACTAATTATCACACAAATAAAAATAATATATCAATTTGTTGGTCTTGCGATGATCTATCCGATGATATAACTCACAATACACCAATATAAAAAATACCGCTTTTTTTAACTCAAATGTGGGAGCAGGTGAAAAACACGTCTGCTCTCCTCTAGATCTGGAACGGCAAATTTCTAAGTGCTGAGTGCTATTTCAATTGGATTTTGGATTAATTAATAGTGCATTGGATTATTTAACAAGTCAACAAGCCTTAGCCATGGAGGGCTAAATTAACATGTAAATGCCCAGACACTTTCTTCTCCAAATTCTACTGTTAGCATTTTTATGGTTCAAAAGATGATGCAATAATCTGATATTATTGCACTAACTCGTAATTAAATGTTTTAATATGTATGTAAAATTGTTTTATGCTATTTAACCAGATATTATGCTGCAACTTTGTTTGAATATGTTTATTTCGCTTATATTAAATGAAACATTACTTGCTAATAATATGTTTACAAAATTTAAGTTTCTCCTATACTGCTAATAGGTATTGTTTAATGGTTCAGTTTGCTAAAATGTGTAAATAAACAACTGTTATTGCTAAATTATGTGTTATAATAATAGAATATGCTTAAATTAATTTATTTTGATTGAATTAAAATTTTATAATTGGTAGTACCGTGCTCATATTTCTCAGCTGCCGTGCACGCACTTCCACAACAGAATTGAATTAATGTTCAGTAATTAAATATCAGTCTCCATCCACACGTCTGATAATTATTCTATTAAAATTAACACACTGTCTAATAAATAAAACAATACCTAACCGAAATATATAAATATTTTAAGGATTACCCAATTTGTGCATTTTTAAAATAAACTTAAGAAACGAGCAAGGAGACTGTAATCTAAGACAATCCACAATATTACTGACAGCACTTAATTACAAAATTAATATTTCACTAATTTAAACATAACCTATCTCTATTAAATGAATATTTTAAAGAAATAAAACATTATGAGCAATTGGGACAGTATTTCATTCTTGCAGTGTAAATTTATATCTTTTCATTATTATTATTTCTCTTTTTCATTTTACCTTTTTACTAATTTAATTATATCCACTTGTATATATGTTTGTTATGCCACTTATTCCAGAAATATTATTGCATTTTGAATAAATATGCTCCTAACGCTAATTTTAAATGAAATTATACTTGGCAATAATGAGTCTAAACTTAAACTCCTTTTATTATGTTAATAAATGTTGCCCAATAACTCAGTTAGCTAGAATTGGCAAATAAACAATTGTTATTGCTGAATTATAGTTTATAATAATAGAATTTGCATATAACAATTTATTATGATAGAACAAAATTTTTATAATTGGGAATAAAATATTCGTTGCTGCCGTGCACTTCCCCATTAGAGTTGAATTAAAATCCAGTAAATAAATATCAGTCTCCATCCACCCGTCTAATAGTTTTTTCACTAAAATCAATTCACTATCTAATAAATATAACTATTATTACCTGAAATATATAGATATTTTAAGGATTAATCAATTTGTGCATTTTTAAAATAAACTAAAGTAAAGAGCGAGGAGACTGTAATCTAAGATAATCCACAAAATTATAGACAGCATTTATATAATTATTTAATTTTTCACCAAATTAAACATAACTTATCTCTATTAAACGAATATTTTAAAGAAATAAAACGTTATGAGCGATTAAGACAATATTTCAGAAATTAAGATATTTAATTAAAAATTCGCAGCAAAAAATACTATTGAGCTTCCTTAATAAATTGGAATTGTAATATACAGACAGAATTTTAATGAATACACTTTGATCAATTTATAGTTCATACAGTGTTAAAGTATATCTTTTCATTATTATTATTTCTCTTTCTCATTTTTACCTTATATTACGTATTTAAATATATCCATTTGTATATATGCTTGTTATGCCACTTTTTCCAGAAATATTAATGCATTTTTGAATAAATATGCTCTTAACGCTAACCATACATGAAATTATACTTGGCAATAATGTGTCTAAACTTAAACTCCTTTTATTATGTTAATAAATGTTGCCCAATCATTCAGTTAGCTAGAATTGGCAAATAAACAATTGTTATTGCTGAATTATAGTTTATAATAATAGAATTTGCATATAACAATTTATTATGATAGAACAAAATTTTTATAATTGGGAATTCAATATTCGTTGCTGCCGTGCACTTCCCCATTAGAATTGAATTAAAGTCCAGTAAATAAATATCAGTCTCCATCCACCCGCTTAATAGTTATTTCACTAAAATCAATTCACTATCTAATAAATATAACTATTATTAACTGAAATATATAGATATTTTAAGGATTAATCAACTGGTGCCTTTTTAAAAATAAACTTAAGTAACGAGCAAGGAGACTGTAACCTAAGATAATCCACAAAATTACTGACTGCACTTAATTACTAAATCAATATTATTTTAAACTAAACATAACTCCTCTCTAATAAAGGAATATTTTGAAGAAATAAAAAGTGCAGATCGATTAAAACAATATCTCGGAAATCAAAACCTTAATTGGAATTACTGAGCCCAAAATTCTATTTGACCTACTTTAATGAAATGAAATTATATTATACAGACAGAATTTTATAGAACACATATTAATTAATGTATCATTCTGCTTTAAAATTGCTGTAATAAGTAAACAATCACTTCGGAACTATTACAATATAATAACAGTGTCAATTTTCATTACAATTGTTTTTCTTTATCAATTTTACCTTTTTCTACTCATTTAAATATACATACATGTATATGTGTTATGCCAATTATCTCAGAAATAATATTGCATTTATGTCTAACTATGCTCTTAACGCTAATTTTAAATGAAATAAGATCTGACAATGATGTGCTTACAAAACTTAAGTTCCTTACAATAATGGGTAATTAATATACAATCCTAATAATTAATACTTTATCATGAATGCCATGCTATTATTCCACTTAACCCAGAAATCATACTGCATTTGTGTCTGGATATATTTTCAATACTAATTTTAAAATGAAATAACACATGCCAATAATGCATTCAATAAATTTAAGTTCTTCCTAATCTATTAATAAATGACACTCAAAGGTCCAGCTCGCTAATATAAGTAAACAAACAAATATTAAGATATTTGTTTTAATATTAGAAATAGCAAATAATAATCTATTCTATTGGAATTAAACTTCTTTATTTTCTTTAAACTGATAGTACTGAGTAAAATGTAATTATAGTTAACCTATCTTAGAACTAATATAATTGTATCAAAATGTTACAGTCGACCTTCAATAGGTAGATTAAGCCACGCCTCCAAAACAGTACACAAACCACTGTCAAATTTGGAACTAAACGAAGTAAAACTCTAATATAAAGGGAGTGAATTTATATCTGGATAGTCAAGCCACGCCCACAATCTGGAAATACAACAGTTTGCTTACTCAAATTCATTAGGAATTGAATTCAAATACTAGGGAAAGGGTGTTTTCAATAGGCAGACTAAGCCACGCCCATTAAACAGAAAACCCAACAACGAACCATAAGTACGATACTTAATCGAGCTCAACAACTAAGGAAGTATAAGTATAATGTTCACTTGGCGAGAGAAGCCACGCCCACAAAACGTTACTGCAATATACGGCAACGTTAGAAATCACAGGGACCAAACTAAATCTCCAGAGAGTGGGAAGATCTATCTGGTTAATCAAGCCACGCCCCTAATTCAATTCTAAAACAGAACTAGTACATTTACAGCAAGTAGTAGAACTAACATCCTGGGAGCGGGCGATGCTCACCAAGATGTCTTAGCCACGCCCAAATAACAATATTACTACACAATGGTCCAGCTCGCTAAAATGGGTGGACAGACGGATGTTGTGGCAAAATTTCACGTTTTAATATTAGAATCTGTAAATAATTATTTATTTTGTTAGAATTAAAAATTTATAATTGGTAGTACTGAGTAAAAATTCAGTGCTGCCGTGCACATCTAAATATTCAATTAATATTTCATCGAATAAAAACTAATAATTGAAAAATTGAATTAATTTAAGAAAAACGTAATTGAGCGACCAATACAATATGTCAGTAACTATAACTCTTAATTGGAATTTTTGATCCCAGACTCCCATCTGTCCATGCACGCACCTCTATAATAAAATGGAAGTGCAACAGACAGAATAATACTGAACAATTAATATTTCCCTCAGCTTTAATAATTTTTGTCATAAGTAAATAATTACTGTTGGGAAATATTGAGACATAGATGCAGTGATGAGTTGAAATCCTTATTATTACTACTAATATTGTATATATATGTGATTGCATTAATATTACTAACCTTGTAAATAGACAAATGAACCAATTGCTGACAGTATTAAAGAATGAGGGGAATGGAGATGTCTGGGTCACTTTACTGATTTCTATTGTAGTAAACTACTAAATATTTCGTGATAAAATTTTATTTATTTTCCCTATTACTCATTATTATTACATTGTATTTTATTTTTTATTAACTTATCCTTAGACTTTGAACTATTGTATATTTGTAAAACTGTTTACACAATCAAAAAACATGGCACAACAATCACCAAAACACACACAATCACCCAACTACACCACCATAGAAACACAAACAGAAAACACAGACACACAAACACAGACACTGGAAGACCACATAGAAAACACAGAAATACAAGAACACATACCATTAAGGCCAAACATTGCAGACAGTCCAAAAGACATTCTAACAAAACTGGCACGGATAATAAACCACAAAACTGGCAACAAGTACAGCCTAAAACAATCCCTTAGGGACACAGCGGAAGAACTAATAGAGAGGATGGCCGACCTCTACAACGACACTATAGACGAACTAACGACCCGGGCCAAAACCCCCCCTCCTCAAAACCCTCTCGCACCCACAATAGGAAGGAGCGTTCTAAGAGTCAAAGACACAAGAGAGGACAAAGAACAAATCAGAAGTTATGAGGAACATATGGTCCACAGGGTCGAGCAGCTCTACGATAAAATCAGCTCATTACAAACAACAGTAACAAAAGTACACGAAAAGGTAGAGCTGATACATGCACCAACACAGGCTGCCCAGGTACACAACACTGTCGTTCCAAAAGGAACATACGCTGACCGTGTCAAATATAGACCACAACCACCGAGCACAATTGCCATTAAGGCAACCAAAACAACACTACCTAAGAAATTACTCACAACACTACAGAAAATACAGACACCGGTACAACCACAGAAAGTGCAAGTTACACGCAACAAGATCATAATCAAATGTAGGGACACAGAACAAAAAACTGAATTGCAACACACACTAGAGAAAAATAAAATTGACATAGAGGACACACCCACACAAAGAATAATACTATTCAACGTACCATCACAAATAGACGACACAGCACTGATTAACAGACTACACGAGGAATTGAACACAAATCAGGAACAGTTTCCCATAACAATCACAGAGCTTAAAAGTCACAGGACAAACACAGATTTGCAGCATGTGGTAGTGGAAACGACACGCAGGTCAGCCTATTTTCTGGCCAAACAACATTATATCAACTTTGGATTTCATACCGCCAAAGTTGATATCTACAGAAATGTTAGACGCTGCTTCAAGTGTCAGGCATTCGGCCACACCACAACACAATGCAAAAACAAAGACTTCTGTGGTAAATGCAGTGGTAGGCACAGGACACAGGAATGCCAACTAAGACACACAGACAAACATACTTGTATTAACTGCGCACAGTCTAACCACGAACATGGAACACATTGCAACACAAACCACCCAGCTTACGACACATTATGCAGTTACTACAGATTTAACATTTGTCATAATAAATATACACCACGACACAGAACATGAACATAACAACACAATTATACATACACAAAACACAATCTTCCATAGGTCCTAGGTGTACAGAAGACACAGAGGGAACAAGAGAGGTTAGTGTTAATTAATAGCGTAAATTTCCTTTCCAGGACTAACCTTCTCTTTCAGCAAATACACACCAACAACATTATCCTGTACTCTGAACCAAATGGAAGAAACGACACAAACAAAAAACACCAAAATGCGGATCCTACAGATCAACCTACACAACAGTAGAGCAGCGACAACACTAGCTGCAATTTACATTAGAGATAACAAAATTGACATAGCCTTGCTTCAAGATCCCTACGTAGGAAACGGCAAACTGTACGGCTTCCCAAACAGTTGGACGTACAGCCATTCTAACAACAAAGAAGCATGGATAGTATTCACAGGTGATGTAATAATTAACATACTACCACCCACAGAAACAGCAGTTTTTGCAACACTAACAACACAGGAAGGAGACATTACCATAGGCACACAGTATGCAAGACCATATGGAGATTTGGTGGAAGCCCTCCAAGAATGGAAACCAATTATAGAACACACCAGGCCATTTATCATAGGAGCAGATTTGAATGCAAGGTCACAGTTATAGGGATACAACTTCGAAGACGAAAGAGGCAATACACTAATTGAATTTTTAATTGAAAATGATCTCCACAGAGCCAACATTCAAGGAAACATCCCAACATTCCGCACAACACAAGCACAGGGAAACCCAGACTTTACAATAGCAAATAGCAGTGCGATTAACTTAATAACGGGCTGGAGAGTCGAGGACACACATACGGCAAGCGACCACAATTACATAGTATTTAACATAGACAACAGTAAACCAACACTAAAAAACACGCGTTTTAAAACAAAATACGGTAACCACGAAAGATTCAAAAAACAAATAAAAGCCAAAACGGGGAAACTGGCTAAAGAATTAGGGAACAACATTAACACCGACAGACTAGACAACTTAACAAATAAACTAATAGAAATAGTACATACGACAGCGAAACAAAATTACAAACTAAAAAACAATAACATAAACACACAATTCAAATGGTTCACAAAGGAACTAGCAACACAAAGAAACAAGGTCAAAGCACTCAATCGCAGATTTAGGAACTGCGATGATGAGGAAAGAATAAATTGGAGAAATTTGTTCTGCAAAGAACGTTCCAAGTATAACAAAGAAATTTTAAAAGCAAAAGCAAAGGCTTGGAAAACATTTTACACAAAGCAATCAGAAATATATGGAACGGCCTTTAAAATGGCACATAACAAAACTTATAAACCAACAGAATTCAAAATCAGCTGGAATGGAAACATAGCCCCCAATAAAAGAGCAGCAATGGAAAAGATCACAACTCATCACTTTCCAAATATACCAGTGCCCTTCCAGCCTAGAACACCAGTGGACGACACAGAGGAACAAATAATGCCAACAAGGGAGGAGGTACGAAACGCAATCTATTCATTCAACACAAATAAGGCTCCGGGACCAGACGACCTGGATTATTTCATCTGGAGACGAGTCGTAGACGCGACACCACAAGTAATAACACAATGGGCAACACAATGCATAAAACTACACCATTTCCCAACACCACTAAGAACCAAAGCTTTAATCTGGCGCCTTAGACCGCTTGGCCATTCTGACACGTTTGTTTAGCTGCGTTTCTCGATGTGCAAAATAATAGTAAAATGAGCACTCATTATTCTTGAATAAGAAACTTCTTAGAATTCATATCATTCGTAAGTATGGCTATTTTATGAGTATTAAAAGTTACATGCTATTTAAGCAAAAATTTTTGCCGACTGTGATTCAAATATCCCTTAAGAAAAATCAATGTCAGAATTGGGGTTCGAACCTACGCTATCTTACGAGAACCAAAGCTTAAATCTGGCGCCTTAGACCACTCGGCCATTCTGACACATCTGTTCAGCAGCGTTTCTCCATGTGTGCAGAAAAATAGTAAAATGTGCACACATTATTCTTCAATTAGAAACCTTACAGATTTCATGTCATTCGTAGGTATGGCTATTTTATGGGTATGAAAATTTACATAATATTTCAGCAAAAATTTTTGCCGACTGTAATTCAATAATCCCTTAAGAAAAACTAATGTCATAAATGGGGTTCGAAACCACGCTCTCATACGAGATCCAGAGCTTAAATCTGGTGCCTTAGAACCGCTCGGCCATTCTAATACGTCTGTTTAGCTGCATTTCTCGATGTGCTGAATAATAGTAAAATGAGCACACATTATTCTTCAATTAGAAACCTTACAGATTTCATGTCTTTCGTATGTATGGCTATTTTATGGGCATAAAAAGTTATGTACTATTTAAGCAAAAATTTTTGCCGAAAGTGATTCAACAATCCCTTAAGAAAAATCAATGTCATAAGAGGTGTTCGAACCCACGCTCTCTTACGAGAACCAGAGCTTAAATCTGGCGCATTTGACCGCTCGGCCATTCTGACACATGTGTTTTGCAGCGTTTCTCGATGTTTAGAAAATTAGTAAAATGTGCACACATTATTCATTAATAAGAAACTAAACAAATTTCATTTCATTCGTAAGTATGGGTATTTTGTGGGAATGAAAAGTTACGTACTATTTCAGCAAAATATCTTGAAGCGTGTAACTAAATAAAGCATTGAGAAACATGAATGTCAGAAGTTGGGTTCGAACCTGTGCTCTCTTACGAGAACTAGAGCTTTAACAGGCACCTTAGACCGTTCAGCCATTCTGACCCATCTGTTCAGCAGCGTTTCTCCATGTGTGCAGAAAAATAGTAAAATGAGCACACATTCTTCAATTATAAAACTTACAAATTTCATGTCATTCGTAAGTATGGCTACTTTATGGCTATGAACAGTTACCTACTATTTCAGCGAAAATTTTTGCCGACTGTGATTCAATAATCCCTTAAGAAAAATCAATGTCAGAAGTGGGGATGAATCCACGCTCTCTTACGAGAACCAGAGCTTAAATCTGGCGCCTTAGACAGCTCGGTTATTCTGACACGTCTGTTTAGCAGCGTTTCTCGATGTGCAGAATAATAGTAAAATATGCAAACATTATTCTTCAATAAGAAACCTTACAGATTTCATGTCATTCGTAAGTATGGCTACTTTATGGTTATGAAAAGTTACCTACTTTTTTAGCAAAAATTTTTGCCGACTGTGATTCAATAATCCCTTAAGAAAAATCAATGTCAGAAGTGGGGTTCGAACCCACGCTCTCTTACGACAACCAGAGCTTAAATCTGGAGCCCTAGACCGCTCGGCCATTCTGACACGTCTGTTTAGCTGCGTTTCTCGATGTGCAGATTAATAGTAAAATGAGCACACATTATTCTTCAATTAGAAACCTTACAGATTTCATGTCATTCGTATGTATGGCTGTTTTATGGGCATGAAAAGTTACGTACTTTTTCAGCAAAAATTTTTGCCGATTGTGATTCAATAATCCCTTAAGACAAATCAATGTCAGAAGTGGGGATCGAACCCACGCTCTCTTACGAGAACCAGAGCTTAAATCTGGAGCCCTAGACCGCTCGGCCATTCTGACACGTCTGTTTAGCTGCGTTTCTCGATGTGCAGAATAATAGTAAAATGAGCACACATTTTTCTTCAATTTGAAACCTTACAGATTTCATGTCATTCGTATGTATGGCTATTTTATGGGTATGAAAAGTTATGTACTTTTTCAGCAAAAATTTTTGCCGATTGTGATTCAATAATCCCTTAAGACAAATCAATGTCAGAAGTGGGGTACGAACCCACGTTCTCTTACGAAAAACAGAGCTTAAATCTGGCGCCTAAGACCGCTCGGCCATTCTTACACGTCTGTTTCGCTGCGTTTCTCGATGTGCTGAATAATAGTAAAATGAGCGCACATTATTTTTTCAATTAGAAACCTTACAGATTTCATGTCTTTCGTATGTATGGCTATTTTATGGGCATAAAAAGTTGTGTACTTTTTCAGCAAAAATTTTTGCCGTCTGTGATCCAATAATCCCTTAAGAAAAATCAATGTCAAAAGTGGGGTACGAACCCACGCTCTCTTACGAGAACCAGAGCTTAAATCTGGTGCCTTAGACATCTCGGTTATTCTGACACGTCTGTTTAGCTGCTTTTCTCGATGTGCAGAATAATAGTAAAATATGCAAACATTATTCTTCAATAAGAACTTTCTTAGATTTCATGTCATTCGTAAGTATGGCTATTTTATGGGTATGAAAAGTTATGTACTATTTAAGCAAAAATTTTTGCCGAAAGTGATTCAACAATCCCTTAAGAAAAATCAATGTCATAAGAGGTGTTCGAACCTACGCTCTCTAACGAGAACCAGAGCTTAAATCTGGCGCATTTGACCGCTCGGCCATTCTGACACATGTGTTTTGCAGCGTTTCTCGATGTTTAGAAAATTAGTAAAATGTGCACACATTATTCATTAATAAGAAACTAAACAAATTTCATTTCATACGTAAGTATGGGTATTTTGTGGGAATGAAAAGTTACGTACTATTTCAGCAAAATATCTTGAAGCGTGTAATTAAATAAAGCTTTGAGAAACATGAATGTCAGAAGTTGGGTTCGAACCTGTGCTCTCTTACGAGAACCAGAGCTTTAATCAGGCACCTTAGACCGTTCAGCCATTCTGACCCATCTGTTCAGCAGCGTTTCTCCATGTGTGCAGAAAAATAGTAAAATGAGCACACATTCTTCAATTATAAAACTTACAAATTTCATGTCATTCGTAAGTATGGCTACTTTATGGATATGAAAAGTTATCTACTATTTCAGCGAAACTTTTTGCCGACTGTGATTCAATAATCCCTTAAGAAAAATCAATATCAGAAGTGGGGTTCGAATCCACGCTCTCTTACGAGAACCAGAGCTTAAATCTGGCGCCTTAGACAGCTCGGTTATTCTGACACGTCTATTTAGCTGCATTTCTCGATGTGCAGAATAATAGTAAAATGAGCACACTTTATTCTTCAATTAGAAACCTTACAGATTTCATGTCATTCGTATGTATGGCTATTTTATGGGCATGAAAAGTTACGTACTTTTTCAGCAAAAATTTTTGCCGTCTGTGATCCAATAATCCCTTAAGAAAAATCAATGTCAAAAGTGGGGTACGAACCCACGCTCTCTTACGAGAACCAGAGCTTAAATCTGGCGCCTTAGACCGCTCGGCCATTCTGACCCATTTTTTCAGCAGCGTTTCTCCATGTGCAGAAGAATAGTAAAATGTGCAGACATTATTCTTCAATAAGAAACTTCTTAGAATTCATGTCATTCGTAAGTATGGCTATTTTATGAGTAGGAAAAGTTACATGCTATTTCAGCAAAAATTTTTGCCGACTGTGATTTAATTATCCCTTAAGAAAAACCAATGTCAGAAGTGGGGTTCGAACCCCCGCTCTCTTACGAGAACCAGAGCTTAAATCTGGCGCCTTAGACCACTCGGCCATTCTGACACATCTGTTCAGCAGCGTTTCTCAATGTGTGTGTGTGTGCAGGAAAATAGTAAACACATTATTCTTCAATTAGAAACCTTACAGAATTCATATCATTCGTATGTATGGCTATTTTATGGGCATGAAAAGTTACGTACTATTTAAGCAAAAATTTTGCCGACTGTGATTCAATAATCCCGTAAGAATAATCAATATCAGAAGTGGGGTTCGAACCCACGCTCTCTTACGAGAACCAGAGCTTAAATCTGGCGCCTTAGACCGCTCGGCCATTCTGACATGTTTGTTTAGCTGCGTTTCTCGATGAGCAGAATAATAGTAAAATGAGCACACATTATTCTTCAAAAAGAAACTTCTTAGAATTCATGTCATTCGTAAGTATGGCTATTTTATGGGTATGAAAAGTTATGTAATATTTAAGCAAAAATTTTTGCTGACTGTGATACAATAATTCCTTAAGAAAAATCAATGTCAGAAGTGGGGTTCAAACCCACGTTCTCTTACGAGAACCAGAGCTTAAATCTGGCGCCTTGGACTGCACGGCCATTCTGGCACAAGTGTTTTGCAGCGTTTCTCGATGTTTAGAAAATTAGAAAAATGTGCACATATTATTAATCAAAGACAAAGTAAGCAAATATCATTTCAATCGTAACTATGGCTATTTTATTGGTATGAAAAATTACGTAATATTTCAGCAAAATATCTTTCCGCGTGTAATTTTGTAATGCATTAAGAAACACCAATATCAGAAGTTTGGTTCAAACCCACGTTTTCTTACGTGATCCACAGTTTAAATTTGGCCTTTTGAGCCGCTAGGCCATTCTGACACATCTGTTTAGCAGCTTTGCTCGATTTGCAGAAACTTAGTTAAATGTGCACACATTATTCTTCAATAAAAATCTTTCTAGGTTTCATTTCATTCGTAAGTAAGGCTATTTTATGGGTATAAAAATTACGTACTATTTCAGCAAAATATCTTTCCGCGTGTAATTCAATAATGCATTAAGAAACACCAATGTCAGAATTGTGGTTCGAACCCACGCTTTTTTACGTGTTCCAGAGCTTAAAAGTAGTGTGCGGATGCCGGAGCTGGCGCAGTAGTGTTTAGACCATAATGTGTGCCCATAAAAATTTCCACCCCCTTTTTAAAACAATGGCTCGCAGCGCCATCATTAAATTTCTACCCACTTTTAAAAACAATGGTGTGGAAACCTACCATTAAATTTCCACCCCCTTTTAAAAACAATGGTGTAAATAGCCCCATAAAATTCCCACCCCCTTTTAAAAAACATTGGGTGCCAACCTCCCCATAAATTTGAACCCACTTTTAGAAAGTAATGGCTCTCAAACCCCCATTAAAACCCCACCCACTTTTAGAAATAATGGTTCTCAACCCGCCATTAAATATTCACCCCCCTTTAAAAAACAATGGCTATAAAATTCCCATAAAAACCACACCCACTTGTAGAAATTAATGGCTCAATTTTTATCCATTAAATTTCCACCCCCTTTTAAAAACAATGGTTTGAAACACCGCCATAATTTTCCCATCCCCTTTTAAAAACAATGTTGTTAAAACCGACCATTAAAACCCCACCCACTGTTAGAAACCTGTTTCAACCATGATAAATTTCTGACGCTGCACGCAACTTTTAGAAGAATTCAATGCACCGCGATGAATTAAAAAAACTTCTAGGGATTTTAAGTACTTAAAGAAAACTCTTGCAGTATATAAAGAAACAAAATGATGACTTGCAGTATATAAAGAAACAAAATGATGACTTGCAGTATATAAAGAAACAAAATGATGACTGTTATAAATGCAATTGTCATAAGAAAGAAGATACAAGAAATAGATGAAGAAATGGAGAATTTTGAACCTTCGCTGTCTAAATTTCTGCTTGATTTAAAAGAATGCTTAAAGTTATATTCAAACGATAAAATTTGTATTCAAAAAGAAGGTAAGTTTTACAAGCATTACAAAGTATGCGATATTTTGAAATGCACCTGCCTTAATATTGACTTTCTGGTTGAAAAGTATCTGATCGAGAGTGACTTGATACTTCATAACATACGCAAAGTATGAGGAAAAATTATATTATCTTTTAATAGTCTTCAAATTATTAAAAAATTGTTTATTTTTGTATTGCATATTGACCGTGAGCCAAGGTTTGAATACCATCTTCCAATATATGTCGTTTGTCATCTTTTCCTGATAGGGCAATCTTATTTACTTGTATGGAATGGATCTTTGTGCTCCTGATGCTTCATGCTTTGTGCTCCTGATAAGATTCATGGTCCTGTGTTGTACTTCTTGCTTGAATAGGCAGTCCTTGTAGTCCTCGAAGGCTATCCTGTTTTTCACGACGCACTTCTTGACTCCTTTCGACTTTTTCACCAAGTCAATCTCAGTTTTACAGGCATACATCTTAGATCTCAATCCGACGAACTCCTCCAAGATCTTCCCTGCATTTTCATCTTTCATCTTCCCCAATACCTTCTTGTTGACACGTGGCATGCCGTACCTATTACCTTCAACATAATCAGATGTATCAAAGTAGTCAAACATTCCTTTCATATCCTCATAAAAGTCCTCGGTCATGATAGTCATAGATGTAACTGTCAGTGTCCATGTACAATAGCATGATATTGTCCCCATATTTAGGCTTCATCACGTTGTAGAGAAAGTCGTACATCAGATGCTTCGAGAGATCTAATATACTCATACCGACGTATATGGGCTTATTAAAGACCACTTTCGTCTTGTTCATATGCACAGCGGCTAAATTTTCATCAAAGATGGTCCGCCCCTTGAAGTTGGGCTTAGCAATCAGCTTCTCTGCCTTCTGAGGATCGCACACTAGTCGGATATCGAGCCGCTTCTTGATATTTTCCATCGTCTTGCCAAAGACCGAGTTGTTCATAAGTTTGTAGAAGTCTTTCTCAAAGTCATTGGCTGCCTTGGTCCTCATTTTCGTGTTTAAGTCTATGTACTTCTTCAACCAAGGAGACTACTGAAACTCCAACAATTTATGCACCTTTTTGATCTTAATCCCCAAATGCAGCAGTTGCTTCAAAACCCTGTAATGAACCACATAATGCTCTTTGTTATAGAGCGTCGTCAGTAGTTTTGACTGTTTTGAGCCATCGGGCACCCTGCTCTCAGGTGCTAGAGGTAGGTCTGAATGGAGGTTGTGCAGATGCGTTGGGTACTCTAAGTCACAATCCACGATGTATTCTTTGTCTGAGTCATCCGCTACTTGGGTCACATCTGACACAGTGCTCCACCTGAAGCCACCGTGTGGTAGGTATTGACTCATGGCCCATCCAAAGAGGTTGTTAGCATCAAGGTACATCAGGTAGTTGGACTTCTTGTTCTCGTCATAGTCCTTCATATACTTGTTGTTCGCCCTCGCATATCGGTTACAGCACTGAGAGATGCCTCCTCTGGTCCCCTTTTCCAGCATGAGTATCATGTCATAGTCTGTCAACAGCTCTAACTCGACCTCCGTGGTTTTGAGCATGGCATCCCAGGAGAGTCCGGGTGCGGTGAAGTACCATGCTGGATCCAACTTATAGGTCTTTAGACAGACATCTCTAAAGTGTTCCATGATGTCGGCTAGTATGAGTACATCAGTCTTCACATACAAATCGGAATATTCACCCAATGTCTTAATGTTGAAGATTCTCCATACCGTTTTGGCGTGCTTGTAGTCCTCATCCTTTATGTGTGACTCATTTAATTGGTTGTAGAAGTCTTCTTGTGGAGGCAGCTTGGCTTCTTCGCATTTGTCCCACGAGTCCATGTAATCGTATGGATAGACGCCTTTTCGGGTGACGAGGTCTAGCTTGTCCATCGGGAAGTACTTGGCTGTCTCCCTGAACTCCTTTACATTCTTCGCAAGACTGTCTAGGCTAGCGGCCATGAACTTGAACGAGTCGAGAAACCTCAACTTTACGCCAGGCAACTTTACTTTCTTCCCATCGCCTACATCTAACATCTTTGCCCCGACCTCCTTGCTGAACGAAATGTACCTCTCCTCGTTGTTCGGAATGACATCAATGTCCCCTTTCTCCCCACCGAGCTCCTTTATGAAGAGATGGGCGTCGTAGCCAGACAGGTTGTGTATGAACACCGGAATGAACGAAGGCTCTTGGTACGTTAGGTTGCAAAGGTTGTGAGCAGGTCCTCTGTAGTTCGATTCACTTTTTGCCGGATCGAGAAGATGGTCATGATCTCTGACTTTTCGGAAGTCTGGTTCATCCGAAGGTGAATAGGGGGAGGGTTCCTTCCTGATATCTCTGTCACAGATATGACAAACATGGGTCCTTTGGAAATGCTCTTCATCTTCAGTGGTCATTTTAATAGGTTGCTTCTTATCATAAATATTCTTTATCGCTAGCGCCTCAGCCTTCACTGTATCAAAGAACAGTTTGGTGGCATTGGGTCCTCTGTACGTGATTGGTGCCTTATAGTCTGCGTGTTTATATTTGATGTAGACAGTGAAGCTCATAGGCTCGTTCTTTTGATACTTATGCAAGAAGGATGCGTCTTTATTGGGATGGCAGGTGTTTATCTTGTTTGTCAAGCACTCGAAGTCTCCGTACATCACAAAGGGTACTCGCAATGACCTTTGGTAGTTTTTGAACCTCAGAGATTCGTATTCCTTAGGCATTACAATCTTTACTGGCGTACTCTTCCTACAATCCGTTTTCATGTTTTTGCAGATCTTCCTCAGAGTGATAAAATAACAGGCACCTTTCACAGGGATATACTGTTTTATCATGTTTAGTTAATTGAGCACTTATTAATTTCGACATGTCTTTTATCCAACAGTAATGACTGTTTCCTTCCTGATTCTTTGTGTACAGCAAATTCACGTGTTTGTCTTCCTTATTTTTAGTGATTCTCAATGGGTAAATGTCATTACCTTCGTATGAATATATGTTCACCGATATGTCATTCAACTTCTCGAACCTGTTAAATACTCTGTCTTCCATCTTTACTGGAAACTCAATGCCTTCGAACTTTAGCTCATTCTCATATGGCTTATACTTCGTGACTCTTTGGGCATCTTTTTCCGCTGGGTGCAGTGCAGAGAGTATTGCCCACATGAAACACTTATTATCCTCATTTTGTACGTTAATGACTGCTTTTTTAGCCTTAATTCTTTTGGGCAGATCAATGTAGGATGCCCCTCTCAGCGGGTTGTATTTATTGATCCTAACCTCAAGGCTTTTGATTCTGGCAAGCGTCCACCCTGAGCCCCTTGCCACAAACTCCTCCATTTCTGTCAGTAACTTTTGGATAACGGATCTGTAATAATCAATCAAATCAGTAGATTCAAAGATGACTTCATTTTGTGTTTTGAAGTTCATCTCCATTTCTTCCACCCCTTTTTGATAGTCGCAAAGGAACTTAAAGTTGACCTTCAGACCATGTAGCCTCTTCAGATGTTTGGTGATGAGACCCCGAACAAGTGGTGAAACATCATTCAAAAAGTCTTTGGGAAACATCAGATTGTGTTCGTTTGGGATGTCGTACGTCTTCAGCCGAGACTTAAATGCCGTCTCAACTTCAAGGGGAGTATATAGCCTTCTCTCTCGCGCATCTGAAAACAGGTCGGAATCGAATTTGAAGTGGTGGTTGAACAATACACTTTCAATGTACGCTATGATGTCTGCCTTCCTTCCTAACGTGGAATAACCTGCAATGCCACGCGTCCGACAAAAATCACGTAGTTGCTTGATGGTCATGTGATGCAGGCTCTGTATGTTGTCAAAGTCATCTCCGTGGTCCCCCTGAGAGGCCTTCTTTGGTTTATAGATTTGATGGGCCTTAGTTTGCAAATGCTTATCTATGCTTGATTCCTTAAATAACTTACCGCAAGACTTGATTTTAAACCCCCTCTTTTTCATCTGCTTGCTAAACAAGTCATCATGGAAACTGGGGAAGCCGTTATGATTCGTTGAGTATGAATCAAGGCGATGAATGCGGGCGATCAGTTCCGCCTTTTTAAGCTTCGAGTATCCTCGAATATTATGTTCCCGACAGTAGTCTCGCAACTGTCGAACGGTTTTAGATTCCATCTTTATTATCTCTCTCTATATATATATCTCGTTTCCTTAAATACTTAAAATATTGATCATTCAATTTTCATGGTGCCTGCTTGTTGAGAGAATCGTTGTTCTGTTCTCTTATCTCGTAAAAGCTGCCCTTCACATCTGAGGGGCAGCTTTTACTTTCATAGAACTTTTTCAGATTTTTCTCCAATGAAAGATCCTCCCAATTGACAAAGTGCGTAAGATATTAAAGAAGTTAAAAGGAATACTTTTAATAATAAATGTCAGATGAAATGATGGAAATATTAAGACACTTTGGTCTAGACAACAAAGTGCCTTCAACTCAAAAGTGTGAGCACGAATATATAACAAAAGATGATTATGAATTTTACCTGTGTATGACATGTCATGAAGAGCTGAGATACAATCCTAATAAACGTCCTTTAGATGGAAAGCAATTATATTTGATTATGAAGATGCAACAGAGGAGCCAAAGCAGAGTGAAAAATCTTACTAAATGGTTAAAAGGGTTTAATATCCCCTTAGAAGATGAGATTTTGGTTGAGTTTCTTAAATTTATCCATAAATATGAAGAATTGTTTCCAGAGCGGAAAAACTTAATCAGCAAAGAAAACGTTTTATTTCATCTGTTACGGAAAAGAGATTTTCAGGTACCACTTAAGTTACCCAAAATGAAGAAAACGCTTGATCAGAATGAAGAAATCTGTCAAACCGTCTTCGAAGCTTTAAACTGGAATTTTTAATAGCTTTTGTCAGCTATTAAAAATTAACTAAATCTTTCTTATCTATCCAACTACTTTCTGGATAACCTAACCACTTCACCAGGTATTTATTCCCCACCTTTTTGAGAATTTCTTCGATTTTGTACACATCATACCTTACCAGCTCATTTTCATAAAAGGTTCCTTTTACATCTTCATTGTTTAAATCCTTTGTTCTATAAGTGACTGGATCGGTTTTTAATACTTCAGAGATGACGAATATTTCTTCTGTAAAGGTTACCTCATAACCTCTTCTGAAAGTCGTTTTATATATTGATATTCGAACTATATCTCCTACTTGGTATTTGGGTTTATGCATGACTTTTTCTTTGAACAAATTGCGGTAGACTTCACCACTGTTTTTTTCTAGACTGGCCTCAACCGGCATCATCTTTATACTTCTGTGGTAAGAGTTGTTATAATTTTTCACTAACTGATCCAATACATCTATTGATATTGTTATCTGCTAAATATTTCCATACACAAATTTTACCGTTTAGAGTTCTGTTGAATCATTCAACCACGGAGCATTTGATTTCTACGTTTTCATAGTGAACCAGTGGATATTGTTCTCTTTAAACAGAAGTTGTGTCTTTTTGTTGATGAACTCTGTCCCCTTGTCAGTTTGGATTTTAAGAGGAACTCTCACTTTAAATATCTTCTTAAATGCCTTAGTCACTTCTTCCCCCGTTTTTCTACGAATAGGCACAGCCCACCCATATTTGCTGAAAATGTCAATCACTGTTAACAAGTAGTTGTAGCCATCATTCGATTTTGAAAATGGCTTTAGAAATAACAAATCTGCTTGTCATTGATCATCAATGTGTGACACATAAGTTCTTCTTCTTTTAAACTTACTGATGAGTGGTTTATGTTTTGTGTAAACATCTTGTTGATGTAAGAAATCTGAGACTTTTTTTCGACTTAAACCTGTTTTTCTACTGAGTTCGTTTATACCACAATAACCAGTCTCTGGATCGTAATAAACTTTTTTGGGGTCCTCAGTTACCCTTTTAGCAGTAAAAAACGACTCTTTTTAGAACCGCAAACCGTGCAGATCCCTTTTATCATAGGTCTGCCGTTCTTAGAGGTAGCGTGCTGTACGTCTTTCGTCTCAGTGTGGGTTTTACATTTTAGGCAGTATATTTTTGGGCCCATTCCAAATGTCTTCTTTGCTTTGATAATTGGCTTCACAACAGCTCTATCTAACCTTTCACGGAGAGTTGGATTGGGAATATCCTCAAGCTCTTTTATCATGTCTGAGTCGCACACCTTGTTTCTTGTTTCGGTATCTTTGTTTTTTAGGTAACACACATCATGTTTATAAGCAGCTTCATCGACTCTATTAATGGGCTTACTCCATTCTTTGTATGTTAAATCTGGATTTAATCTCGTTTTACCTCTGAGCAATTGAGTACCTGGCCCTGTAAATTGGTGACCAGGCAGATGCATTTCAAACGGTAAATCGTTAATTGCAGAGTTAATAACTCCTTTTCCTTTCTTCATTTATTTATATGTAAAAAATTATTTACACACATATTCATAGCCGTTAAGCTGGGTTTGTTTCATGTATTTTTCTCTGGGTAAGTAGACTGAATTGTTAATAAAATCATCCTCTCTACTGTACACCTCTTCTTCTGTTAATGCATTTGATTTGAAAAAATTCAACAGTTGTTTATAAAACTTGTATGATTGCTTATACTCTTCGTTCCTTTCCACGATATTCAGGGACTTTTCGATAACTTCAACTATACCGGCACTTAAGCTCAGAGCGGCTAAGGGTACCATCGCAAAAGCGGATAAACCCAATGAACTGCAGAGGAACTTTGTAATGGATAGCGAAATTTTTATCTTATGATAATGGTGGTAGCTCTTTCTATACACGTAAATTTTCTTCCGTAAGTATTCTTCCATCTTTATTTATAGGGATGAAATATTTTTTCCGATATCTCAAGGACGGATTCACTAAATCAAGCATAAAAAAGTCATATGGTTGTTGCATGCACTTTTTGTACAATCGATTGAACTCTTCTTTCGTCAAACTGCCATCTACCTCTCTTATAATCTGCTGAATCTCCCTCTGCTGGAGGTTGAAAAATATTAAATAGTTACAGTTTCTCCTGATGACAATGGCGTTCTGTAATAGGATTGAGAGAGGTAAATGATTGAAGCATTCTTCTTCCTACCTCTGATGAAGAAATCTTCTATACTCTTCTGGTCTTTCTCTGTCACACAGTCATCAAAGACAACAACATTTTTGCAAGAGGGGTACAGATCGTCCACTGTAATAAAGTCTTTTGTATCAGAGGAGAATACGGTTTCTTTCTTGCCGTATTTTTCATATAACTCGAGCAAAATTTTCTTCTTCTTTTTGGAATACTTTGCTAATACGTCTTTAATATCCACACCATCAAACATAGTGTACTTTTCTTTCAGTTTAGTGTACTTGGGTTCAAACATATCTTTAGCGCAAATGAACAAGTTATCAAACTCAAGATAATCATAAATAAAATTCAGCAATAAATTCGTTTTACCAGTACCCGAAGCTCCAGCGATCAGAAGTCTGAAAGGGTGTTTCGGTAATAAATAATGCTGATTTGCATTGGCTAATTTTTCTGGCTCTGTATAATCTTCAATTGCAATCATCTTTATTTAATGTTGAAAAAAATTTGCTGTCAGTAAAAACATAATTTGCTCTCAGTAAAAAATAATTTGCTTGCAGTAAAAAATATTTCGCTTATTAATAAATGAATGCTTTACAAAAAGAGCGAAACAAGAAGCTAAGAGAAGAAGTTAAGAATGACCTGAAAGTGTTTAAGATTCAGGCGGAGATTAGAAAGAACAACGAACAAAATCTGGAACAAAAATTAGGTTTCCAGAAAACTTTGTCTGAATTTCACCAGCCTGTAACCGAAAAACTTCACCAACAAGATGTTACTAGAAAAGAGCACTTTAAGGCTATAAAAGAGGCTGTTGATAAGATTCCTCTTGCGATTGAACCATCTCCAGCGACTCCAGATATCTTCTATTTAGATAAAGATTTGGATGTAGAGTTTTTAGAGAAAAATAACTTTCCAAGACCCTCAAAGTTGTAGAACGAATCTAAGGATGCTCTACAAGAAGTTATCAATAGAGTAAAGAGTACATACTTAAAGTTTGCTCGTCAAAAAGGAAACCTTATGAGTCAGATAGCTCGAATGACCAAAAAAGATGAGGAAAGAGAAGATAGACTATTATCTAAAGCTGATTATTTAAGGGAACATATGATTACATTAGAAGATTATCGAGAGCGACTGAAGGACTTACAAAGAAAGGAAATATACCTCGGTAAAGGAGTGGAAGACAAATTAGACATTTTGGCTCGATTCACCGATAAAGTTTGCAATGGATCCAAGAGTAAAAAGTTACATACTCAAGTCGTCGATCTACTGGATGCATTATTAAAAGAAGGAACTCTAAACAACGAGCAAGTAAAAGAATACTATAAAAATTTCTTATTAAATAAATGAGTAACTACGTAAAAACTAAAATACACTTAAGTGATCATCAGATTGCTAAATTAAAATCTGCATACCAGAAAGGAGAAGAAGTTTCCCTACAAATAGACAGGACAAAACCATCTAACTATGACATGTACTTAACTCAAACACAAATAGCTCAAATCGGGAAGGGAAAGAGAATTACCATCAGCAAGACGCAGCTCAAGAAAACGGGTGGGTTTTTAGCCTTTCTAGCTCCCTTTTTACCGGCTTTAATTGCCGGAGCTAAGGCGTTGGCTTTAGGTGCTGCAAGTGGGGCAGCTGGATGGGGAGCAAAGAAAGCTTTGGATAAAATTTCAGGATCAGGTTGTGCTCAAAAAAAGCCCCGTGGAAAGGGAGTCTATCAAAACTGGGAATATCCAATGAAGTGATTGAAGACAATATGAAGCAAGAAAAAGGGTTTAGGGGTGTCTTTACTTCGGATCTGTTACCTAAAAAGATGAGACGATTTGAGAACGGCATTATTAATTTGGACATAGCTACAGGACCTGGTACACATTGGGTAGGTTACTATAACGATCCTAATAACAATTTCGCCGAATATTTTGATCCGTTTGGAGAACATATTTACAAAATTCCCACCAGTATAAAGAAATATCTACAAAGTTCTGGGAAAAAATAGGGTATAACTCAAGCTTTTTACAACACCCAGCCTCTGTCAAATGTGGCTATTTTTGTATGAAGTATATTAGTGAAAGAAACAAAGGTAAATCTGCTGAAGATGTCTTATATTCCTTTACCCAAGAACCTAGTGAGTATAATGAAAAAAATGTTCTCTATAAATAAATGGTGTTATTAATATTAGATTCGAAAAACTCTGAAAAGTCAGAAGACTTTACAATTGAATATTCCAGACCATTTAGGTTTAAGCAGATCACTCTTCAGTCCTTTTCAATGTACGTTTCTTGGGATAACATTAAAGATGAGACCTTTTCATACTATGATGGACATCAGTGGTTTGATCTATCCCTCCCAGATGGAAATTATACCGTTAAAGGGTTGAACCGTTACATGCTGAAATTTTTTGGGAACAATCCACCAATTCTATTTGGTATAGTCGAGGAACGACAAAGAATAGCCATCAAGTTAAAAGATGGGTGTAAGATCGATTTAACAAAATGCAAAAACCTGCATAAACTATTAGGGTTCTAACCTGAAATATATGAAGAGTCTGAACAAGTAGGAAAGTACATTGCCGACTTATCCGGTGGGAATGATAACATTTATATACACTGTGATGTCGCGGAGGGAGCCTACATTAACGGCTTTCATTCTTGAAACGTAATCTATTCCTTTACGAATGTTAATCGTCCCGGCAGTCAAATCATAAAATCATTTGAAAAACCTCTATTCTTTCCTGTCCGGATGGAGAGTGTTCACAGAATCAGAATGAGAATAACGAACCATAGAGGTGATTTAATTCCCCTCAATAAGCAAGAAGTACAATACAATTTTGTTGCCCTCTAAATAAAGAAATGAATAAACATAGACTTCGAAGGAAGAGCAAGAAGATACAAGGAAGAGGGATCTTTTCAGATGCTTTTTTACAGAATCCCTCTGCGTTAGCCAAACAGTTTGTCCATGATAAGCTGAATGAAATATTTTCAAAGAAGAAAAAACATGGGGCTGGACTGAAATTTCTGTGAATTTTGATTTAACAGCCATATAGCTATTAAATTAAGACAAAAAAATTGTTTTCATAATAAATGAATAAAATATTTGATTTAAACAACACCGATTACTATTACGATGATGACATCGAAAGTCTCGAGTATAGAGAAGTGAGGCATGAAAACAGCGATAGTTCTACTGAGAATGCCACTTACCATTTCTTTATACATGACACTAACTCCAATATCTTATATTCTAATGGATATTTACAACAAAAGCTAAAAATTGTTAACAGTAATGGAACAGCAATAGCGGATGATAATGTAGCTCTCGTGAATGGAGGTGGTTTAATAAACGCCAACAGATTTACATTGGGCAACACTGAAATCGAAACCAACATTAATTATTCTGCTCTCATGCGACATGTGTTAGGTCTAATTCATTTCACTCCTGACTATTCTACTTCGGAAGCTACGAATATGCTCTTCTACGTAGATACGTCTGACACAGCGGACGGAAAACCCTTGAAATATGATGGAACTTTGGTAGATACAACTAAGATAACTGAATTTTTCGAAAAATTAAGAACTAACGACAAGTATAATCAAGGATTCAAAGAGAGATGCAAACTTACTCAAAATAGCAAAACTGTCACTATATGGATCCCGTTAAAATACGTATTTGATTTCTTCAATGAATACAAAAAGGTCATAACAGGGTTCCAAGTCAAGTTTGAGTTTCAGAGAAATCATAGTCAGAACATGCTGTATACAGATGAGCAAAATAAGGATTACAAAGTTGTTGTGGAAGATTTATCACTTTGGCTTCCTTATGTTAGATTTAAGAATTCAGCAGCTGCAAAATTTAATGAGTTAAAATTATCAGATAAGCCTGTTGAAATAAACTGGAACCAACATAGCATTGTAAAAGCGCATATTTTCTTAAAGAATTCAAGCGGGTCTTATTCCATAAATGCTACTTCAGACGAAGTATTGTCCTTGTACGTCATACCACAATACACTGAAAGATATGAAAATGTAAAACAGAACAACATGTTATTCGACAACTTAGATATGATGGAATGTTGGTTGATGGTTAATAATGTAAGGGTTCCAACTGTTAGTTACATGATGGATTTTGAGAAAGGTGATTACAATCGCCTATACACAGCTCTTTTGGAGTCTGGACTCAACACCCTTACACCAGAAACAGGGTGCATGGTCAATTATTCCAATTTTGGTAAATTATATCCAATCATTTACTTCAACCTGGCTCACCATGAAAATTATACAGACAAGAATAACCTGACTATAGAGTTCAACTGGCGATTGAGAAACAACACCACCAAGAATTGTCTTCTATTTCATCTTACGAGAACGCAAGAAGTATTACTTAAATATAAAGAATCAAGATATTACCATGATCAAAACATTAAAGCTATAAATGGAACTGAATTTTAATTTTAATAGTCGAAAGACTATTGAAATTATTCATATTAAAATAAAGAAATGACAGCATATTATCCACTTTTTGAGGAAGAACTCAAAGAAGGGCCACCTGGCATTCCAGGAATAGGGTTTAAACTGACACATGATGGTAATTATGATATGGAGGAGAAGATATTAAGGAATGCTGGAGAACCTTTAGAAAATAATGACGTGACTACAAAATTTTACGTAGACAGATGTAGGAAGAATCTGAGGTCATCCATTCGAGCTTTGTCAATCAAAAGTTTAGTCCTTTCAGAAAATGATCAACAATATGATGCAAAAGGAAAAAGAATTATCAATCTTTTAGCTCCAGTTGACAAGTCTGATTCTACAACTAGAGATTATGTAGATACAGTGGTTGACCAGTTGCGAAACATAAGCTTACTACACACACCTCAAGAAAATTTTGATGCGAAAGGTAAAACGATAAATAATGTGAAAGATCCGGAATCTGAGAAAAATGTGGTGAATAGACGATATTTTGAAAGTAATGCTTTAACGCTCCATGGGGAGGCTTATAATGCTAAAAATAGAGCAATCGCACATCTTGCGGATAAGAGCGCTAGTCACGATGGTGTCAACAAACAATATTTTGAAAATAATGCTTTGATTTTAAAAGATGATTGTTATGATGCTAACAATAAAGTGGTGTCAAATGTGAAAGAGCCTG
The DNA here is from genome assembly GCA_030067965.1 of Latrodectus elegans. Taxonomy (NCBI): domain Eukaryota; kingdom Metazoa; phylum Arthropoda; class Arachnida; order Araneae; family Theridiidae; genus Latrodectus; species Latrodectus elegans. The sequence continues at coordinate 10,955,035 of CM057819.1, read as the reverse complement.
TGAATGTAAACGATGTAGTTACTAAAAAACATCTTGATTATTACTGTATTCTATGGAATAAAATTAATAAAAACTATTATGCTCACAATCAAAGAATTTCGGGTGTGAAAAGACCTCAATATGACACAGATTGTGCTAATAAATATTATGTTGATACTAAGACATTCTGTGCCTCTACAGATAGAGGAATACAATTTACGGGAAGTGGTTTCAAAACTTTCCCCTTTAATAGATTTACTTCGAAACTCTTAGACTCAAACTTAAAATTACCACTCGATATGTATATGAAAGTAACAATTTTCATAGCATGTGATAACATGAATGAGAAACCAAAGATACGATTAGAAAAAGGTAAAGAGGTCCTTCTCGATAAGGAAACACGTGTCAATGAAGAATCAATCATTTTATTTGTGTATGGGAAACAGAATGATGTATTAACTTTATCAGTATTGACAGGTGGACAATGTAAGTTGAAACCCTATTTACACATTGAAAAGTTAGAATTTTTTTTAGCTCCATAAATAAATGGAGAAACTTAATTCTGTACGTATTCGAACTTATAAAGAACTGGACCGAGAATACCTGATTTCTGATATTGTAGTCCATACTGATAAAATTTTGATTCGCTTAGAGAATGGGTCACTTATTCACATACCTCTTGGCATACTAAATATAGAAGAGATAGAATCATTAAAAAATAGACAAATCAAAGCTATGAGTGTAGGTAAGTACATAATTTTTCGCATTTAAAGAAATAAAAAATTTTTCTCATATAATAAACGCAAAATGGAATTGTTAAACAAATTAAATGCACTCAGTTCATTAGAAGATGGAGCAAAGACATTCAGGAAAATGAGAGATCTCAACATCCATGAAAAATATCCTGTCACTGAAATTAAACAGGTGACCACAAGATATGGAAATAGAATAGTTGTAGAATTGCCTGATTGTCTCGTATCGCTACCACAAAGATGTGATAAAATGGCGTCAGATTATTTAAAACTCAATGATTTGAAACCTCTTTTCTTTGTGTATTTGGGGAGTAAGAATGTAGGGAAGTCTCAACCAGCCCAAATGTTTCAATTCGATATTTGATTTTAATGGTTTTAAAAATCATTAAAATCTAAAGAAATTTGTCCAGTTTAGATAAAATATCACACCCCATTTTCCGAACATTTTTGTTCTTCTCTTCATGCAATATTTGATGCATTTGAAAAACATATTTTAAAATCAGGGAATGAATTTCTTGATATTTCTCAGTTTCTTCTTCTTCTATACATAAGAATAATTTCTGACATACCCTCGCTAAACTAGTCATTCTACGGTTCACACTCCCGTAGAGCGCTATCATGTCACCGAATAAGTCTAAGTATTTTCCATTTCTGTTTATTATTATTCTCATTTCTTTAAATGAATAAAAAGAGGAAGCGGAAAGGCTGCGACCTTGAGTAAAAGCGAGAGAGAAACTGGTTCTTCTTTTTTTCCTGTCTCGATGACGTTTAATTTTAACTATCACTGGATGGCAGCACGAACTGGACTCGGAATCTAGTATAGAAAATTTTTCGCCTCTTTTCGTTTTAATTTCTGAAGTGTTTTTGACGATTATTTTCAATCGTATAAATTGCAGTCTTCTTATTTTAAAGATTTTTCAAACTCTGAGGGAGAAATGACTTGTTTAAAGCTATATTTCAGCGTCTTTTCGTCTTCCGTGACATGTATATATTACTTAGATGTTCTCTCTCTGTCGGGTACCCAGTAGCTCCGTGGCAAAGTCTAAGCTTAGCAACCGTAAGATCGCGGATTCGATCCCCAGCCTCGGCTTGGTAGCAGCTTTCGTGAATAGTGTAATGCTATTTGCGTTAAGCTCACTTATGCATCGAACCACGGAGCGAAACATCAGTGGTGGGTTGAGACTTGTGGTCTCTATGTCCATTTAGATGTTGTGTTTGTGTTGTCCTTAATATAATATATGCAGGCCCTGCTTGTCAGGTTGCTGGAACTCCGGTTCTAGAATTCGTAAACAGCTGTTGGAACTGGACTTCTGGTATCACTGACCTGGCGGGCCGTTTTGCTATTTTTTTTAAGAAATGCCCTGTTGAATAATGATTCCCCAAAGAGGTTGCGTTGAAATTTTTCAATCAATATTTTAAAATTATAGTGCTTGGGGAAAAAAAATAGAAATATATTTTTTAATAGTTTTGGAACTATTAAAAGATAAAGACTTGGAATTCTTCCATTTTGTATTCATAAAACAATATTTTTCTTCAGCTCTCATCAAGACTCTCAATTATTTTTTGAAACTTTTCTTCTAAATTTCCTAAGTGTTCAATGACTTTTTCATTTGGGGGTATCATTGATTGAAGCTTCTGAAGTTCTGCTCGAAAGCTATAAATTAATGAGATGCGAGTACACACTTTAATCAAATGGGTTTTCTTTTTATTCATTTCCATTTCTTTGTTTATATATTTGTTGTCTTTAAATACTTGAAATATCTCTCTACCTTTTGGCTGAGAAAAAGGGAGTGCTCACCGAAGGGGGCGTTCCAGATGACTTTTAAAAACAGCGGTTTGGAAGCTTATATTTTTTTAAATGGACAAGTGTTTGCCATTACTTTTTTAAAAGTAGAGAAAATTAATTATGTGGGATTAAGAAATTTTTTTAAAAGGGGCGTGAGGAAAAGGGGATGTTCACTTAAGGGTATACCCTGCCGTCTCAGCGACTTTTTCGTGAATAAATTATTGCGCTTTTGTGAAAAGTTTTAGGGGAGCCATTATATTTTCAAAGTGGGTAGATTGTTTTTAAAAGTGGGTGGGGTTGATTTCTGTGGGTGGTTTTTACACCAATGCTTTTAAAAGAGGGTGGGAATTTTATGGGGGTTTTTGGGCCATTGTTCTTAAAAGTGGGTGGGAATTTTATGGGGGTTTTTGGGCCATTGCTTTTAAAAGTGGGTGGGAAATTTATGGGGGTTTTTGGGCCATTGTTCTTAAAAGTGGGTGGGAAATTTATGGGGTTTTTTGGGCCATTGCTTTTAAAAGTCGGTGGGAAATTTATGGGGGTTTTTGGGCCATTGTTCTTAAAAGTAAGTGGGAATTTTATGGGGGTTTTTGGGCCATTGTTCTTAAAAGTGGGTGGGAATTTTATGGGGTTTTTTGGGCCATTGCTTTTAAAAGTGGGTGGGAAATTTATGGGGGTTTTTGGGCCATTGTTCTTAAAAGTGGGTGGGAATTTTATGGGGGTTTTTGGGCCATTGTTCTTAAAAGAGGGTGGGAAATTTATGGGGGTTTTTGGGCCATTATTCTTAAAAGTGGGTGGGAATTTTATGGGGGGTTTTTACACCATTGTTTTTTAAAAGGGGGTGGAAATTTAATGGTAGGTTTCCACACCATTTTCTTTTAAAAGTGGGTGGAAATTTAATGGTGGCGCTGCGAGCCATTGCTTTTAAAAGGGGGTGGAAATTTTATCGGGCACACATTATGGTCTAAACATCACTGCGCCAGCTCCGGCATCTACACACTACTCTTAAATCTGGCGCCTTAGAACGCTCGGCCATTGGGACACATATGTTTTGCAGCGTATCTCGATGAGCAGAAAATTAGTAAAATGTGCACACATTATTCTTTAATAAGAAACTAAATAAATTTCAACTCATTCGTAAGTATGCCTATTTTGGGGGAATGAAAAGTTGCGTACTATTTCAGCAAAATATCTTGACGTGTGTAATTAAATAAAGCATTAAGAAACATGAATGTCAGAAGAGGGGATTGAACCTACGCTCTCTTACGAGAAACAGAGCTTAAATCTGGCGCCTTAGACCGCACAGCCATTCTGACACATCTGTTCAGCAGAGTTTCTCGATGTGTGTGTGTGCAGAAAAATAGTAAAATGTGCACACATTATTCTTGAATTATAAACCTTACAGATTTCATGTCATTCGTAAGTATGTCTATAAAACGTTTCGTACTATTTCAGCAAAATACCTTGCAGCGTGAGTTTCAATAATGCTTAAAGTCAGACCAATATCAGAAGTGGGGTTCGAACACACGCTCTCTTACGATAACCAGAGCTTAAATCTGGCGCCTTAGACCGCTCGGCCATTCTGACCCATCTGTTCAGCAGCGTTTCTCCATGTGTGCAGAAAAATAGTAAAATGTGCACACATTATTCTTCAATTATAAAACTTACAAATTTCATGTCATTCGTAAGTATGGCTACTTTATGGTTATGAAAAGTTACCTATTATTTCCGCGAAAATTTTTGCCGACTGTGATTCAATAATCCCTTAAGAAAAATCAATGTCAGAAGTGGGGTGCGAATCCACGCTCTCTTACGAGAACCAGAGCTTAAATCTGGCGCCTTAGACCGCTAGGCCATTCTGACACATGCGTTTTGCAGCGTTTCTCGATGAGCAGAAAAATCGTAAAATTTGCAGACATTAATCTTTAATAAGAAACTAAACAAATTTCATTTCATTCGTAAGTATGGCTATTTTGTTGGTATGAAAAGTTACGTACTATATCAGCAAAATATCTTGACGTGTGTAATTAAAAAAAGGATTAAGAAACACGAATTTCAGAAGTGGGGTTCGAAACTATTGTCTCGTACGAGAGCCAGAGCTTAAATATGGCGCCTTAGACAGCTTGGCCATTCTGTCGCATCTGTTCAGAAGCAATTCTCGATGTGCAGAATAATAGTAAAATGTGCACACATTATACTTCAAACAGAAACCTTACAGATTTCATGTCATTCGTAGGTATGGCTACTTTATGGAAATGAAAATTTACGTACTATTTCAGCAAAATAGCTTGCCACGGTTGTTTCAATAATGTTTTTGTAACACCAATGTCAGAATTGGCTTCGAACCCACGCTCTATTACGAGAACGAGAGCTTAAATCTGGCGCCTTAGACCGTGTGGCCATTCTGACACATCCGTTCATCAGCGTTTCTCGATGTGCAGAAAAATACTAAACAGTGCACACATTATTCTTCAATTGGAAACCTTACAGATTTCATGTCATTCGAAGGTACGGATATTTTATGAGTATGAAAAATTACATAATATTTCAGCAAAAATTTTTGCCGACTGTAATTCAATAATCCCTTAAGAAAAATCAATGTCAGAAGTGGGGTTCAAACCCACGCTCTCTTACGAGAACCAGAGTTTAAATCTGGCTCCTTAGACTGCTCGGCCATTTTGACCCATCCGTTCAGCAGCGTGTCTCCATGTGTTTGTGCAGAAAAATAGTAAAATGTGCACACATTCTTCAATTATAAACCTTACAGATTTCATGTCATTCGTAAGTAAGGCTACTTTATGGTTATGAAAAATTACCTACCGTTCAGCAGCGTTTCTCCATGTGTGCAGAATAATAGTAAAATGTGCACACATTATTCTTCAATTATAAACCTTACAGATACAGTCAGCAAAATTTTTTGCCGACTGTGATTCAATAATCCCTTAAGAAAAAACAATGTCAGAAGTGGGGTTCGAACCCACGCTCTCTTACGAGAACCACAGCTTAAATCCGGCACCTTAGACTGTTCGGCCATTCTGACACATCTGATCAGCAGCGTTTCTCAATGTACAGGAAAATAGTAAAATGTGCACACATTCTTCAGTTAGAAACCTTATAGATTTCATGTCATTCGTATGTATGGCTATTTTATGGGCATGAAAAGTTACGTACTATTTCAACAAAAATTTTTGCCGACTGTGATTCAATAATCCCTTAAGAAAAATCAAAGTCAGAAGTGTGGTTCGAACGCACGCTCTCTTACGAGAACCAGAGCTTAAATCTGGCGCCTTAGACCGCTCGGCCATTTTGACCCATCCGTTCAGCAGCGTTTCTCCATGTGCAGAAAAATAGTAAAATGTGCACACATTATTCTTCAATTAGAAACCTTACAGATTTCATGTCATTCGTAAGTGTGGCTACTTTATGGTTATGAAAAATTACCTACTATTTCAGCAAAACTTTTTGCCGACTGTGATTCAACAATCCCTTAAGAAAAAACAATGTCAGAAGAGGTGTTCGAACCCACGCTCTCTTACGAGAACCACAGCTTAATTCTGGCGACTTAGATTGTTCGGCCATTCTGACACATCTGTTCAGCAGCGTTTCTCAATGTGCAGGAAAATAGTAAAATGTGCACACATTCTTCAGTTAGAAACCTAACAGAATTCATGCCATTCGTAAGTATGGCTATTTTATGGGAATGAAAAGTTACGTATTATTTCAGCAAAATAGCTTGCCACGTTTGTTTCAATAATGTTTTTGTAACACCAATGTCACAATTGGCTTCGAACCCTCGCTCTATTACGAGAACGAGAGCTTACATCTGGCGCCTTAGACCGTGTGGCCACTCTGACACATCTGTTCATCAGCGTTTCTCCATGTGCAGAAAAATAGTAAAATGTGCACACATTATTCTTCAATAAGAAACTTCTTAGAATTCATGTCATTCGTAAGTACGGCTATTTTATGGGTATGAAAAGTTACATGATAATTCAGAAAAATTTTTGGCGACTGTGATTCAATTATCCATTAAGAAAAATCAATGTCAGAAGTGGGGTTCGAACCCACGTTCTCTTACGAGAACCAGAGCTTACATTTGGCGACTTAGACCGCTCGGCCATTCTGACACATCGGTTCAGCAGCGTTTCTCGATGTGTGCAGAAAAATAGTAAAATGTGCACATATTATTCTTCAATTAGAAACCTTACAGATTTCATGTCATTCGTAGGTATGGCTATTTTATGGGTGTGAAAAATTACATAATATTTCAGCAAAAATTTTTGCCGACTGTAATTCAATAATCCCTTAAGAAAAATCAATGTCAGAAGTGGGGTTCGAACCCACACTCTCTTACGAGAACCAGAGCTTAAATCTGGCACCTTAGACCGCTCGGCCATTCTGACAAGTCTATTTAGCTGCGTTTCTCGATGTGCAGAATAATAGTAAAATGAGCACACTTTATTCTTCAATTAGAAACCTTACAGATTTCATGTCATTCGTATGTATGGCTATTTTATGGGCATGAAAAGTTACGTACTATTTCAGCAAAATATCTTTCCTCGTGTAATTCTATAATGCATTTACAAACATCAATATCAGAATTGTGGTTCGAACTTAAGTTTTCTTACGAGAACCACACAATTAAAAGTTGGCATCTTAAGCCGCTAGGCCATTCTGACACATCTGTTCAGCAGTTTTGCTCGTTTTGCAGAAACTTAGTTAAATTTGCACACATTATTTTTCAGTAAAATTCTTTCTAGATTTCATTTCATTCGTGAGTAAGGCTATTTTATGGGTATAAAAATGACGTACTATTTAAGCAAATTATCTTTCCGCGTGTAATTCAATAATGCATTAAGAATCACCAATGTCAGAAGTGAGGTTCGAACCCACAATCTCTTACGAGAACCAGAGTTTAAATCTTGCGACTAGACAGCTCGGCCATTCTGACACACCTGTTGTGCAGCGTTTCTCGATGTGCAGAAAAATAGTAAAATATGCAAACATTCTTCAATAAGAACTTTCTTAGATTTCATGTCATTCGTAAGTATGGTTATTTTATGGGTATGAAAAGTTATGTACTATTTAAGCAAAAATTTTTGCCGACTGTGATTCAACAATCCCTTAAGAAAAATCAATGTCATAAGAGGTGTTCGAACCCACGCTCTCTTACTAGAACCAGAGCATAATTCTGGCAACTTAGACAGCTCGGCCATTCTGACACACCTGTTCAGCAGCGTTTGTCGATGTGTGCAGAAAAATAGTAAAATGTGCACACATTATTCTTCAATTAGAAACATTACAGATTTCATGTCATTCGTAAGTATGGCTATTTTATGCGTATAAAACGTTACGTACTATTTCAGAAAAATACCTTGCCGCGTGAGTTTCAATAATGCTTCAAGTAACGCCAATGTCAAAAGTTAGCTTCGAACCCACGCTCTCTTACGAGAACCAGAGCTTAAATCTTGCACCTTAGACCGCTCGGCCATTCTGACACACGTGTTTTGCAGCGTTTCTCGACGCGCGCGCGCGTTTAGAAAATTAGTAAAATAAGCACACATTATTCTTCAAAGAGAAACTAAACAAATTTCATTTCATTCGTAAGTTTGCCTATTTTGTGGGTATGAAAAGTTATGTACTATTTCAGCAAAATATCTTGACGCGTGTAATTAAATAAAGCATTAAGAAGCACGAATGTCAGAAGTGGGGTTAAAACCCACACTTTTTTACGAGATTAAGAGCTTTAAGCTGGCGCCTTATACCGCTCGGCAATTCGGACAAAATTGTTTAGCAGCGTTTCTCCATTATCAGAAAATTAGTAAATGTGCAGACATTATTTTGGATAAGAAATTATATAAATTTCATTTCATTCGTAAGTAGTGCGATTTTATGGGTATGAAATGTTACGCACTATTTCAGCAAAAAATCTTGCCGCGTGTGATTCAATTAATGCGTAAAGAAATCCGAATGTCAGAAGTGGGGTTACCACCCACGCTCTCTTAAGAAAACCAGAGCTTAAACCTGGCAGCTTAGACCGCTCGGCCATTCTGATACATCTATTTAGCAGTTTATTTTTATTTTTTTTTTGTATCTCGATGTGCAGAAAATTAGTAAAATGTGCACACATTATTCTTCAATAACAAACTTTTTAGATTTCATATCAATCGTAAGTATGGCTATTTTATGGGTATGAATAGTTACGTACTATTTCAGCAAAAATTCTTGTCGCGTGTGATTCAATTAATGCTTTAAGAAAAACCAATGTCAGAAGTGGGGTTTGAACCCAAAATCTCTTACTTGATCCAATGCTTAAATCTGGCACCTTAGAGTTCTCGGCTATTCTTAGAGATCTGTTTAGCAGCATTTCTCGATGACCAGAAAATTAGTAAATTGTGCACACATTATTCTTCAATAAGAAACTATATAAATTTCATTTCATTCGTAATTATGGCAATTTTATGGATATGAAAATTTACGTACTATTTAAACAAAAACTCTTGCCGCGTGTGATTCAAAAATGCTTTAAGTAACACCAACGTCAGAAGTGGGGTTTGAACCCACGCTTTCTTACGAGAAGCAGAGCTTAAATCTGGCGCTTTAGACCACTCGGCCAATCTTACACATCGATATAGCAGCGTTTCTCGACGAGAAGAAATTTAGTAAAATGTGCACACATTCTTCAATAAGAAACTATATAAGTTTCATTTCATATATAAGTTAGGCGATTTTATGGGAATGAAAATTTACGCAATATTTCGTCAAAAAACCTTCCGAGTGTCATTCAATAATGCTTTAAGACAAACCAATGTGGGAAGTAGGGTTTGAACCCACGCTCTCTTACGAGAACCAGAGCTTAAATCTTGTTTCTTAGAACGCTCCGCCATTCTTAGACATCTGTTTAGCAGCGTTTCTCGAAGAGCAGAAAATTAGTAAAATGTGCACACTTTATTCTTCAATAAGAGACTATATAAATTTAATTTCATTCGTAAGAAAGGCCATTTTATGAGTATGAAAGGTTACGCACAATTTCAGCAAAAAATCTTCCAGCGTGAGATTCAAAAATGCTTAAGTAACACCAATGTTTAAAGTTGGGTTCGAACCCACGCTCTCCTACGAGAACCAGAGGTTAAATCTGGCGCCTTAGACCGCTCGGCAGTTCTGACACATCTTTCTCGCAGCGTTTCTCCATGAGCTGGAAATTAGTAACATCTGCACACATTATTTTTAAATAAGAAATTATATAAATTTCATTTCATTCGAAAGAATGGCGATTTTATAGGTAAGAAAAGTTATGCACTATTTCAGCAAAAAATCTTAAACCCGTTTGATTCAACAATGCTTTAAGAAACACCAATGTCAGAAGTGGGGTTTGAACCCACGCTTTCTTACGAGAAGCAGAGCTTAAATCTGGCGCTATAGACCACTCGGCCATTCTGACACATGGATATAGCAGCGTTTCTCGACGAGAAGAAATTTAGTAAAATGTGCACTTATTCTTCAGTAAGAAACTATATAAATTTCATTTCATACGTAAGTAAGGCGATTTTATGGGAATGAAAAGTTACGCAATATTTCATCAAAAAACCTTCCGAGTGTCATTGAATAATTCTTTAATTCAAACCAATATCGGAAGTGGGGTTTGAACCCACGCTCTCTTACGAGAACCAGAGCTTAAAGCTTGTTTCTTAGAACGCTCGGCCATTCTTAGACATCTGTTTAGCAGCGTTTCTCGATGTGAGCAGAAAATTAGTAAAATGTGCACACATTATTCTTTAATAAGAAACTAAAAAATTTCATTTCGATCGTAACTATGTCTATTTTATGGGTATGAAAAGTTACGTAATATTTCAGCAAAATATCTTTCCGCGTATAATTCAAAAATGCATTAAGAATCACCAATGTCAGAAGTGTGGATCGAACCCACGCTTTCTTACGATATCCACAGTTAAAATCTGGCCCCTTAAAATACTAGGCCATTCTTACACATCAGTTTAGCAGCTTTTCTCGATCTGCAGAAAATTAGTTAAATGTGCACAAATTATTCTTCAATAAGAATCTTTATAGATTTCATTACATTCGTAACTATGGCTTTTTTATGGGTATGAAAAGTTACGTAATATTTCAGCAAAATATCTTGACACGTGTAATTTAATAATGCATTAAGAAACCCGAACTGTAGATGTGGGGTTCGAACCCACGCTCTCTTACTAGAACCAGAGCATAATTCTGGCAACTTACACAGCTCAGCCATTCTGACACACCTATTCTGCAGCGTTTGTCGATGTGCAGAAAATTAGTAAAATGTGCACACATTATTCTTCAAAGAGAAACTAAACAAATTTCATTTCATTCGTAAGTTTGCCTATTTTGTGGGTATGAAAAGTTACGTACTATTTCAGCAAAATATCTTGACGCGTGTAATTAAATAAAGCATTAAGAAGCACGAATGTCAGAAGTGGGGTTAAAACCCACACTTTTTTACGAGAACAAGAGCTTTAAGCTGGCGCCTTATACCGCTCGGCAATTCGGACAAAATTGTTTAGCAGCGTTTCTCCATGAGCAGAAAATTAGTAAATGTGCAGACATTATTTTGGATAAGAAATTATATAAATTTCATTTCATTCGTAAGTAGTGCGATTTTATGGGTATGAAATGTTACGCACTATTTCAGCAAAAAATCTTGCCGTGTGTGATTCAATTAATGCGTAAAGAAATCCGAATGTCAGAAGTGGGGTTACCACCCACGCTCTCTTAAGAGAACCAGAGCTTAAACCTGGCAGCTTAGACCGCTCGGCCATTCTGATACATCTGTTTAGCAGTTTTAGTTTTTTTTTGTATCTCGATGTGCAAAAAATTAGTAAAATGTGCACACATTATTCTTCAATAACAAACTTTTTAGATTTCATATCATTCGTAAGTATGGCTATTTTATGGGTATGAATAGTTACGTACTATTTCAGCAAAAATTCTTGTCGCGTGTGATTCAATTAATGCTTTAAGAAAAACCAATGTCAGAAGTGGGGCACCTTAGAGTTCTCGGCTTCTCTTAGAGATCTGTTTAGCAGCATTTCTCGATGACCAGAAAATTAGTAAATTGTGCACACATTATTCTTTAATAAGAAACTATATAAATTTCATTTCATTCGTAATTATGGCAATTTTATGGATATGAAAATTTACGTACTATTTAAACAAAAAATCTTGCCGCGTGTGATTCAAAAATGCTTTAAGATACACCAAATTCAGAAGTAGGGTTCGTACCTACGGTCTCTTACAAGAACGAGAGCTTAAACCTGGCACCTCAGACCGCTCGGCCATTCTGACACATGTGTTTTACAGCGTTTCTCGATGTGATTAGAAAATTAGTAAAATGTGCACACATTATTCTTCAAAGAGAAACTAAACAAATATCATTTCATTCGTAACTATGGCTATTTTATGGGTATGAAAAATTACGTACTATTTCAGCAAAAAACCTTCCCGCATGAGACTGAATAATGCTTTAAGTAACACCAACGTCAGAAGTGGGGTTTGAACCCACGCTTTCTTACGAGAAGCAGAGTTTAAATCTGGTGCTTTAGACCACTCGGCCAATCTTACACATCGATTTAGCAGCGTTTCTCGACGAGAAGAAATTTAGTAAAATGTGCACACATTCTTCAATAAGAAACTATATAAGTTTCATTTCATATATAAGTTAGGCGATTTTATGGGAATGAAAATTTACGCAATATTTCGTCAAAAAACCTTCCGAGTGTCATTCAATAATGCTTTCAGACAAACCAATGTGGGAAGTGGGGTTTGAACCCACGCTCTCTTACGAGAACCAGAGCTTAAATCTTGTTTCTTAGAACGCTCCGCCATTCTTAGACATCTGTTTAGCAGCGTTTCTCGAAGAGCAGAAAATTAGTAAAATGGGCACACATTATTCTTCAATATGAGACTATATAAATTTAATTTCATTCGTAAGAAAGGCTATTTTATGAGTATGAAAGGTTACGCACAATTTCAGCAAAAAATCTTCCAGCGTGAGTTTCAAAAATGCTTAAGTAACACCAATGTTTGAAGTGGGGTTCGAACCCACGCTCTCCTACGAGAACCAGAGGTTAAATCTGGCGCCTTAGACCGCTCGGCAGTTCTGACACATCGTTCTCGCAGCGTTTCTCCATGAGCTGGAAATTAGTAACATGTGCACACATTATTTTTAAATAAGAAATTATATAAATTTCATTTCATTCGAAAGAATGGCGATTTTATAGGTAAGAAAAGTTATGCACTATTTCAGCAAAAAATCTTAAACCCGTTTGATTCAACAATGCTTTAAGAAACACCAATGTCAGAAGTGGGGTTTGAACCCACGCTTTCTTACGAGAAACAGAGCTTAAATCTGGCGCTATAGACCACTCGGCCATTCTGACACATGAATTTAGCAGCGTTTCTCGACGAGAAGAAATTTAGTAAAATGTGCACACATTCTTCAATAAGAAACTATATAAATTTCATTTCATACGTAAGTAAGGCGATTTTATGGAAATGAAAAGTTACGCAATATTTCATCAAAAAACCTTCTGAGTGTCATTTAATAATGCTTTAATTCAAACCAATATCGGAAGTGGGGTTTGAACCCACGCTCTCTTACGAGAACCAGAGCTTAAATCTTGTTTCTTAGAACGCTCGGCCATTCTTAGACATCTGTTTAGCAGCGTTTATCGATGTGTGAGCAGAAAATTAGTGAAATGTGCACACATTATTCTTCAATAAGAAACTATAAAAATTTCATTTCTTTCGCAAGTACGGCGATTTTATAGGTATGTAAACTTACGCACTATTTCAGCAAAACATCTTCCCGCGTGAGATTCAAAAATGGTTAAGTAACACCAATGTTTGAAGTGGGGTTCGAACATACGCTCTCCTACGAGACCCAAAGGTTAAATCTGGCGAATTAGACCGCTCGGCCACTCCGACACATTATTTAGCAGCGTTTCTCGATAAGTAGAATATTAGTTTCATGTGCACATTTTATTCTTCAATAAGAAACTATATAAATTTCATTTCATTCGTAAATATGGCAATTTTATGAATATGGAAAGTTACGCACTATTTCAGCAAAAACTCCTACCGCGTTGCATTTAATAATGCTTTAAATAAGACGAACGTAAGAAGAGGGTTCGAACCCACACACTATTACGAGAACCAGAGCTTAAATCATTCACCTTACACCGCTCGGCTATTCTGACACGTCTGCTTAGCAGCGTTTCTCAATGAGCAGAAACTTAATGAAATGTACAAACATATTTTTCAATAAGAAACTATATAAATTTCATTTCATACGTAAGTGGGGTGATTTTTTTTCGTATGAAAAGTTACTCACTATTTCAGCAAAAAAACTGGCTGCGTGTCCTTTAATAACGCTTTAAAAAACACCAATTTCTGATGTCGCGTTCGAACCCAAGCTCTCTTATGAAAACCAAAGCTTAAAACTGGCGCCTTAGACCGTTCGGCCATTGTGACACTTCAGTTTAGAGAACAGAAAATTAATGAAATGTGCATGCATTTTTCTTCAATAATAAACGATATAAATTTCATTTCATAATTAAGTATGGCGTGCTTATGGGTATGAAATTTGGCGTACTATTTCAGCAAAAAATCTTGCCACGTGTCATTTCATAACGTTTTGGAAAACACTAATGTTAGAAGTGGCGTTCGAACCCACTCTCTCTTACGAGAACTAGAGATTAAATCTGACAGTTCATCTGTTTAATTAATCTGATAGTTAGGTTAAATCTGATAGTTCAGTTTAGCAGCATTTTTCAATGAACAGAAAATTAATGAAATGTGCACCCATTATTCTTCAATAAGAAACGATATAAATTAAATTTAATACATAAGTAAGGCGATTTTACGGTTATGAAATGTTACGCACTGTTTAAGCAAAAAACCATCCCATGTCATTAATTAATATTTTGGGAAACAGCAATATCTGAAGTGTGTTTCGAACCCACGCTCTCTCAAGAGAACCTAAGTTTAAATCGATACTTAGACCGCTCGGCCCCTTATTCTGTGACGTCTTACTCTTTTGTGATCCACAGGAATTTGCTCAAATTTTCTTTGTGTTTGAAAAGCATAAGTCAAAATTTATTTCAAATGAAAGTATGCTTGATTTTAAAATTTTCCATAGTAATTTTCAAAATGTGTGATTTCTCCTCATCCTAAGAACTGTTGAAGTTGTACTCATCTTATTGGTGGATGCAGACGTTTTCAAGAATGCAGGTGTATAAATTTGGCAGCTTTGATGTATCACCATTTTTTATGGCTTTTCAGAAATTAAAAGGAATGACGTTATGAAATTTTAAATAGAATTTAAAAAAAAATTTTTTAATTGATGTGCATGATAGGAAAAATATAATTGTTTTTCGACATTTGATTTACAATATTATTTTTTAAACAAGTTGTCAATGTTGATTATAATTTTTGGACACAAGAAATTTTTTATTTTTTAGTGAATTTTTGATACTACATATATGTTACTAAAAATTTAAAATCTTAATGTTTAAATATTAGTATAAGAAAATTTAAGTTTATTTTGAAAATTATCGATACTGTTTTCCTTTTGTCAATGTTTTAAACTCTCACTTAGATTTACAATGCATTTAAATTTCAGTTTGCGATTTTCTCCAAGCATCAGATTGTTTAAATTTTAAAACTATTAAGAAATATTTAATCCTTGTGTAACATATTATAGGCATTTCAAACTAAGCATTTCTTATGGCTGTCAAGTTTTTCTTTTCCATTAAAGGGTTATATCACTCAATACATTTGCTTTTTATTATTTTGTTTTTATTTCTAACATCATTTTTCAATTTAATCTTTCTTTGCATTATTCATTCAAATTATTCTTCCCACAACAACTTTCAAATTGTAACATGGTAAAAAGGAATAATTTTATTCTAATATTCTTTTTCTCTCATATGTTGGTGAGTACATTTCTTCATCTGTAGGCTATTCATAAAGTTCATTTCCTAATAAAATTATGTAGCCTTTTATATATAGTTCATCTAAATATCAAAGTTTTCATATTTAAATAAATACTTTTCTGAGCATATATACTGATACAATTTTTGGATTTACCCATTTTTTATAAGCAATTAAAATAAATTTCATAAGCTTTCGTGTAAGAACTTAAATGGGTCACTTCTCAGTTCTTGATAAACTTATTCACACTGTTTATTTAGGTATTGTAAAATTTAACAATTTAAAAATGACATAAATTTCAATTAAAATATATTAATATGAATGACTTATTAAATAAAGATCTCAATTGAATATCAAATTATGATAAATTACTATATTTAACATACTTTAAATACTAATTAAAAGTGTGTCAATTATGAGCGATATGATTAAAGAATCATCTGAATTAAAGGTCAATGTGTGATAAAGTGTGTTAAGAGTAAAGAAAGAAAAAAACAGTTTCTTACTACTTCCACGTTATTCATTTTTGTGTAACAATAAATTTTTAAAATAAAAATATAATAAAGACATTAAAATGTATTACGACAAAATTCTTTCAATTGATCAGTGCGCAATGTTACAGGTGCTTTAGTCGATACACAATACAATATGTAAAAAATAACAATCAGAATAAATTATATTTTTAAGGGCACACTTGCCAAGGCCAAATGTGTCAAGTTTGAGATTGACTTCACAGTAATTCTAAGCTTATAAGCAATCATATTTCAATTTTTAAGCTGCACAAAATTCAGTAGTCTGATATAGAAATAAACACACAACTCTATATGGCAATGACATAGTGTGTATGAGAAGCAATGGAGTAGAAAAACTCTAAATAATGTGAATATATAAAGATCTTTCAAAAAATACAAAATATGTTAACTTTCTATTCAGCTTTAAAATACATAAACTCCATCCTTCTCTAATTTATAACTACGTCATCAAAAAGAATTAAAACAATAATCAAGAATTATTTATTTAAAATATTATAAAGAACACAAATAATAAAGTTTGAAAAGGTATAGAATACACGATATCTTTTAGTTAAAAATACGTTACAAGCAATTATGTTGCGGTTTATGTAGGATTACATTTGCATTCAAGTTTTGGCTTAAATATAGAAAAAATACGGGAGTCATTAGTAAATATTAATACTTCATTAAAATTTTAATGAAATTTAATTATATCTCAAATAGAAACTATTTTCTTTCTAGTTTTAAATGTGAAAATCTTCAACATTTAGCGCAGAAAAATTATCCTTCTTATACACACTTATCAGACAATTAAAAATACGAAAAGATTAACATTAATACTGTATGCAAAAAACAAGTTCCATGACTCAAATATTTAAAGCACAAACATATATACACATCTATATACTAACTTGTAACTCAATATAATAAATCATATGGTTCTTTATAAATATTTAATTCTTGCTAAATATTAAATATTTTTTAATATTGAGTAAACAATATTTTAATCCCATAAAAATGAAAAATACGAAATAGATTATGATACTCTATCTAAATAATACTTAAAGCCTCGTTTATTAAATGCTTAATATTGTACCGAGCTTCGGTGTTCGTGTGAATTGAGAGTTGAAGAAAGCAACCACTCAATGAACACAAGGCTTTTATTCGTAAAAAAAATTCCACTAGATATACCAGCTGTAACAATCACTATTATACAGCTCCAATTCATCAGATACAAAAAATAACAGCTTCTAATCACAGGTCTCAAATACCTCAGGCAGAGAACAGCTAGCAGTCACGACTAGTCGTCTTCACTCACTGACTGTCTTCACAAAACTTACTATGTCGGGCTGTGGTATTTATACTTGACTTGGCGGGGAAATCTACTAATTTCGCCAAGGTTCTGGAAGCTTCTAGGCTATCTCACTAAATATTGGTCCTAGAGCTTAGGTGATGGATGTTTCCAGAAGTATCTACATCTGGCCAAGTCGCCAAAAATCTCGCCAATTGTCGCCAAGTTTTCTAGCCAAAACATCGTCAAGTCACCAAATCATTAGAAAAACCGCTTTTAACGTATAACACGTCTAAATACCGCAATTTTTGACCAAAATGTATTTCCGATCTGTCTTAGATATTTTAAGACATATACAATAATTATTTATAAATTTGTAACATTGCCCCCCTCTCAAAGACTGCACGTCCCGGGCAGTACAATCCCCTGATAGGAGGCCAAATTTAATATAAAAGAATTTACATTTTAAGAGGATACAGAACACATTACATACAAAAACAACTAAAAATACAAAAATAGAAAATATTAAAATTATCTATACTATTTACAAAGAGACTATGATATACTAATTTTTACTTTACATTACGATAAGGAGCTAATCTATCATAATGTACTACCTTTCGTTTTGAAGAAAATAATTTCCTTATACGAACCACGACGTCATTCAGTCTTTTTAGGACTGTGTAGGGACCTTACCAGTTGGCTTGCAACTTTGGATTAAGTCCTTTACGTCTAATCGGGTTCCACAACCACACTTTATCACCTTCCTGAAACCATGTCCTGTCGCTCTTGTGTCATACCTTGTCTTCATTCTTTCGGTCGTCAGGTTGATTTGGTCTCGAGCGAAGTTATGGACATCTTCAAGACGTGCCGGAAGGTCTCGAAGGTATTCCTCTGGCGATGAAGATGTATCTGGTGGACGACCAAACTGAAGATCACAAGGGAGACGAAGTTCGCGACCAAAGAGCATTTGTGATGGAGTATATCCGGTAGTCTCATGGATAGAACTGCGATATGCAAGCAGAAACATCGGTAACTTCAAATCCCAATCTTGCTGATTTGTGGAAACCATAAGTGAGAGATTATTCAAGATGGTTTGGTTAAACCTCTCTATCATGCCGTGCGATTGCGGGTGTAATGGCGTGGTCTGCGTCTTGTCTATTCCGAGAATTTGACACATTCCTTTAAACACAGCGGAGGTAAAATTTGTCCCTTGATCTGAATGAATTTGTAAAAGTGCGCCGAATCTGGAAACCCATTGATGCACTAGAACCTCGGCTACTGTAATCACTTCCTGATCAGGGATTTAAAACGCTTCAGGCCACTTAGTAAAGTAGTCCATGACAACAAGAATGTATTTGTTGCCATTTGAAGATCGTGGTAAAGGACCCAAAATGCCCAATGCTATCCTCTCAAAAGGTGCTCCTACATTATACCGCTGCAACCTTCCTCGGCTACGTTTCTTTGGTCCCTTACGTGCCGCACAGTCATCACAAGATTGGCACCATTTCTTTACATCTTGTCTAGTTTTGCTCCAATAGAAGCGTTCTCGAACTTTCTGTAGAGTCTTCATTACTCCGAATTGGCCTCCAGTTGAGCTACTATGCAATTATTTCAAAATATCTAAAATTCTTGATTATGGAAGAACAATCTGCCATTTGAAATTACGTCCATCATCGGACTCCCATTACCTGTAAAACACGCCATTTCTAATATGGAGTGAGACCCAAAGACACCAATATTGCTCAGTAGAAGGACTGTAGGTGGAGATGTCCTGCCAACTTGGTCTCATACTGGAAGATTCTTTTAATTCAAAAATTGGATTTTTATCTGGGTCTTCTTTTTGGATTTATCTAAGTACTTCATCATTCCATGGGTCCGGTTTCGATGGTGGTGAAACAGTAACTTGGCATACTGAAGGATTTACTAATTGATAGTTCTTCTCTACTCTAGAACAATATCGGCAGCTTCCATTACACGGTCTCCTTGATAAAGCATCAGCATTTCCATGAAGAGTGTCTTTGCGATGACGTATTTCAAACTCCTGGATTCGTCGAATCCATCTAGCTACCTGTCCTTCTGGATTTTTAAAATTTAAAAGCCAGGTTAAGGATGCGTGATCTGTCCGAAGCAAGAACTTCCCTCCATAGAGATAATGGAGGAAATGTTCTATCGCTTTAACGATTGCTAGCAATTTCTTCCTGGTTGTACAATAATTTCGCTCCGGTTTTGACAAATATTTACTCCAATAAGCAATGGCATATACTTTATCATCAATCTCCTGCAGACAAAACAGCTCCGATATTTTCGTTGCTGGCATCTGTGTCTAAAATGAATTTTCCGAGCTGGGGATATACAAGAACGGGCGAAGATGTCAACGCCTCCTTCAGTTGTTTAAAAGCTTTCTCACATTCATCTGTACATAGAAATCTCTGTTTAACTTCTGTCATCTTGTGAAGGGGTCTGGCAATACTTGAAAAACCCTTAACAAATTTCTGGTAATACGTGCATAGTCTAAGAAAATTTCTTAATTAGTGAACATCTTCTAGACGACTCCAGTCCTTAACTGCAGGGACCTTTTCAGGATCTGTTCTTACACCTTCAGCAGAGATAATGTGCCCCAGATAGCTTATTTCACGTCGAAATAAATTACATTTGCAAGGATTCAGCTTCAGGTTGGCGATTTTTAATTTCTCCAGCACCTTTCGGATAATTCTTAGATGGTCTTCGAATGTGCGCCCTACAATGATGATATCGTCCAAATATACCGAACAGGTTTCGCAGGAAAGTCCTCGTAATACTGTCTCCATCAGGCGTTCAAACGTTGCAGGTGCATTGCAAAGCCCAAATGGCATAACCTTGAACTGCCAAAGTCCTTGTCCTGTGGTGAACGCAGTCTTTTCCCGATCCTCAAGATGTATCTTTACTTGCCAGTAACAACTCTTGAGATCCAAAGTCGAAAACCATTGATTTCCGATAAAGCATCAAGTGTATCGTCAATCCGAGGAAGAAGGTAACTATCTTTTTTAGTGATGTTGTTTAACCGAGGATAATCAACGCAGAATCGGGTAGAAACATCTTTCTTTCGAATTAAATAGGTGAAGCCCAAGGACTCTCTGATGTCTCAATGTCATTCTGCTGCATTTCCATCAGAAGATTTTCCACTTCTTAATGTTTAGCGATTGGTAATCTTCTCGGATCTTGTTTAATGGGTGGATGATTTTCTGTATCGATTCGGTGCTGCGTTATTTTCGTTCGCCCAGCATTATCTGATTTCCTGGAAAAGAGATCTCCGAATTCTAATAATAGATTTCTAGCAGCATTCCTCTGTTTATCATCTAACTCTGTATTCTGAAGGAGTTCATTAATTAGAGTGTCAGGAGGCTCAGATAGTGTGGCTTGACAATTTCTGTTAAAACAGGTCACTGGAGTACAAGTCGCCATCACTTCTTTTATTAGTTTTGCCTTATCGCTTATATTAGCAATTCTTACCGGAATTACATTCCGTGAAAGGTCGATGAGTGAAGAAGCCACTAGTACTCCTTTAACGCTATTGTCAGAATCTGGGTATTCAATAAATCCATAGTGAAAATTATTATCTTCTGAAAGAGCTCCGGAAACTATCGTTTCAGTTCTTGGTGGTAAAGTTGTTTCACTTTTTGCAGTTATATGATGGACTGTTTTAATATCTGAATACTTCGTCTTAAAAATCGCTGTCTTCAGAACACGAGTGTAATTCATTATTTTTAAAATCTAACATGAAATGGTTTTCTTTGAGGAAATCCAATCCGAGAATAAATTTGTCATTTATAATATCAGCGACATATGCCATATGATGGTACACGGCATTACCAAATGCAATGTTTAGATTCACTTTTCCATGCAGTTTAATCTTATCACCAGTCACAGTTTGGAGGGTAATGCAGGGCGCCGTCCAGATAAGTTCCTCACCAAGTTAGCGAGCCAGATTTGTCCTAATGATGGTTACGTTGGCTCCAGTATCGATTATCATTCTGCAGGGAACTTCATTGACAAGTCCCATAACGAAAAGTCCGTTCTCTCCGCCACTTACGGAAGAAATGTGAAACCATTTAAAATGGGGCTTCTGACTCTCTGGACATCTCCGCCCCGCGAGATGGCCACATATTAGTTTCCTTGCTGTGGTGGAAGATTATTTGCACCTTCTTTTGGTTTCGGGCAGTCTCTACGGATGTGTTTCGACCGCACCGGAAGTCCAACACTGAATTTTCGTGTTTCTGCCACCTTTACTCAGTTCTAAGCTACGGAATTTTCGCCACAGATCTTCAATTTGTTTTCTTAGATCATAGTCTGTATCAGTAGCAGAGACGGCTCTGAGTGCCGGTCTTTACGCGCGGCCTGCTGGGCAGCCTCTATCTTATGTGCGTAGACTAGAGCAGATCCGATATCTTTGACATCAGCGATTCTAAGTGCTTTCTGTATCTCCGGATCCCGCACACTATCGATAAAGTGATGGAGAGCCAGATCTTGACGTGTCTCAGCTGGGCAGTCCGAAAATGCTAAATGGGAATGTCGCTGCATATCGGCAGCCAATTCTAGCAGACTTTTACCTGCTTTTTGATAGCGGGATTTTAACCGTAACCTGCTGAATTCTTTATTACACTTTTCTCCAAATCGCAGCTCAAGCGCACTCGATAGGGCTTGAAAATCGTGCCTCTGCTTTTCCGGAAGCGTCTCGAGGATATCGGCCGCGTCTCCTCTTAAAGACGCCAGAATAAAAGCTTGGGCCCGGGGATTCCATCCATTAGCTTCCGCTACCATCATAAAATGGGTCTTGTATACCTGCCAATATAATTTTCCATCGAATGTTCAGAGTTTAATCGTGGCTGTTGAAGGCATAAATGCCACATTGGGTTCCTCTTGTCTGTTTGACATTTGTTTCTTCAAGCTTTCACTCTTATTCATATTGTCTAATGCTTCTTCAACGTTTTCTTCAACCTCCAAAACCTTAGTTTCAACTGAAGTTACCTTAACTACCATTGCATTCATCTTCTTTTGAATGATTTTTGAGAATTCTTCTTTAACACTTACAATGTCCTTCTTAATTTCCTTTTCAAGCACCTCCTGTCCAGATTTTATCTCTTTGGTCATCTCGGTTTTAATCTCTTCTTGTCCATCTTTCATCTCAGCTTTCATGTCAGCCATCTGCTCCGTTAATTTTTCGAGAAGACTTTTCATTAAATCCATATCCATTTTTCTTGCGACACGCTGCATCAACTCTTCAACCCCGCTTCTAAAACCAGTTGCACCGAGCTTCGGGTTTCGTGTGGATTGAGAGTTGAAGAAAGAAACCACTTAATGAACAAAAGACTTTTATTCGTAAAAAAAATTCCACTAGATATACCAGCTGTAACAATCACTATTATACAGCTCCAATTCATCAGATACAAAAAATAACAGCTTCTAATCACAGGTCTCAAATACCTCAGGCAGAGAACAGCTAGCAGTCACGACTAGTCGTCTTCACTCACTGACTGTCTTCACAAAACTTACTATGTCGGGCTGTGGTATTTATACTTGACTTGGCGGGGAAATCTACTAATTTCGCCAAGGTTCTGGAAGCTTCTAGGCTATTACGCTAAATATTGGTCCTAGAGCTTAGTTGATGGATGTTTCCAAAAGTATCTACATCTCGCCAAGTCGCCAAAAATCTCGCCAATTGTCGCCAAGTTTTCTAGCCAAAACATCGTCAAGTCACCATATCATTAGAAAAACCGCTTTTAACGTATAACACGTCTAAATACCGCAATTTTTTACCAAAATGTGAGTATTTCCGATCTGTCTGAGATATTTTACGACTTGTACAATAATTATTTATAAATTTGTAACAATATAAACACTTGTCAACAATTAAGGATGAACAAATCACCAAAGTTATATAATTTTAGATACACTTTAGTTCTTTTAGTTTTACATAACAAAAACACACAAAAACTTTACTTTTTATTAACAATTACATATATTTTTTATATATAATTTTCATTAACCACAATTTAAAACACACTTTTCTAAAGACAGTTCTTGTACCTATGATGACATTACACACAATGCAAAAATAGTATATGCCACATTTAAAATTTACAAACACTGAAGTATAGATAAATACTGTAGAAATTTCAGAAATGTCTTGAATTTTACAAAATGAAATGTAAATAGTTCTTGTTTATGGAAGAATGCTTTGAAGAAAAACAAAATATTCCCATAAATTTATTAAAAAATTTAAAAGTTCGCCATAAAACAATTTTTGGCTATTTTTTACACTTGCATAAATTAAGTTCTTGAAATTAAATATATATACATATATAATTTGGTAGATACATAACATAAAATAAATGTTTTAGTAGAAATGTTTCAAGTGATAAAATATTAAGTTATACATTCATTTTGTTATTTAAGCCACTCCAATCATATACCTAATTTTAAAATATATCTTTATTATATTTTAAAATTAGGTATATGATTAAGTCAATTTTGATCTTGAATGAATTGTGTTGAATCATATTTTCATTTAAGACTAGATGTCTCAACTAATACATGATTTGAAAATACAAAAAAAATTCTATAGTTCATACATATTATAATAAATATCTATCAAAAAACCCAAATAGTTTATAGCTTGAAATGATTTTGATATAGAATAATTAATACAATAACCAAACTTTACCACCAAATCAAAATAAATATAAAAAAGAAATTCTTATCCTCATACGAGCTCAGATTTGGCTAGAGCTTATATATCGCTTTCACATACCCAGAGATAAACTATTAATCAATAATACTAAATAAGTAATGTGAATAACACTGTTAAAATATATAAATTTCTTTTTAACAATTCTGTACAGAAATCTTTACATAACAAAAAAACACACTCACAATACATTTGCCTGACATGTTTTAACTAATAATTCTAATGTTAAAATCACACTTTCTTTCCTTACAGCTGAGTATTATCTACATTAGTATTGTTTACAATTTTTTTTTTTTTTACAATATTTAATAGATTTTATTAATAAATTTTGCAAAAAAAAGTATACTGATTTCCTTTTTTTTTTTTTTTTTTTTTAGATGATAAAATTGCTATTAAGTATCTTGTAAAATAAATAATTTTAAAAAGTATTATTACTTTTATACCAATAAACTTGTAAGATTAATGCTATATAATTTTATATATACAGATTAAATTTATTTTATTAGTTTACCAAACTATAAATCTTATTTTTCAAAGATAAAAATACTGAGGATATTAAAATTCAAACCATTTTTTACAAAAATATTCTAAAAAATACATCTTTAAACTTGGAAAATTGCAATTCATATAGAGCTGTAAAATATATATAATTACTAAAATTTTGCATAACAATCAATAAGTCCATAATTAGATGTATGATAAAGTTACTTTTCTTTTTGCAAATTTATGACTTAATAAATTATATTTTACAATCCTTACTAGAATTTCTTATAAATATCCACTTCTAGATTTACACAGTATTATTGTAATTACATATTATTAATCTAATATTGTTAGCATTCTATGAATCAAGATAAATTAAAGGAACAGTATTCTAGAGAACTCATATTATTTTAGATAGCTCAAATGTAATTTTTTATTTCTTTTTTGAGGCTAGGAAATAAAAAATATGGACAGAGAAAAGCAAATTTAAAGCAACTGAATAAGAAAATAATAAAATTTCTCAAAAATTTTAATTGAAATATTTTGTAAAAATGATTTGATACATAACTTTCCTAATTCAGTACTCCTATTTATGTAAATAGTGTTATTCATTTGCATCTTGCTTTAAACAAAAAGATACACATTTTGAGTTCTTGCAATTTATATGATGTTCCATGAAAGACAAGAAAGTTCTACTTAAACAATATCCAGCATTCCTAACCTTCTATAAGAACAAATAAGGTTAGATTCTCTAATAAGTCAATCCAATTCAAAAGAAAGATTTTTTAGTCAAGTGAAATTTACTATATCTAGGTAATTGATTTATTATCTAGAAAGTTATTCTTAAGCTTGAAATTATCTTGAAATTGAAACTCAAAATATTACATAACTTCTAATAGCATAGGCTTAAAATATAAAAAAGATAATAAATTACATTGAAACATCACACTCTAGCAAAATATTATTAATTTAAAAGATATTTAAAAATAAGGTGGTTAAGAATATAATCAGCTCGCTGTTAAATTCAGTTTTATTACTAGTTTCAAATACATGTTCTAAATTTGAATTTCAATAAATCTACAGCAGGCATTTGATATTTAATAATAAACACAGATGATAAAATATATTTTTTATGCAATAGCTTTGAGAAATAATGTATTAATAGGACCAATATATATTTATGAATATAAATAAGAATATAAAAGAACATAAATTATTGAAAATGTATCCTCAATTTTGATAATGTATCTAAATGTACTCCTTATGTCATATAATAATACCAACAGACAATGAAAATAATAGTAACAAATTAAAATAAATATATAGCATTCATGATTAAAAAATTAAGTTGAATATTTCAATGAATTCATATTATTACTAAATTTTATTTAAAGAGTTCGGATAGATTCTGATTTAGTTTGTCACTTAATGGTCATTTTTTGCACACAAAGGCTAGTTAGGCCAGAACCTACAGTTTAAAATGAATTCCAAATCACTAGAAACATCCAAGCTTAAGGTTGTAGGTGGGATCTTTTGGCAGTGAAGAATTGCTTTCCCAATATGCATGCACTTAAAACATGAAACTGTAGGATTCATTCTTCATAGCTACAAAGCATAACTTGTAAATTAAACACATAATAATATTTTGTAGCATGAAAACTTTTTTTATAATTAATTCATATTTCACTGGAATAAAACAATATCAATCTATGGGGCAATCTATCGATGAAATTTGAAAAATACAATTCATAATTATAATGACCTAAGACTTTTAAAAAAAAAAGCCATAGCAAATAAGTATCATGCAAAATTGACCTTGATGGCTTTTTTCATTTAATATGATAACTCACAGCTACATACATTGAAAATTTTCATTTAAAAATTTACTTGCATCTATTATAACACTTAATTTTCTTGCTCAATTGTTAGTTCCATATATAAGAGCTAACTCCAAGCCTAAACTAGGAATGTATTTAAAATGTATTGTTTGCTTTGGTTTGATTATTGCTCCATGATTCCTTTCCCATTTATTTGACAGTGCCTACAGTTTTAAATAGACAACCCCTTCAAAAAATAAAGCAACATTTACACTAGAAATGGGAGTTAAACAAAGAACTACTAAACCAAGGTCCAAGAACTAACCATCCATTGTTAGCTCAGGAAATAAATTTTAAAATGTAATCATAAGAAATCTCAAAGCATATAAGAAGCGTTAATGTATACATGAAATTTCCTCATGTTAAATAAATGATAAATTAGAAATGACATAATGAATTATTTACAATTTTATGCAAACATTTGTTCTTTAATTTCTTTTCAGTTTATATATATATATATATAAAACAAAGCAACCATTTTTATAAATATAACAACAAATAAAATTTGTGAAATACAGAATTTAAAGCAACATATATAAAAACTAAATCAGTGAGAGACTTAAAGAAAAGCCCATTTTAATACAGAAATATGGTACATTAAACAGTAATTATAAATGCTTCACACATTACAATTTTTCAACCTTGGGAAAACGTATGTTTTGCATAACCATAATAAAATATTCCTTTTAAATATTACTTGCATTAATGAAATTTAACAGACACAAATTTACAGACGCTCATTAAAAAATTATTTAATATTAATATCAAATTATCTGCATTAGAGTAATTTTATACTGAAGAATTAAATAATCAGTTTTCATATTATATTTTCTATTTTTAAGATCATATCACAACTTAAATTTCTATCCATTTATAAAATTATAATATAAATAAAGGTATTATAAAGTAAATATATAATTGCTTAACTGGCAATACTTCAATAAAATTTATAACAAATAATGAATAAATGGATGAATATTATAATAAATAATGAATAAATTGTATTCTAAGAGATACAGGTAAAAAAGGTACAGATGTCATATTCTCAATAAAATAACTACTTTAGTTTGAAGTTTTTTCTCCAGGAAACTTGTAATTTAAACTGTGATAAAATTATCAAGAATTTTAGACAATTTTTATTATTATAGTGATTATTGTGAAATAAATGCTCTTCCATGAAATGAATTGTAATGAACTCAGACAGCTTATTTGTGTGGTACTATAGCATTATACCACACAACTGATCATTGAAGTGATTGCTAAATAATTTTTATCAATGATAAAACTTGAGTGTTTAAATACATGCTATCAATAAATGATAACTATTTAGCATATAAAACTACGTTTTATATGCTAAATAATTAATAATTAAATAAAACAATTGTACCATCTTTTTAGGAGTTTTTAAAAATGTAAGTCTTTTTTTAAAAATACACAGAAATTACGATAGCAATCGTGAATTTTTTCTTTCCTATTACAATGATCGTATGGAAAAGAAAAAACTCACAATTGCTGATCCTTTTAATTATTCCTTTTCATTTCTACTTTTCTAGATTTCTTTAAATATGTTTCATGTTCTTTTTACAATTTTTGATACTATATTTAAATTCTATTCTGATTTCAAACAAATATGAGCACATAATTTTATTCAATACTATAAGAAATTTTTGTTAAATACTATTTGAAATTATTAATATTAACTTCTTTTGGGGTGACATTAGAATTTGACTTACATATTCATACGTTAACAAATTATTTAGAGGCAGTTTTCTTTTACATGTTATCATAACTAGTCAACATTATTTTTCGTTTAAGATATTTATAGATTTTTCTGAAGGTATCTGTTATCCACAATTATATAAATTTTATAAACCACCAAAAAATTACATCAAACAGATTATGACACCTAGTTGAATGAAAATTCAGTTCTACAGCATATAATCAAACACATACATTTTTGGAATTAAAAAAATAGTTATAACTCCTTAATACATGAAAATGGTAAAATATTACAAAATTTCTGACACATATTTTACATCTTTAACATACAGTTATATAACGTTATTCTTAAAATAACTTAAAAATTTATTTTTTTTAATAGTAGACAATGATTTTTTTTCTAATTTAAAGAAATAATAAATTTCAATGTTTCTAAATTATTTCTAAGCTACAATAGCTAGAATTAATATATGCATGTCACAATTATAGAAAGTTGAAATATATGAGATCATGTTGTCCATCATAATACCGGGTATGAATTTTTCATTTTAATACCCTTTAAAACTTAGATGGAAATTAAAATAATTTTAAATTGAAGTCATGTACACAATAATATGGATTTAAAAACAAAAAATGTATATTTTAAAGGAACAAAAAATTACTGACAAAATGAATAATGAAAAATGGCATAATTTTTTGATGTATGAATTCATTTTTTATTTGTTGAAAATTCCACTGGGATGTCAAAAGAAGAAGGTTTACAAAAAGATGCAAATAATCCATTAACTACCAATGTATCATGTAAATAAATAAACCAATACTTCCCCAATCTTTTCATTTGTGATTTTCCAATATCTGTAATTTCCACATCCACATTCTGTTTAAATGCCTTATAATCTCTATTGAGTGCAAAAGCAACATCATAGTCAACATTGCATGCAGGGGCACCTGCAGCTTTTCCGAGAACAATATGGCATGTTCGTCCTTTAGCATTTAGAGGGATAAGTTGAGCTGGTTCATAAATGTGTTCATCTCTTACTAAAGTCAAATTGCTTTTTGAACAAATTCTTGTGACATCAGCAGCAGGGAGATCTACTTTCACCTGACTGTAAAGCTCGGACGGATACAGCAGTGAATCAGAATCTTTAACTATATCTTCCATATCCCAGAGATCCTTCTGCTTGTGGGAAAGTTTCACTCGTGCAGCTACCATATGTGGAGAAATTACAAAACCAACAATTTTAAGTTTAGAAATTCTTCCATAACTATCAACAACCTGGGGTCTAGAAAAATAATCAGCCATTTGAAATTCTGAAGAAAAAACTTTCACAGGGCAAAATGCTAGATCATCTTTATTATCTGAATTCAAGCTATAATACTTTCTAAAGTCTTCATGTGATGCCACTAGCATAAACCATAAACGAAAATCAGGAACTTTCACAAACAAGTCATTTATATACAATGCGCATTCATTTCGTAATTCTTCAGTGTCAATGTCATGCAAGAACCAACCACAAAAAAGATGCTGAAACATATTAGGAGTATGAATACGAGCATCTAATTCTCGAAAACTACCAGCTTGAGTTCCCAAAGGAAAACTAGGATATATTTGCTGCTGTGAAACAATAGGGGGCATAGTGAGAACAACATACTGCATTTTATTGGCTAATGAGCAATAATATTGATTTTGAAACACGCTCGACATAGTGGCATCAATATAAATAAGATTATAACCAGTTTCAAATGCATTTTTCAGCTCTTCTCTTAAGTACAAATAGAAATCTTCAGTATTTTCAGCAGTACACTTTTTTTTCGATTCTAAAATATAAGTTTTATCGGAAAGAATACGAGAACACGATTTAAAAATTGTTTCCACTTTATCACTCGTTTTTTCACGTTGAACCATGTCAGGTCCTTGACAAATTACCATAACTTTAGCAAACTTAACATACATTTCAGTTTTTTTATCAATAACCATATGTAATGGAAAATGCGTATTCACAGCTTCCACTTCTTTCTGAGACATTTTAGAAAAGTGAGAGTTGCTTTTCAATAAACAGAACACAATTTAATAAAGTTGACTAAATTCAAAACTAGTTTAATGCGCATGCGTCAAGAGTAAATGCGTCGGTGTTTATTCGCTTTAACCCTACTATCTGATTTTTAATATATCATGCATTTGTTTCGTTTTCAGGTTTTCTTTGTCATCTGATTGATTAAAAATCCTGAAGACAAGTTTGGAGCTCTATCAATATTGCATTTCTTTCAAATAAACACTGATAATGATAGATAAAATTGCCTTTACATGTTCAGAATTATACTTCAAATTAAATAACTATCTTTGCAAGTGAAGTTCCCATGAAATTCTGATTTACAAGAACATAAATTCCAAACAATTGTTTGAAACCAAATTTGTCAGCTTATTGTTGATATTTCAGGAAGATTTAATCATAGGTTCACTCACCAAACTTTCATTAATTTAATGGTTCAATAAACATTTTAAGCATTTAGAAGTTTTTGTGATCTTAAAAGTCACTTACTACAGCTTTGATTCTATTAATTCCCAAAACAATCCCAGGTATCAAAAATCTGAAGAAAAGTAAAACTAAATTTTAATTAAACGAACTGGATGGAATGAATTACCAAACATTAGAACGATACGATATTATAGAATAATAAATTTTCTGATGAAAGAGAACCACTTTAAAATACCTTCAAGGAAAGAGATTTGAATTGTAAAATAACTATAATAAATTTTTTATACTCTGAAAATTACTTTAGAATCAACCTCACTATTATAAAACAGATTTTAAATATAGGAATTAATTTACGATTTAATGTTATTTGTCTATTTGAACATAATTCAGATATCATTGAATTTTAAGTATTTAGCGGAAAACTTGAATTATAAAAATAATCGTCAAAGTATTTAAGATTTTTATGTCCGTCAATAAAATAATTTTGAAGTTTATTTTTCCAAACATAGAATTCTTAAAAAATAAAATGGTGATTTTTAGGAAAACATTTGGCAATGAATTAGCTCCCGACATGAAGAATTACTGGATATATATTTTTTTTTTTTTAATCTACAATTTAATGCTTTACTGTTAGAAACGAAAACTCTTGAACTTCGTTAGGGTTTCTGAATAAACAGAGTCCTATTTACCAGATTACAGTACAATGCTAGGCAGAATTTTCTTTCTGTGAGTTAATTACATTTAAAATTGTTTCTATGAATGCAAAGCACAGCAAAGGTGAGAAAGGGGGTCTACCATCTATCTGGGTCTATCTGGACCACAGCTACATACATTGAAGCATTTAGAAAAAGGGTCTATCTAGTAAAAATTTGCAAAAAATTTCAGTTTTTATTTCGATACAAATATTAAATTTATTTGGGGAAATACATTATAAATTTAATAATTATTCTGTCACGTTGAGAAACAAAATGTGAAGTCTGGGGAGAATCGAATGCGGAAGACGCCAGTGATTGTTCTTCAAAG
This sequence comes from Latrodectus elegans, assembly GCA_030067965.1. Classification (NCBI taxonomy): domain Eukaryota; kingdom Metazoa; phylum Arthropoda; class Arachnida; order Araneae; family Theridiidae; genus Latrodectus; species Latrodectus elegans. The sequence continues at coordinate 10,923,437 of CM057819.1, read as the reverse complement.
GCGATGGAGAGAAAAGTAAGAGAGCAGCTGGATGAGCTTGCCTTAAATGAAAATCTTTATATTTCCAAATTAACAATAAGTTTACACAGGTTAATTCATAATAAAATAGATTAGATCCGTTTGTGTTTTTTTAATCGTGCTTTTGATTATCATTTTTCTTTTTTTATTCTAAAAAAATAGTGTTATATCATTTTTTTGTGCTAAAAGCTTTGCGCATGAGTAAATAATGAAAATATTTTAAACTCTCTCTGATAAAACTTCTGAAATAGTATATTAGTCAGTTCCATTTTTATGCATTTAAATGGTTTTTCATTTTAAAGTCATTTTTTAAATTATTTGTGTTGAATTTATATATTAATTTATTTATCATTAAATAATAGCAAGGAGATTCTGAAAGGAAAATAATATAATAACCTATTTAACTCAATGAATGCAACAAGAATTTATTATGTTATTTATGAGTCCTAATTGTTTTCATTGGTTATCTATATTATGTTACATGCATATGACAGTTAAAATATTGATTAAGCAAATAATCTATTCCATTAAAAATAAAAAACATAATATTTTGTTAATATTGTTACAAATTTATAAATAATTATTGTATATGTCCTAAAATATCTCAGACAGATCGGAAATACTCACATTTTGGGCAAAAATTGCTTTATTTGGACGTGTTATACGTTAAAAGCGGGTTTTCTAACGATTTTATGACTTGGCGATGTTTTGGCGAGAAAACTTGGTGACTTGGCGAGAAATGGATATTTCTGGAAACATCCATCACCTAAGCTCTAGGACCAATATTTAGCGCGATATAGAAGCTTCCAGAACCTTGGCGAAATTAGTAGATTTCTCCGCCAATTCAGGTATAAATACTGCAGCGCAACATGGTTAGGAAGGTTTTGTACACACAAGTCAGTTTTGTGAAGACGAATAGTCGTGACTGCTAGTTTAGAGGAGCTGTTCTCTTCCTGAGGTATTTGAGACCTGTGATTGGAAGCTATTACTTATCGTATCTGACGAATTGTATCTGTACAATTGTGATTATTACAGCTGGTATTTCTAGTGGAATTTTTACGAATAAAAGTCTTGTGTTCATCGAGTAGTTGCTTTCTTCAACTCTCAATCCACACGAATCCCGAAGCTCGGTACAAGTGGTGTTAGAAGCGGGGTTGAAGAGTTGATGCAACGTGTCACAAGAAAAATGGATGTGGATTTAATGAAAAGTCTTCTCGAAAAATTAACGGAGCAGATGGCTGAGATGAAAGCTGTACAAGAAGAGATGAAAGCTGGATAAGAAGGGATTAAAATCGAGATGACGAACGAGATAAAATCTGGACAGGAGGAGCTTAAAAAGGGACGTAAAAAGGACGTCGTAAGTGTTAAAGAAGAATTCGCCAACATCATTCAGGAGAAGATGAATGCAATGGAAGTTCAGGTAACTTCAGATGAAACTAAGGTTTTGGAGATCGAAGAAAACGTTTAAGAAGCATTAAACAATATGAATAAGGAGATTGAAAGCTTGAAGAAACAGATGTCCAACAGACATGAGGAACCCAATGTGGCAGTTATGCCTTCCCTGGCCACGATTAAACTCTCAACATTCAATGGGAAATCATCATGGCAGGTATACAAGACCCATTTTATGATGGTAGCGGAAGCTAATGGATGGAATCCCCGGGCCCAAGCTTTTATTCTGGCGTCTTTAAGAGGAGACGCGGCCGATATCCTCGAGACGCTTCCGGAAAAGCAGAGGCACGATTTCCAAGCCCTATCGAGTGCGCTTGAGCTGCGGTTTGGAGAAAAGTGCAATAAAGAATATAGCAGATTACAGATAAAAATCCCGCTATCAAAAAGCAGGTGAAAGTCTGCAAGAATTGGCTGCCGATATTCAAAAACTTTCCCATTTAGAATTTTCGGACTACTCAGCTGAGACACGCCAAGATCTGGCTCTCCATCACTTCAGCAATAGTGTGCGGGATCCGGAGATACAGAAAGCACTTAGACTCGCCGATGTCAAAGATATCGGATCTGCTCTAGTCTACGCACATAAGATAGAGGATGCTCAGCAGGCCGCGCGTAAAGACCGGCACTCAGTCAGAGCCGTCTCTGCTACTGATACAGACTATGATTAAGAAAACAAATTGAAGAAAATTCCGTAGCTTAGAACTGAGTAAACGTGGCAGAAACACGAAAATTCAGTGTTGGACTTGCGGTGCAGTCGGACACGTCCGCAGAAACTGCCTGAAACCAAAAGATGGTGGAAATGATCTTCCAGCACAGCAGGGAAACTAATATGTGGCCATCTCGCGGGGCGGAGATGTCCAATGAGTCAGAAGCCCCATTTTAAATTGTTTCACATTTCTTCCGTAAGTGGCGGAGACAACGGACTTTTCGTTATGGGCCATGTCAACGAAGTTCCCTGCAGAATGATAATTGATACTGGAGCCAACGTAACCATCATTAAGACAGATCTGGCTCGCAAACTTCGTGAAAAACTCATCTGGACGCCGCCCTGCATTACCCTCCTAACTGTGACTAGTGATAAGATTAAACTGCATGGAAAAGTGAATCTAAATATTGCATTTGGTAATGCCGTGTACCATCATAGGGCATATGTCGCTGATATAAATGACGAATTTATTCTCGGATTGGATTTCCTCAAAGAAAACCATTTCATGTTAGATTTTAAAAATAATGAATTACACTCGTGTTCTGAAGACAGCGATTTTAAGACGAAATATTCAGATATTAAAACAATCCATCATATAACTGCAAAGAGTGAAACAACATTACCACCAAGAACTGAGATGATAGTTTCCGGAGCTCTTTCAGAAGATAATAATTTTCACTATGGATTGATTGAATATCCAGATTCTGAGAATAGCGTTAAAGGAGTACTAGTGGCTTCTTCACTCGTCGACCTTTCACGGAATGCAATCCCGGTAAGAGTTGCTAATCTAAGCGATAAGGCAAAACTAATAAAAGGAGAAGTGCTGGCGACTTGTACTCCAGTGACTTGTATTAACAGAAATTGTCAAGCCACACTATCTGAGCCTCCTGACACTCTAATTAATGAACTCCTTCAGAATGCAGAGTTAGATGATAAACAGAGGAATGCTGCAAGAAATCTATTATTAGAATTCGGAGATCTCTTTTCCAAGAAATCAGATGATGTTGGGCGAACCAAAATAACCGAATAGATACAGGAAATCATCCACCCATTAAACAACATCCGAGAAGACTACCATTCGCTAAGCAGGAAGAGGAGGATAATCTTCTGATGGAAATGCAAAAGAATGACATTATTGAGCCATCAGATAGTCCTTAGGCTTCACCTATTGTTTTGGTTCGGAAGAAAGATGGTTCACCCCGATTCTGCGTTGACTATCGTCGATTAAACAACATCACTAAAAAAGATAGTTACCTTCTTCCTAGGATTGACGATACACTTGATGCTTTATCGGAAATCAATGGTTTGCGACTTTCGATCTCAAGAGTTGTTACTGGCAAGTAAAAATACATCTTGAGGATCGGGAAAAGACTGCGTTCACCACAGGACCAGAACTTTGGCAGTTCAAGGTTATGCCATTTGGGCTTTGCAATACACCTGCAACGTTTGAACGCCTGATGGAGACAGTATTACGAGGACTTTCCTACGAAGCCTGTTTGGTATCTTTGGATGATATCATCATTGTAGGGCGCACATTCGAAGACAATCTAAGAAACATCCGAAAGGTGCTGGAGAAATTAAAAATCGCCAACCTGAAGCTGAATCCTTGCAAATGTAATTTATTTCGACGTGAAATAAGCTATCTGGGGCACATTATCTCTGCTGAAGTTGTAAGATTAGATCCTGAAAAGATCTCTGCAGTTATGGACTGGAGTCGTCCAGAAGATGTCCACCAATTAAGAAGTTTTCTTGGACTATGCACGTATTACTAGAAATTTGTTAAGGGTTTTTCAAGTATTGCCTGACCACTTCACAAATTGACAGAAGTTAAACAGAGATTTCTATTGACAGATAAATGTGATAAACAACTGAAGGAGGCGTTGACATCTTCGCCCGTTCTTGCATATCCCCAGCCCGGAAAATTATTCATTTTAGACACAGATGCCAGCAACAAAAATATAGGAGCTGTTTTGTCGCAGGAGATTGATGATAAAGAATATGTCATTGCTTATTGAAGTAAATGTTTGTCGAAATCGGAGCGAAATTATTGTAAAACCAGGAAGGAATTGCTAGCAATCGTTAAAGCCATAAAACATTTCCACCATTATCTCTATGGAAGAAAGTTCTTGCTTCGGACAGATCACGCATCCTTAACCTGGCTTTTAAATTTTAAAAATCCAGAAGGACAGGTAGTCAGATGGATTCAACGAATCCAGGAGTTTGATTTTGAAATACGTCATCGCAAAGGCACTCTTCATGGAAATGCTGACGCTTTATCAAGGAGACCGTGTAATGGAAGCTGCCGATATTGTTCTAGAGTAGAGAACTATGAATTAGTAAATCCTTCGGTTGGCCAAGTTACTGTTTCAACGCCATCGAAACCAGACCCATGGAGTGATGAAGGACTTAGCGAAGCCCAAAAAGAAGACTCCGATATAAATCCAATTTTTGAATTAAAATCCAAGTATGAGACTAAGTTGGCAGGACATCTCCACCTACAGTCCTGCTACTAAACAATATTAGGCTCTTTGGGACTCACTCCATATTAGAAATGGCGTGTTATACAGGAAATGGGAGTCCGATGATGGACGTAATTTCAAATGGCAGCTTTTTCTTCCAAAATCAAGAATTTAGTTGTTTTGAAAGAATTGCACAGTAGCTCAACTGGTGGTCACTTCGGAATAATGAAGACTCTACAGAAAGTTCGAGAACGCTTCTATTGGAGCAAAACTAGACAATATGTAGAGAAATGGTGCCAATCGTGATAACTGTGCGGCACGTAAGGGACCAAAGAAATGTAGCCGAGAAACGTTGCAACGGTATAATGTAGGAGCACCTTTTGAGCGGATATCATTGGACATTTTGGGTCCTTTACCACGATCTTCAAATGGCAACAAATACATCCTAGTTGTCATGGACTACTTTACTAAATAGCCTGAAGCATTTTCAATCCCTGATCAAGAAGGGACTACAGTAGCCGAGGTTCTAGTGCAACAATGGGTTTCCAGATTCGGCGCACCCTTACAAATTCATTCAGATCAAGGGACAAATTTCACCTCTGCTGTGTTTGAAGGAATGTGTCAAATTCTCGGAATAGACAAGACGCAGACCATGCCATTACACCCGCAATCGGACGGCATGGTAGAGAGGTTTAACCGTACTATCTTAAATAATCTCTCACATATGGTTTCCAGAAATCAGCCAGATTGGGATTTGAAGCTACCGCTGTTCCTGCTTGCATATCGCAGTGCTGTCTATAAGACTACCGGATACACCCCATCACAAATGCTCTTCGGTCGCGAACTTCGTCTCCCTTGTGATCTTCAGTTTGTTCGTCCACCGGATACATCTTCATCGCCAGAGGAATACCTTCGAAACCTTCAGGCACGTCTTGAAGATATCCATAACTTTGCTCGAGACCAAATCAACCTGACGACCGAAAGAATGAAGACAAGGTATGACACAAGAGCAACAGGACATGGATTTCAGGAAGGTGATAAAGTTTGGTTGTGGAACCCGATTCGACGTAATGGACTTTCTCCAAAGTTACAAGCCAACTGGGAGGGTCCCTACACAGTCCTAAAAATGACGTCCTAATGAATGACGTCGTGGTTCGTATAAGGAAATCATCTTCTTCAAAACCAAAGGTAGTACATTATGATAGATTAGCTCCTTATCGTAATGTAAAGTAAAAATTAGTATACCATAGTCCCTTTGTAAATAGTATAGATAATTTTAATATTTTCTATTTTTTGTATTTTTAATTGTTTGCGTATGTAATGTGTTCTGTATCCTCTTGAAATGCAAATTCTTTTATATTAAATTTGGCCTCCTATCAGGAGATTGTACTGCCCGGGACGTGCAGTCCTTGAGAGGGGGGCAATGTTACAAATTTATAAATAATTATTGTATATTGTCCTAAAATATCTCAGACAGATCGGAAATACTCACATTTTGGGCAAAAATTGCTTTATTTGGACGTGTTATACGTTAAAAGCGGGTTTTCTAACGATTTTATGACTTGGCGATGTTTTGGCGAGAAAACTTGGCGACTTGGCGAGAAATGGATATTTCTGGAAACATCCATCACCTAAGCTCTAGGACCAATATTTAGCGCGATATAGAAGCTTCCAGAACCTTGGCGAAATTAGTAGATTTCTCCGCCAATTCAGGTATAAATACTGCAGCGCAACATGGTTAGTAAGGTTTTGTACACACAAGTCAGTTTTGTGAAGACGAATAGTCGTGACTGCTAGTTTAGAGAAGCTGTTCTCTTCCTGAGGTATTTGAGACCTGTGATTGGAAGCTGTTACATATCGTATCTGACGAATTGTATCTGTACAATTGTAATTATTACAGATGGTATTTCTAGTGGAATTTTTACGAATAAAAGTCTTGTGTTCATAGAGTAGTTGCTTTCTTCAACTCTCAATCCACACGAACCCCGAAGCTCGGTACAATATTTCTTTTGGCGATACATACACAGATGTGAACTTACTGTGTATTTATTATTTAGTAATTCAACATGAAAAAGTTTTGAAGAAATTTTAATGTTTTGAATTATTCATTGACATAATACTCGTTTTCTAAAAGAGCTTAAGCCACTTTACTTAACAAACAATATTTTCTTAATGTATTGCTTGTTAAATGTTTTAATATCAGAAAAATCTTAAAATAGCTTTTAATGTAAAGAATATAAAAAAATGCGTAATTGAGAGATTAGTAGTTAGAAAAACCTAAGAAATCTTCTCTGTGAAATTATCGAACGTTGCCCCAGGGTGAAGAAAAATTTTATGTTTCTGTCACAAGTTTTGTAAGTTTCAGCCTCTTATTAGTACAGTGTCACGTTATATTCATAAAAAAAATTTCACTAAAATCTGTCTTTCGTAGACGATTTTCTTTGTCAAAAATAGTTGTGTCGCAGTAGATTGACCGTCATTGAAGAGGCGTAATTTTTTCTCAAAATAGCATAGCAACTTCAAGGGTCTTTCTGTAATCGAAATGAGGTACAACAATGAAATGTATTTGCATTCAAATTCAAGAAAAATGGTTTCTTTCGCTTGTGTGTTACCCCTATTAATATACTATAACTTCCCAAATATCACTAGCTTAGTTTAAATTTTCATGTTTAAAAGTAGTATTGCATTAAGAACGATAGACTTTGGTGCAACCAAAAATTTATCGAATCAGATTTGTTTTCTGTCTACTAAGTATTCCTTATGTTTTCTTTATTTAACACCATTTCTAACAAATATAAATATTTAATAATATGCATGAATAGAGCTTTGAAATTATTAAAAAATATTTATGTGTAACTGAATTATTTAGTTTGGGCAGTTTCGAAGTCATTTTTATTTGCTTGTAATTTTGTTGACTTATTATTAATTCTTAATGTTTAAAAATTCTATTTAGCTTAAAATAATGAAATGTAATAAATATTTTCATGTTCTAGTGTGCCTAAATTTTCTTGATAATTATCTTTAATTAGTTATTTTATATAATAAAGGCATATTTTCATTTAAAAATGATTCCAGAAATGAAAGCAAGTGTGATAATTATGGTTTGTGAAAAAATTAGTAATATCTTTGATTATTATAAATTTACTGAATGAAAAAGAAATGTGCTATTGACTAGAACAGAATCTTCAAAATAGCTCAGAATAAAATTAAACTCGTTTTACTAAAGAATAGTATATCAAAATTTTAAGAAATAGTCTTACTAAACATATTAAAAGAAAGTATTATTTTTTCTTTGGTGAAATAACAGATTGAAAAAACTACTCAAAGTAAAATCATAATACATAAATGTTAAAATTTCCCTTTTTTATAGGAATACCCGTAATTAATTGTTTGATGTATTTGTTTCGAAATGGTGATTTGGTTAATTAAATCTGAAAAACTACAATTTAAAATCTGTAATTCCTGGTGTAAATTTGAATCAATGGTAAACTTAAAAATATACTATTTAGTATATAAGTGGGAGTGAAAATAAAATAATAATATAAATTTACACATTTTTTGACTAAGGAAAAGTCTGATTTTATTGAAAAACATTTATATTTATATAGGTAGATATTTCTTTTTCTCTCTCTCTCTGTATATATATAATATATATATATATATATATATATATAATATATATATATATATATATATATATATAAGCTCCTTACTTTATTTTTTTCATGCGACCTTTAACTCCGTTGAAGCTTTTCAGCTTCGTAACCTCGTGCGTTTCCAAATATGAGAGTCGCGCTTCATGTAATTCTTACGGTTTCAATATCAATTGCCAGTTGTGCACATTCGTTCAGTAGATTAAATCTAATTCTGTCATATTTACGATCACTTATGGGAGAAGGTCGCCTAAATGATTACCTGGATTTTCAAGTGTAGAAGAAACATTTGAAGTGGTCGACATTGAGGAAGTAACTGATTCCTTTTATTCATCAAAGACAAAAAAATTGTATTCCATATAACTAATATGGATTATTGTTTTAGTTATTTCATATATTAAAAAATATTAATATATTTGGACGATTCAAAAATTGTATTTCATAAAACAATTGTATATTAGTGTGTGAAATAAATAATGCCTCTAATTAATTCTAAATTACCGTAAGTCCAATTATTCCACAAACATAATTTCTAATCCAAGCTTGTTGACTTGGTAGTCGAAGGGTTAGGGCTTTTTCCTTTGATTCATCAATTAGCCGGTTTGAATCCCACTTTGGGTGTGAATGTTTGCAGCAGTTCGAATGACTTTTTAAACCGTAGCCACAGTTAAGTGATAATGTATGTGTGTGTAAAAACTTTTAATAATTTCACAAATTTTAAAATATATAACCTTAGGTTTTAAAATTATCGTTATTTTGCATTATTTTTATATTTCTTTCTGTTACTTGCTTTATATTCTTATTACGATTTACTGTGTGAGCTACATTACCATCTCTTTGGAATGGGGTCACATAAGCATCTCGTATCCGGGCAATACTGTATGAATGTCAACATGTAAAATCTATTTAGTCGATGATTTCATTAGGAAATAGAAAGTGCTATATCCACATTTTTTTAGTAATGGTTTCCACCAATTTCTGTATTACATTTAACTATTTTTTCATTAAAATAAAATTAGGAAATTAAATTTGGAATAAAACTTACATTAATAAAAATTTAATGATTTGAAAGTGAATTCTTTTTCATTAAAAACCTAAAAGATGAACAGAGTACATCAGATTTAGAAAATCTTATATTTTAGTTAAGTATTATTTCCACTATGTTTCCTCATGTCGATAAGTGGATTCCCTTGCTCAAACTGTGGCTGCGGGTCCTGCTACTGCAATGAGTTGCATTTCATTTAATAAAGATGTATCTGGATCATTAAACCTGCTCAATATTGGTAATTTGGTGGTTCCATTACTTTCAAGGATTCCAGAGATGACCAGGCAACCTATTTTTGGTTTTCTTTTGGCAATCTTCGCGGCCTTAAATTTGACGGCAAACGTAAACTGTATCTTACCTGTTTTAGTTCTGTTTCAGATGAAGTCACATCTCCTTCAGGAGGGGGTTAAGGATCGAAGATTCAGGAACCTCAATAAAAACTGCCAGCCGGCAACAACATTATTTTACCTGTTATAAAATCCATGCCAATTAAGCCAGCTCCAATAGCTTTTTTTGCACCTAGGACTTAATAAGGAAGGTTTTCTTGCGAATCCCCTGCCATTTTGTGAGGATCGAAGTGTATCTGGTGTAGCAACCAGATGGGATCAGAAACAACAACGATCAGATTCACTTCTCTCTAAAATAAATCCTGGAAATATTCTCCTGCTTTGGCATCGGAGGCGATGCGTAAAGTTCTCTCATATTTTCTTAAGCTACATTGGCTGGTATTTGTCCAGTTATGGATATAGTTTTCAGCCAGAAGAGTATTTATTTTCAGCAAAAATCTGAACAGTTGTGTAGTTATTGACACTCATGGCACACAAACTTCGTTGGTTAGGTTTTTTGGAGCCAAAGAACATCTAAGTTTTAAGAAAATACAACCACATTAATTTTGAAAAACCCAATCAACATCAACAATCATAACAAAAATATTTGTATAAAATAAATTCTAAATATAAAATTAAAATAAAAATAAATACAAAGTATAATACACAAATGTTTAAAATACAAATCATAAAATTAAACAAATTATATGAAACCCGTTGCTTTTTGGTTGACAATAATTTTTCTTTGTGGATGTTCCACCCACTTAATAAAAAATGATTAAAATGTCACAATTATAAAATGTATAACGATATGGGTTAAAATCTGAACATGAAATTAGAATATGATATACGCTAAATACTTCATCACTCGTTTCCCACCAAGGATTTAATTCATTGAAAAACAGATATACGAAGGCGAGTTAATCTAACATCAGCACTTCGTAATGGTAAAACTGATGATGAGATAAGGGATGGAAATATGGCAAGTGACTTATTGGCGATCTGCAAGTTTCATAACTCCAGCCAAAGAGAATTAATCCACACCCTTTCGCACATCTGTTGGAGGGATTGAAGGCTGAATTGTAGTTGATGCAGCTTTGGTGGCGACATCAGCCTTTTACTTCCCCCTCAAGACCTATGTGGCCTGGGAACCAACAGAAAATCACCATTAACTTACCACACCAAATAATTCCCTTGTTCGCTCATGGATTCATTTCTAAGTTTTAGCGGCACGCACTTTCCTTTTATAATACATATTGATTTCAGTTTATGGATACGGGCTCTGAGTTTTTTATTTGCAATTATGTGACAATGAAACGAAATGATCTTAGAGGTAAGTATACTTTTAGAATGAATCACAAAATTTTGATTTAAGAAAAAATTACAGATTAAGATTATATATATAAACTGTGTGCTTTATAAAATGAAAATACAATAATGAAATCGATTAAAATTTAGTTGATGCATTTAACGATTGAAACGAGTACTGATTTTGCAGATATCGAAAGAATTTAAACAATAAAGACGATATTTAAATCTCTAAAATGTTATTTTATTTTAAGAACAGCTGTATGTAAATTTTTACATGTTTATCAATTTATAATTATTTAATAGAAAGTAAAATACAAATGATAATTATTATCAATAAGCAATATTAAAGACTAATAAATGCCAATAAGTAATATGGAAAATTTAAATGTTGATAAACGATCACAATTTCCGTTGATTTTTAACAAAAATTGTTCACAAGCCATATCTAAATAAATCAGTGTCAGCCATAGTTCACTGCTCACTCTAGTTACAGAAGAGAGTTGAGGATCGACGATCCAGGAACCTCAGAAATCAGTAATCCTTCTATAACACAGAACGCATTTTCCTATGACGCGATTTTATGTCCCTCTATAACACGCGTTCCCCCATCCCATATAACACTTGGATTCCCCACGTTATACTTCTCTGCTGCAAAGTTTATAATGATTTGTACAGTTCACACTCCATTTCACATTACATTTGCACATTGTGTCAATTATATCCTTACAAAATTTAATTAAATTATATGATTGACCTTAAATGTTCTTAATTTGATTTTAATAAAACGCACGCATTTCGTTCATAACGCAGTTTTTCCTTAATATTCGATTTGTCTTCTTTAACGAGAAAAGCTAAGCAGGAACTATTTGTACATAACGCCGTCGTTATACGACGTCTCACGAGCGCGTTTTCTTATAACGCGGAATTAATAATCGTGTTATAGAGGGGGTTACTATATATAAATAGAAATCTATATATATCATTTGACAAAAAATTTGATGACATATAAGAATATCTAATGAAATGATAGGACCACTAATTAAAACAATTATATCGTTCTCGCAATTAAAAATTCAAAAGGAGTGTCATGTAACATGAATGATTTTAAACAAAAAATTTTAGGTTTAAGGCTCTTCCAGACCTACGTGAGAACTTCTGTTGTCTTGTCGCCCCATCTAGTGTTAGTTCTCAAAGCTTGTAGAGGGGGTATCCCAAAAATTATTATCGGTTGAAATTGCTTGTCAATCAATCCTTCGAAGTTAGCGAGTCTGCCAGATTTGGCACGTTATATCGTGAAAAATTAAAGTACTAACGCCATAAAAACAGCCAAAAAGAGAGTTTTAAATTTGCTCCTAACAGATGTTTACCTCAAATTACCCTCAGGGTTCTTTGAATAGGGGTAAGGGAAAGTCGGTCAGTACAAATGCTCAACGAACTGACACCGGAATTACCTGTTGTTGTCTTATGGAAAATTAGCTGCCAGTGATTCTAAAGAAAATATTATTTATTTATATTTTAGAGTTCGGTTTTTATTATTCGCACTAAAAATATGAAGACAAATTGCAAATGTTGAGTGATTTTACAGTTACTAATTAAATGGTCAAAAATGTTTATGAGAATTCAAATCAAACCTAAAATACTATATGAATGATTAAAAATATTGTTTTAAGTGCCTTAGTTCAATTTGATTTTATGAGACTTGATCCATTGACATAAGATACTTTTGAATATGAATGTAACAAATAATTAAAAACTATTATTTTCAAAACTAACTCAATATAAAAATATTTAATTTTTTTCAAGTTTTTTTAAAACTTGAATAACTTGTGTAATATATATATATATATATATATATATATATATTCTAATTATATAAAAATAGATGAAATGATTATTATATAAATACAGGTACAATATATATTTTTATGAAAATAACGTTACGATTATCTATCTGTATCTATCTACATATTTCACTCTTAAACATAATAGTGGAATTTTTTTTTTTTGGGGGGGGGGGCCTTTCGACACCCAACAAGAACTTTTTATTTTCCTTACACCTCAAATTAAAAATACGCTAGCTCTATTTTTTTTTTTTTTTTTTTTTTTTTTTTTTAATTTTATATCATCCAGGCGTCTTTCTCAAACCACTACAAAAATAACAGAATCGGAATTTATAACAGAATTCCCAGCAATTTTATAATTTCAAAAGTAAACCTTAAATTTAAAAGAAAACAGGAAATCAAATTTTAATTTCAAAATCTTCAATTTTAAACAAAACTCTAACTTCAAATTTAAATGAATTTATAACTTTTGCACTAACTTCCAAAGACAAAATTTCTTACTTATCAAAATGCAAACGATAAGAGAATAATGGTGTTCTCCTGTTTCCTGCAATAATATCTGCTGCTGCAGTAAGTGCTTTCTCGGTTTTCTGCCTGGCAGCACCACTGCCTGAAGTTTATGAAAAGACTGCTAGCAGCTATGAGTGTGCATATATCTTTCAGCAGTTTTAACTCTGTAACGCAATGATTAAAATTATAAGTACGCTGTTGAACAAACACTGCATAAAATTTTTAAAAAAATTAGTTAGGGTAGTACTAGATATTACGGTATATTTAAAACCAAAATTTCCTCACCAGTTTGGAATCCTGTACCAAATGTATAGAATAATCGCAAATTATTCTAATAAGGCGTTCATTAAGTAAACTTAATTTCTGAATTTCATTCCTGCGGATGAAAAACATCGAAGCTTGCGGATTCTTTTTGAAAACTATTGAAATTTTTTTGATGAAAACGGTCTTAAGAAATCAAATTCCAGAACTTAAAAGAAATTCTTTGCATTTAAAGAATTTTTTGTGTGGAAAATTGTGAGGAAATTCAAAAGCCGTTATAATGTCCATCATTAAAATTTTGTAATGAAATGCATTGCGGAAGGAGGAAAAATTGAAGCAATTGCAGAGGGGATTCGATATGGAAACAGCAGCATTGTTCCTATCAATATCGATAAATTTATAAAGAGTATTTCTCGAATTAAAATTTCAAAAAATATTTTGGTATTCTTAAAAAGCAAATTAAGCTGTTGCAGCTAAAATAAAGGTCATGGAAAAAAATCATAAACACCAGTTGAAGTTAAATTATTTAAATAAATTCTGCAAAATTCAAACTGTTAACATTTTAAGTTAATAATCTTGGGTATAATAATATTCAATTACTTACAAAATCTAAGATTATCATAAATATCATTAAACTTCACATTTATTAGAAAATTGCTGTTGTCATGCCATTACTTAAAATTTGCGATAAAAAGGAACCTTGGATAATTTAATAAATAATCGACTTTTTTGTCTAACGACTATACTTTGTAAATCTTCCGAAATGCAAATATAACTAGACTCAAATTAAAAATTAAATGTTTTGAAACAAAAATTCACTAAAATGAAAAAGAACAAAAAATAAGGTAATAAACGTGTTAATTAAGAAAGAAGATGAATACAATCTAAAATGGATTCCCAGCTTCCATTTCAATCATTTGCTTTAGATAAAAGAACTACTTTTAAATATACGAAGCACGCCAGTAGATCCTTCCTTTTGTATTTAAACAGGCTAGTTAATGAAGTTGTATTAAAATATGCAAACATCTGCGTAGTTTCTTTTCAGTTTGTGTTGACGTTCTGAAAAAAAAATTGCATTGATTGCTGATAAAGTATTAGGGATTTCGCGAAGCACTTGAAAAAAATTTTTTTTCCAACTGTCAAATGAAATTCTAGTAAATTTTTGTTTGGTATTTTGCTCATGGCATGTGTTAATGGATTGTTTGTTTTAATTATTTGAAGCGAAAATGCTGTGAAATGTAAAACCTTTTGTGAAATGTTAATTTGTTTTTATAACTTTGAAAAATTGTTCATGACTAAGGTAAGTGGAAGATATTAGACATCGGCACAATTATTTTAAATTTAGAGAAAGATCATTTATTTATGCAGTAGTGTCTAGTTATTTTGAAACACACCCAATTAATTTAAATATTTTTCACAGAGTTTGGTGAGTAGAAAATTTTAAGCATTGCTTCTCTTTGAAGCAATCAAAATAATTATATTTTGGTTACTCGCATTGTAATTCCATGGTTATAATGAAAAAACGTAGAAAACTTCTTTTAATTCAGAAGGAGGAATGCATGTGTTTCTGTTAACAGTGTGGATGTCGTATTTTTCAGCATAGCAAAAATATGCATAAATTTACCTACATGAATAATTACAAAATTTAAAAAAATTCTCTAAAATGTTAAATTTCTTATTTAGTCATTATTTTATGATTTTTAGATTTTTTATAATAAAACTAAATAGATATTATTTTAATAAGACTACTATATTAAATTTAACCCAAAGATTTTAGATTACACTAATCTTGGTAATTAATAGCAATAAGTGTTAAAAAAATGCATTTTTCCTGGATGAAATGCATGAATTTATGGCGGAACCTCGTGCCGGTTTATCAATATAAAATGTATACCATTTCAATTGTATAATTTTAAACATATTTTGATTATTGATAAATATCTATATTTAGATGAAAAGTGAGTTAAAACTGATTATTTAGAATACGTGGCAAAATATGACCCGAATATTTCAAATACATTGATGCTTAAACTTGATTTTAATTTCTAAGTTGGATTGTTTCGCAGTTTCAGAATTATGAAGAATTGGGAGCTAAAAATATGTGAAACATTCTATAACTAGCACCACACTAATTGCTAAATGAAAATGTCAAAATATAAACTTAGTCCAATCCCTTAGCATTTAATATAAGATAATTTAAAATATAGCTTCTGGAACACATTTGTTTTCTTACGTGATGGCGGAATGTCAAAAGATTTTTTTTTTTTTTTTGAATCTATACTTACATTTTGATTTGATAAAATCTAATCAGTATTCACAATTGTTGTTGCGTCGCAACTAACCGGAAGTAAAACTATAAATGATGTCCAGTTTGCTGATATTCTTCCAAAAAAGGACATTAAAAATGACGCTAGTAAAGACAATAAAAATATTTTAGCAAATTTCTTAAATAAAAAATAAAAACACACATAAATTCAAGTAAAATTACGTATATTTAATATAATCAGAAATTTTCAGCCAAACAATATATATTAAAAAATTTTTTTCTCAAAACTGATGCATTCTATATTGTTCTTTCAAGTTTTACATCGATTCAAAATATTATCAACAATTACAAGTGCTGAGATAAAAATATATTTTAACTGTTATATCGCTTAATTTTATTACAGGAAATTTTCTCAATTATCATAGTATTTTTCCGTAAATTTTCTACATAATTTTAAGGCATTTAACAAAACTGTTTTTTAAGATATTAAAATATATTTCATTATTGAAATAAGGAGTAATTTTTATCAAATTAATTTTTATATTAAGAATCATTTTGGAAGTGCTGTTTATGCAATGACATGAAGTTTTTTCTCTTTCCATAAATTTAAATCATTTAAAGACGATCTTATTTTTAAAATCTTACAATGTAGAATGAGAAATATGTACGATTTCTTTATAAATTTCTTGAACGAATTTTTCAAGTTAAAAGATTTGTTTTTTTATATAAATTGAACTAATTAATTAAGAAATATATGCCGTCTGCTTAAGGAGTTCTGTAGAGGCAGCTAAGACCTGTAACAGGTTGCTACGCTATTAAAGAAGATTCTGTATGTTTAAGCATACAGAAAAAAAAAAAGAAAAAACATTTAAATGGGGGAAAAAAATTAGATTTTTAATTTCTACCATTTAAAAAAAGTATTTTTCAATTTAAGGTGCTAATGTAAAACCAAACAAAATTATGAGTCAAATAAAAATTATTTCCCCAAACAACAACAACATTAAATAAATTAACTTGTGTGAATAGTTTTATAAAGTAAATTAATTTTCAAAAGTCTGCAAATATGTGTTAGTACCAATTTTATACCAGCAAAAATATGAAAAAAGTATTAAAATTGACCGAATACATAGTAGACAGAAAATTTAAAATTTATTTAGTCGATTGATTTGGCAGATATTTAAAATAGATATTTAAAATTTTAAAACTCCAGATTTTTAAAAGTTAACGTTTTTATTTCCCATGAAGCGATGTTTTGGAAGAAACGAAATACTAACCGTGTGAACAATAAAAAGGAAGGAAAGTTTGTGTTTTCCTAGAATTTGGAGGTAATTAGTCCTTCATCCCCACCATTTCTATTCCAGGAAGACAATTCCTTAGACGACATATTGTAGTGCTATTTTTATGAAAAATTTTCTTCCTTCCTTTCTTTGAAGGTTAGTCTGGTGCCGGACACAATATTTTTGACAAAGAGAACCACAAATATGAGAAACATGTTTCAGCAGGAATTTTCTCACTTATTTAATGCGACACTAGACTAAATGGCTACAACAGTAAAAGCCTGAGATAAAAAATATATATATACAAGGGTTTTTATTTTTATTTTGGGACACAATGAATAGTACTATTTCACTAAGTCTCAATAATTACTGAAACTGATCTTTCTATATATCGCTTCTTGATAACATAAGTAAAATCGGACAATAGTACATTTGAATTCTTACAAGTTTCCATTAATAATATTTTAGTTATATATGTATACATGAAATTTTTTTTTTTTTTTTTTTTTTGCGAAAAATTTTTTATTACGTTATTATAATCAAAATAAGATTAAATTCAATTCAATTAATTTTCACATTTTTATCATAAAGGGAAATCAAAATTATTAATGAAGTATTGCTTCTTAAATAAAATGTTTTAATCTATTGTCAGAAATTAAAAGTAGCACGTCAAATAATATTTCAAAATACTGAAAGTTCGACAAAAAAATCGTTAAGTTTTGAACAATTGTAACACCCAGAAGGGTCCACAGGAAATAACATCCATTGAACTTTGTTTTATTCAATATTAAAAAAAAAATTGTTTTGTTAATTTGTTAATATCATTGTTATGACATTTTTTTAGTATATAACTTGACTTCGATATAACCTGTATAACAATTGAGTCATAAAGGGCACTGTGAATCTTGGCGTATTCACAAAATTAAATAGGTGTCTTTCATGAGCTTACTCTTCTGTATTCTCCCTAAGTTAATAGATCTGAAAATTACCCTATAACATTAAGACAAATAATTTGGTAAATAACTTTATACTAAAATAAAAACCCCTCATATGCATTAAAATGAAACTGACCAATCTAATAATCCAGAAAGTTTAGATAAAAAAAAAATTAAGATATTTTCTTTATTTACACCTTTACAAGATTTGTAGTAGTAAACAATAGTTTCACAAACTTAGAGTAAAGTATGAAACTTAAAAAGGAAAGGATTAAAAAAGAATGGAAACTGATAAACTAACTGATTGAGAAATGAAAATTGAAAGCATGGTTAAAAGATTTAAAAGGAACTAAACCATGAAAAATTATTATTAATACAGAGAAATATAAGAGTAAGAGTTTTGTATAGCACTCCTGCATCTCTTCCTCGTTTTTCATCAACATCTTCTCTTTTCCAAATCTGGTTCCTCCCTGAAGTTTTTTGTTTATTTTTCCCTGGAGATGTGCCACAATACATATAAAATACAAAGTTTATTTCTCTAAATAAAATTGATATTATGATAACACTAAGATTGAAATTATCTGAAAAATTTTGTTTAGCTTTGAAATGATTTGGCGCCCTTCTGCAAGCTGCACCCGGGGCATGGTAGCCCCCTTGCCCCCCCCCCTCCCATTGCTACGCCTCTGTTTTGTATTACAAATCTTGTAAATAACGAAAATATCATAATTTTTTCAAATAAAATTTCTGGAATATTAGATTGGTCAGTTCCATTTTTATGCTCATGAGAGGTTTTCATTTTAGTATAAAGTGATTTATTAAATTATTTGTCTTAATGTTACAGGGTAATTTTTGGATCTATTAACTTAAGGAGATGACACAGAGGAGTAATCTCATCATGAAAGACACCTATTTAATTTTGACAATACGCCAAGATTCACAGTGCCCTCTATGACTCAATTGTTATACAGGTTATATCTAAGTCAAGTTATGTACTAAATATATTAATCATGATAATAATGTTAACAAAACAAATAAGTTTATTTTACTCAACATAAAAAAAAAATAAATAAAAACGTTCAATATTATTTTATCTGGACCCATCTGGATGTTATAATCATTCAAAACTTTTTTTAAAGTTTGTCGAAATTTCAGTGTCTTGAAATATTATTTTCCATGCTATTTTTAATTTCGCATAAGAGATTAAATCATTTTATTTAACAACCAGTACTTCATTAATTTTTTGATATTCTTTTATGGTGAAAATTTTTATTTTTACTATAATAACGTAATAAATAATTATGCGCAAAAAAGAGAATTTCATTCATAAATAAACTGAAATTTTATTAATGAAACTTGTTAGAATATAAATGTACTAATAACAGAAAATTCAGATTTTACTTAAGTTATCAAGAAGCGATATAGAAAGATCAGTTTCAGTAGTTATTGAAATAGTGAAATTGTATTATTCATTGCCCCAAAATAAATATAAAACCCTTGTATTTTTTTTATCTCAGGCATTTACTGTTGTTGCTATTCAGTCTAGTGTCGCGTTACACTAGTGAGAAAATTCCTGTTGATATGTGTTTCAAATTAGCTGTCCCTTTGTCAAAAATATTTTGTCTGACATTAGACTGACACAGGATAGGGCGATCCGGGCGGCCGCCCAGAGCACAATGATCTAGAGGCGCGAAAATTATGGAAAATGAAAATAAACTCATAAAAAAAATTAAGTTACAGGTTTTTATAAAATGCACTAAAAAGTAAAGAATATTTTGTTATCATTCATGTATCAATAAATTATTTTTCATAATATTGTATTGTCATCGGTATTGTAAGTATACGAAATTTCATTGAAATCGGTTCACGAGAATTTTCTCAAAAACGCGCTGCCAGATTTGACTAATAGGTTTGATTTTTGATTTTGAAACGAAGCGAAACAAGATCTAACAGCCCTTTTGAACTGCATATAAAAAGGAAGTGGACTTAAAACAATGCATTATTTGCCAATAGACTTCGGCTGGTGCGAAATAAAATAGTTTGTTTAAATTGTTAGTGCAAAAAAGCTTTAAAAAAGTGATTTGCAAATTGCCCAGTGCGTTTGTCTTCTGTGAAGCTAAGTGTTTTAATTTTTGTTTTCATTTTTAAAAACGAATAAAATCCATCAAACAAGCCAAAAAAAGGGTGGGTGTAGATTTCAAAAATTAGAGTTCAGATCAAAACATGGCTTGTGTGTTATCAAATAAAAGGAAATTGAGTCTGGAGTTGAATAAAATGCATTTTATTTTTTTAAGCCAGTGGCCTACAAGGGGAGATTTTAAAAATTAGAGTTTACATGAAAAAATGTCTTGTGTGGTATCAATTTGTTTTTGGCTAGTGGAGATACCTACAATGTAGGGGGAATTGTTGTTAATCGTATGAGCTTAGGTGCCCATAAATTGGCAGTGTATTTTTTGTTTTAGTTTGTCCTTCGTATTAAAAAAATTGGGTAGTTATATTTTACAAACATAAAAATAAAATGTAGAGAGTAGGAACCCCGAAAATAATATAGCGTAGGGACACATAAATTGTAAATCCGTTGCTTCATATATTGATTTTGTTGTTATGGTGCGACCATTCTTTTGAGGACTAACGAAATAGTAGTTTATAAAAATGTCAAAAAGTAAGCTGTTTTATACAAGCGGTTTTCACAGCACAACGCAGAAAGTGCTTAGAAGTAGCGAGTATAAAAATGCGTAGTTTTTGCACGAGTTTTCCACAATATTTTACCTTGATCAAAAATTTAAAAAAAAAAAAATTTACGCCTGCGGCACGTTTTTAATAACAAAAATATATTTTACATAAAACTATCAAACAAGAGACAAAATACCAATTACTATTTTTTATATCAGTATTTTTTATTTTAAATAATTTGGTCCAGAAACTAAAATGTCCAACGTTAACAGAACCCTCTGGGGGTGATTTTAAAAAGTGGAGATTGAACAAGCTGCAAACACAGCTTCAAAAACAGTCAGATGCGCTGCAGAAATTCTTGAAAGAAGGTAGTTTCAATACTCCCACAACCGACCAACATTTGAACAACGCCCAGCACCTAGATACTGACTTTCCGGATATGGATCCCCCTTTGGACGCAACCATCAGTATTACTGAGCTGGGTAAGGCATCTCAAACGAGTTTGGCGAGTAGTGATTCATTTTCAAAAATCAAAATTCGCAAGTTGTGCAGACCTCAGAGAAACATTTAGAAAAGGCTACCGTCCAAAGTATCTCTTTTAACCCAGGATTATGGATCGAAATCATGCGTGCAGCAGATAGTTTTTTGTTTGAGCGTGGTCCAGCTGCACCTTTATATAATTTTAATTTTCCTTTTGATGATCAGCATAGAAGATTCTCACCAAAACATTACAAGAAAAGGTTTAGAAATGGAGAAGAGGTTTTAAGAGAATGGATGAATTAATTAAATAAAATTAAGGTTTTGCCGGAGCGCCAAAAAGTATAGGACCCGGCTCTGACTGACCTTCAAAGAAAAGGGGGAAATTTTTCAGAAAATAGCACTACAGTATGCCGCATTGTCTTACTGAATAGGGAATTGTCTTACTGGAATAGAAATCGATGGGGATCGAGAACAAATTATCTCCAAATTCTAGGAAAACACATAAACTTTTCCTTTTTATTATTCATATAGTTAATATTTCGTTTCCTCCAAAACATCTCTTCATGGGAACAAAAATGTAAATTTTTGAAAATCTGAAGTTTTGACATTTAAAATATATTTTGCCGTAAGCGGTATTTTTTGCCTATTATGAATTCTTTCGATTCTAATATTCATTTTATATTTTTGCTGATTTAAATATTTATTAACATATGCTCGCAGAGGTTTGAAAATTAAATAATAAATTACTTATTAGTTAAACACAATTCATTTAAAAGTAATTAATTTAATGTTTAAATATTATTGCTTGGGAAAATAATTTTTATTTGGCTCGTAATTTTGTTGGCTTTGCATTAACACCTAATATTGAAAAATTCTTTTTTCAAATGGTAGAAATTAAAAAAAATTTTTATTAATGTTTAATTAAAAATGAATGTTTTTTTCCTCGTTAAATGGTTTTTTTCCTTTTCTGTATGTTTAAACATACAGAATCTTATTCTTTAATAGCTTAACAACCTATTGCAGATTTTAGCTGTCCCTACAGCACTCTTTAAGCATACAGAATATATTTCTTAATTAATTAGTTCAACTTATGTAAAAAATAAATCTTAACTTGAAAAATTGGTTCAAGAAATTTATACAGAAATCGTACATATTTCTCATTCTACATTGTAAAAATTTTGAAAATAACATCGTTAAATTATCTAAATTTATTTAAAAAAATTGTAACTGCATGAGCAGCACTTCCAAAATGATTCTTAATAGAAATAAATTTTAATAAAAATTAGTCTTAATTTTAGTAATAAAATATATTTTAAAATCTTAAAAAATAGTTTTATTAAATGCCTTGAAAGAAAATTGTCACTACTCTGATAACTGATTGAGAAAATTTGTTTAAATAAAATTATAATTTAACAGTTGAAATATATCATTTATCACAGTAGTTGTAATTGATAATATTTTGAATCAATGGAAAACTTGAAAGAACAGTGTAGAGTGCAACAGTTATGAGAAAAAAATTTTTTTTAATAATGTAATATATATTATTTGGCTGAAAAAAATTTCTGATTATATTAAATATACATAATTTTACTTGAATTTATGTATGTTTTGATTTTATTTTATGAAATAAACAAAATATTTTTGTTGTGTCTTCAGATATTTGCATTGATATGGCATAGTATAGTTGTCTAAACCGAAATTAGATGAAAAGTTATTAACAAAGGTCTTCTAATTTTGGAATCAGAAAAAATTTATTTTATGGTAGAGAAATCAAATAATATAAACTATCAAGATTACGTTTTGTGATTTAAATTTTTCACAATATAATTTTGGTTTACATTAATTGTCTGAATGATATAATTTAAAAAGCTATTTTAAATGCAAAATTTCCCATAGTAAGTTTTTCACAGGAATTTTTCTGAAATAAAAAAATGAAATGAAATAAAATTTTTGTTTAATTTGTGGTAAATGAAATGTTTAATAAGATATCATTGTGAAAAATCAGGTGAGTTGATCTTAAATTAGGGGTGTAAAGTCTTACCCAATTATTATTTTGCAATGAACAGCTAAAATTTGTAAAGTTAGTAATACTATAGAATTTTTGAAAATTTAAGACAATGCACAATTAATAGGGAGTAAAAATGTTTAATTGTTTCAAATTAGTTAAGAAGTTAGAAAAAAAAATTAAGACATTGTTATGGAAATGTTAAATCATTTAAATCAATTATTTTAAAAGTTAAAAATAAATTGATAAATAAATATCCCGACTTCAAAACTGTAATATCCAGATCAAGGCCTACAAAGCCCATATTTGTTTTTCAAACCGAAGGCCCATGGGATGCGAAGCTTATATCCATATCCAGGTTAGGTGGTCAGGCCAAAGCGAAATCCCCGGTGTTTAGTTTCCAAGCATGCTTGGTACTCAGTTAATCGATTCACTGAAAGGATGAAAGATTGAGTTGACCTATCCTGAGAATCAAACCTCGGACCTGTGCCTTGGGAACGCTAAGTCACCGTGCTTAACAAATGTAAAAGTTTGGGTGAATTTTGTCGTACAGATTTCCATGGAACAGGACTCTATTGAGAAATTTGGGAATTAAAGGTGTTGTTCAGTAGAAAAGAAATTAAACCGAAAACTCTGTTAGAACTTCCAACATCCCTTATCTCAAACGGTGAAGATAGAGAGGAGGTTGCCATTCAAATACTTTTTTACAATTTCTGAATCAATTGCAAGCTGTGAACGTTCATTCAGTAAAATAAAATTTGACTTATTTATGATCCACCATGAGTCAAAACCGTCTAAGTGATTTAATATTTTTAAGTATAGAAAAAGAAAAATTTAAAATCATCAACTTTAATAAAGTAACTGATAAATTCACTTCACCAAAAACAAGAATAATGTAAATAGTAATTTAAATTGCGAATAATTATATTTGCTTATATGAATTATATTTTCGGTTTAAAAATTTTTTGTTTCTTAAAATAACTGTATTAGTATATAAAATCAATTATATCTTTTTATAATCAATTCTAAATTACATAAGTCACGTTATTCTAATGACGCTTTTCCGAATTCAATATAAGTGTTTTTTTATAATTATAATTGAATTTTGTTTAAATTTAAAACTGAGCTTGATATTTTAATATATTTTCGATTATTTTATAATAGGTACAGCATTCTGTTATTTATATTGTATTCTCCTATTACAATTATACTCTATTATAATGCACTATAATTATGTCAGAAGAGATGATTGATTATGGATATTCTGTTTAATAAACATAGCAATTTACATATTTATAAACAATAGTAAATTATCTATGAATAAATAATTAATTGTTCTAATAATGCACCGAATTTATAATCACATTTACAATGAATTAATAAACAAATTCTTTTTTATATTTACGAAAATATAACAATACTAAGTCGCTAAATCTTTAGAGAGGAAAAGATAATGTAAACTCAATACGCACACATCCATTGTTCTCATAATACAAAGAAATTATATTCATGAATTAATTAAATAATACTTTGCTACATTTATAAGAATATAACACTACTAAATCGATACATTTTTCTAAAGGAAGGCGGAATACGTAGTTGTGAAATCCGCCATGTTTAACAAGGAGATAAACTTCCTAGCCAGACAAATTTATCGCTTTCTTTACATCGCCTAGTCACTGAATCATAACAAAAATCTTCTGCTGGAGACGCTACTCATCCCTAGTGTTGTCAATTTGTACCTGTGGTAATAATTCAGTACCTGTGGATGTAAACTCCCTGCTCGACTTTCTGAAAACTCCGGCACCTTAATTACCTAGACCGACGCAAAGATTTCCTCTGTCCAAATCTTGGCTACCGTAATGTATCTCTATGGAGTTTTTGGCTAATTGACATTTAAAGGCAATTAGCCAAAAACTCCATAGAAATCCTAAAGAAAGGAATTTAAAGCAAGTTTTTCAGTTTTTTTTTGCTACCAAACATTGGACATGTACCATAAGATTATTTTGTAAGTCATTAAATAAGGAAAACGGCAATGTTTAAACCATTAATAGTCGAAACTATTTTATAATGCTTACGGTTTACTACTTTTTCTTTAAAATTGCCCTTTTGGCACAGTCTGGGTCTGCTTATTTTGATAAAGAAACTTACGTGTTAAAAAGTAATATCACTATTCTTGAGATAAATAATATTTTTTAAATACTGGAAAAGTTTAAAATGTTGTGTTAAGTTTAAAATTAGCATCTTATTACATGGTATCGTGTTCGAAGTGTTTATCATTTTATCTATACCTGAATTACAGAGTGTGTGCACTAATTTTGTTATGTTTTTAAATTTTGTATTTTTCTGTCACCAAACACATTTAATAAAAATAAAATAAAATAAATGGCTCACTAATAATGAATGACCGAACTTTAAAATTTATTTTAAATTATACTATTTGTTAAGTATGTATTACTCTCAAATTATATGTTGCAAGTATTTATTATTCGTTAGTAATATGTACTTACAATTTGTAAGAAATGTTATTTTTTTTATTTTTGTTTATTATTATGTATCGGAAAACTATTGTTATATATTACTTACAGTATAATATAATTTAATAAAAATTAGTTTCACATCTACTGTCCTTTTTTTATAACACTATATAAAAGTATATATTATTTATGTAAGTTATAACATAAGTTTACATATTGTAATCGAGTATTATTGCTTGTCAGTAATATTATACTAATATATTTAATATAATAAATTGCTCACATTGTACAAAAAAGTTTTTTTTTTTTTTTTTTTAAATTTCTGGTATTGTTTTTTGTGTATTAGTAAAACACAACTTAATTAAATTCTTAAACTATTAAGAATAGTTTTTCCACATTACAATCCTTTTTAAAACTTATTACTGGATTAAATATTACTTTAGCAGCGTATCAAATGTAAATAACGTATGTAAGAATGTTGCGTCATTCGAAGATTTATGGCAACCATAGTATTTGTGACAGGTCGAGAAGTCGATGCGCCAACTCCCCTTTTTAACATTTAAAGTAACAAGTATTTTACTGAATATATTTTGTACTTATTAAAATATGGGCCATGGAAGCCTAGTGGTTAGGATATCGGCATTCAATGTGGAAGGGCGGGCTTCGATTCCCAATGCCTCCTAAGACCCACCGAGTAGACGCGATACACGTGCTCTTTAAATCTGTAGAATCGAACGTCCTGAGGTCGGTCATTGAACAGTAACCATGGGTGCAATGGTCTGCAGAAAATTTCCTCCCCCTTTAGATAATGTCAAAATTGAGGGAGTGGATTCTCTGGTGGTGTCATCTATCGGAGGATTTAAAAAAAAAAAAAAAAAAAAAAGACGTACTTTAGCTTTTTTGGTGCTTTTATTAAAACGAAAGACTCTCCCTATAGACTTAAATTCCTATTACCAAGGTATAGCGAGCTTGGCTCGTCCAAGTTTCATAAGTAACAACACAACTTGTTATAATTTCGTTTGTACTGCCATTTATCGAATTATAAATAATGATAAAAATGATAACAAAGTTTTTTAAATTTTATAAATAAATTGAATAAAAACTAAATTAATAATAAATAAATTAATAATTAATTTAAGCTAAATAATTATATGTATATTTTCTGTTATTCCATAAAATTAACCATTATAATTAATGTTAATTTAAACATTATAATTTATAAATAAACATTTTATTAAATATTAATCAAAATAGCTTATGTGATAATCTATAAAGAATAATTCTTATTATTTATGCAACATTTCATTAATTGCAATTTTTTGTTTTTTCCTGTGATGCTTTAATTTCTAGTATGAGGCAAAAAATATAAATTATTTTTTTACAAACCGTTTTTATGTAAAAAAATTGTGAACTTATAATTTTTCTTAAACATATTTCATTCAAAATAAATCATACCCTTTTTTTTCCAATTTATATTTATTTTCAGAATTTATATTTGTTCAAATCATAAATTTTCCAATTACTCAATTCTAATTTTTCAATCATTTCCAACGTTAATTAAAATATAAAATTAGATGAGATAATATAATTTCAGTTTTTCAACCTAATCAGCTTAATTTTTTGTTTGAATTTAGTAAGATTTTCTAATTATATAAATGAATTTTTATAGTTAAGAGGTAAATAGTTTGCGAAGAATTGTAAAGTCGGAGATTAAATCAATTACAAAGAGATTTTATTTTAAGTTTGGTTACAAAAATACAGTAATTAATAAAAAAAATTAACTTAAATTAAATTTATTTTATTTTTCTATAATTAAACATTCACGAGACAATAATAATAAAGATTTTGGATGTATAATAGATAGTAATTTTTATTATAAAAGAGCGAGAGATGTTTATTTGATTATATTTTTATGTAGTAGATAAACCAGTTTTTCCAAAATAAAAATTGCACATTAACTCACATATCTTGTTTCAGTTTCCTGAATCTTAAGCAATTTATGGATAAAGTAGCTTTGCAATTAAAACTGTATTAAATGTTTAATTAAATATGATCACTTGATATTAGAGTAATTTTTATAATTGCATAAAAATTCATTAAATATAAAAAAAAAATATATAAAACAGCTTTACCTACTATTTAAATGTTTTAATGTAAAATTTGAGTAATGTAATGTTTAATACAAAAGGGAGGAGAACACACACAGAAATATATATATTTTATTTAGATTAATCCATAGTTTAAGAAATAAACATGATGGGGTAACACGTGATGGTATAAATAAAGATAAGAAAAATTAATTTAATTAAAGCTTTTTTTTCATTTCGAAATTTTAAACTAAAATGAATAAATTATTTTATTAGGTTTAAATCAACATTCTCATTATATGAATAAAAATAAATTGTAAGGTAAAAAAAATATAAAAACATTTTTTTTAAAGTTTAAATTCTATATATATATATTCTATATATATTCTATATATTTATAGTAGAATATAGAGTGAAACTAAAACATGGCTGAATATAAAACAAACATATTTATACGGAATCATAAAAAAATATGCGAATTTTATGCGATAATATTGAATTAATATTTTTGCAAATCTTAGAATGTTACTTTTTGCAAAATTTTGGCTATATCTTTTTTTTTACCGATATATGGAATTACATTATCAGTATTATAGTTAATTAGTATTCCAATTTACTTTAAGTTAACTAAAGAATTAAATGGTGTTAAATAATTTGAATAACAATTAAATAACTGGGTTTAAAATAATTAATCATCATAATTTTTTTCTGAGATGACATTCTTGTTACAAATTATACTTAATTATTAAAAAAAGTTAATTTGTGATTTCATATTTGAAAAAAGTTTACCAAAGTATATTAATAATGTTTTCAACACATTTATTTTAAATTTTTTATCGTTATAATTTCCAGTTGTATTAATTTAGTAACTTGATTTTGCTTCGATATCAATTTTAAATAGTAGGTACAATAAAAAATCACAATATGAAAATTGAAATAACTATAATTATAAATAAAATATTTTTATAAAATGTCTATCAAAATTACAAATTAACTTTCTTTGTACGTTACAAATGTAAGAATAACAAACAGTTCCTGAGTTTTAATTTTATCCTGACTTCTAAGTGACTCCTTACAAATTTTAATTTTAAGAGATTTCGCTTTCTCCGTCAACGATTAATTCTTTTCTATGCATTTAATTTTCATAACATTACATAGTTTTATTTACAATAGTAAAGTTTTTTAGTACCGGTCCTTTGTTGGAAAAATAATCAAAAATATAACTTTTTGTTTAACCTTTGCAATGTTGTAACAGACCCATATTAACCCTATTGACAGTAGATGGCGCTGCTGCCCAATATACTTACAACATCCAATGAGATGAGTATAGAGATGTGAGGAATGGAGGGCGAACCATCCGGTTCCTAAATACGTTTGTTTTGTACCCTGATACTATGTAACCTTGTTTATTATTTTATAATTATTAAGTGTTTTCTTTTTGTAACTAATCTTAATTATGTGTAATGTAATAAATGTTTGTTTTGTTTTAACTTCCATTTTCTTACCTCGCTACAATATGCATTAAAACTATACAACCTTAACAAGTTCATCAGTTTTTTGCAACAATCAAAGTGCATCAAATTCATGTTTTGAAATATCTAAATTTTTGCTATTCATTATTATTTTTTTACTTAAACAAGTATTTATTTGCGTCAGTATATTTACCTTATTACAATTGGTATTCAGCAGAGCCTTGATTCCAGTTGTTATGTAAGCAAAAACAAATAATATATTGGACTGTTAGGATCTGGTTGGTTCCAATAAATGAAGAGCATGAAATAAAATTTAAAAATCGCGGTTTCTTTTATATAAAAATTTTGAAACAATAAATTTTAAAGAAACCTAAGTTTTATTTAGGTTTCTTTAAAATATATTGTTTCAAAATTTGTTTGAAATATGTTTTTACAAGCTAAATAAAAAGTATTCTCAACTGATAAATTTTTTTAATATGCACTTTTTAATTATTCTCTGTTTGGGAGAGTGACTGTGAATAACGGATTTCATTTTCTCTCCCTTCTGTTTAAGGATTCCATTAACCGTTAAATGGCTTAATTTTATGCTTTTGAATTTCGGCTTTTATAAAAATTTTAAATTTAATTCTCTTTTCAAGATTCTGTTCATTTGACATCATTTCTGCTGGGAAAAAAATTAAAGGGGGGAAATATGTATGTGTTGACAATGTGTTAAATTGAAGTTATATGAAACTGACTAATGAAAAGTAAATAATTCAGGGGTCTTATCAATAGTGATGCTTTAATTTAGGGTTATGCTTTATGTGAAATGCTGAATCATTATACACGTGATAATTAAGAATCAAAAATTTTAACATCTTATCTGTTAAATTCCAAATCGAAACATACAATTACTTCATTTAAGCTTTTCTGAAATTTCAACTATAAACTTTGCTTCTCGCTTTTTATGAAGTTCTACGCCTTCTTTTAAGAATTTTCTTAATACTCCTATCACTTAAGTTCTGTAATAACTCGATTATTTAAAACTATTTTCATCGACCTTTTACTTAACCTTTTATTCTGACTATAAAAAAAATACTTGGTGGGTGTAAGAAAGCTTATCAAATTCAACTTCACCCTGCACAAGGAAATGGCGCTTAAAATTTCCGTGAAAAATAAACAGGAAATTCTCTTACATGGAAAGTGTTGGCAATAAAGAAATTTTACTTTGAAGGTTTCAAAAATTTCTTTTACGTATGAAGTAGTACGATACACAAGAAGGAGAATCCATTTATAAGTAAAAAATAAATCTTTTATTTCCAACATACATATTACCTTAGTAACTACACAAACACATGTTTCAAAATTAAATACGTTCTGGGGGAAGTTTTCACATTTTGGCACATAGATTGTAAACATAAAATGCAATTTCATGCCAATTGACAAAAAGAAGACACTTGTGATACATTTTATAAGCGGCTGGCTTACCAAAGTCTTGTGAAATACATTTAAATTAAAAAAAAAAAGACACACAACAATCACATCACTGTCGGAGGCTATAAGACTAGCTTCTTGGGCGTCTCCCATGGGAATTCCTCCCGTCCAAAATGGCCGTAAGTTGATGTTTTCTGATAAAATGGCGTTTTCAACTTGAGATCACTGAAACAGACAGAATGAGTGTTACTTAAAATAAACAATGCTTGTGCTGTCATTAACGTTTAATTTATTTATCGATGATTCCTTTTTCACCATTGAATTGACATTTTAGAACTTAATGGGATGTACAAACGAACCTCGATTTTTGCGCAATCACATTTTTAGTTCGTGGGTTCGAATCACACCTCGGATTTGGGTTTAGGAAAAGGTTTGGCATCCCCTTTAAGCTGTAGGTCCCGCTCTAATGACGTGAAAAAAGATGACTGTCAAGCAACAAAGAATAGAAATTCGATGTTTGTGCATAAATTGTTGTCACTAATCCTTTCCAGCAACAATTAGGTCTGGTCCATGTATTCTGGAACAGTCAACCACTATAAGTGGACATGATATTAGGTCCTCTCAACTTTGACCTAGACGGGGACTCTCCAGTGAGCCATGTTTTAGATAACACTTGTTGCAGGCTGGAATAACTGTACAGCCGGAGATAAAAGTTAATTCTTTAAGGTGGCCACTGTTTATTCTTGAAACTACTGCGATATCTGGTCAACAACACCCGAGCTTAAGATTGCAGCCTACAACGCCACTGGTAAGTAAAAGGCGCATAAGTCTTCCGTAGAGTATGCGAATTTTCAGTGCGCAGAAGACGTACCGAAAATGTATATTCACCACAAGCCCTATTTTAAAAGTAATGATTTATCAATATGCAGACGTAACAAAGTCAACTAAGCTTATTAAGTGTATTAGAGTAATTTTTCCTTATAAATTCTAAGAGCTAGTTGAAAACTAATTTTCTCTCTACAGACATTTCTTTCATGGTATTAGAAAAAAAGTTAACATACAAGAGAACTCCGGTTATCCGAATCAATTGAGAACAGACCCCATTCGGATAAATAAAAACTCAGTTAATTTAATTAATAATTATACATTGTATGTGAAAGTAGGAAAAAAATATTACATATTTATGAAAAAAATAGAACTTTTATTCAGTTAAATGAAAAGGTAACACTTTTATGTATAAAGTTACGCAGTTAAAATTTCAGCACGTACTGCATTAATGTACAGCACTTGTATGTACAGTGTTCTACATGAAAGTCACTGTATGCTGTACATCTCGGTCAGAGTAAGCCGTGCCTTCATCCGTTTTGGGGCAGCCAGGTCGCACATCGTATTGACAATGAGAATCGGCAGATGACCACACTCAGCCTGATGCTCCATTCACTTCAAAACAGCTTAGAAGCCGCTTCACGAGCTGAGTCCTGAGTCTGCTTCAACTTGGACACGAAAGTCATCTTCTTAATCAACACTTTGAATAAGATGACTCATCATCTGCAATTGGAAATCTAAGGTCTCGCTCATAATCTGGATTCTCCTATATCTTTAGCATAAACTTCTGAACATTCAGCCATTTTAGAAATAACGCTTCTGAATTTCACAAGCGAAACGTCTCTCTCTCTTCTTATACCTTTTCTCCTCTTTATCAATTTCCTTCTCTTCTTCAGTATAATCTAATTCTGAACTATAATGAGTTTGGATACTTGGAATTCTGCTGTCCTAATAAAGCTTTACAGCTTGATTGGTAAATATGATATTAGTCGAAGACAGGAGATTAAATTATTTATTTTTTATTCCTTCAATGATATTTCAAAATTATGCCTCTGTAAACAATTGACTCCTCAATATGGCATTTTTTAATGCATGATTCTTGTTTGTGAGCGATTAGTTTCTTCCACATGTGGATAATATATAATCTCCTGCGATAATGGGAAAACGTTTTTTAGCATGGAAAAAGACTCTTCGAAAGGACAATTTTTCTCTTTTAACGAATAAAGTTATCTTCAGTATACTTTGAGCCAAGCTGCTAGCTCACTGTCACCTTCAGTTCAGCTGTTCATGGGTTTGATCCTCACCTAGTATGGATGTTTTTATTGTAGCGAGTGCTTTAAATTGTAAGTCCTAATCTAAGGAACCCACTTATGTAAAATATGAATGGCCACGGAGCGGAAAGCAAACCATGGAATCAGTATTATTTGCAAACAATATTTGGCAACTTGTTAATTATTAAAAAAAAAGGATTTTAATTGTATTAGATATCAATGTAATCGTTTTCTTTTTCAATATATATATTTTTTGCTTAGTACTCAGTTCTTTTTAATAACTTTCTAATTTGTATTGTGAAATACTTATTAGTATGGCAAATTATAACTTAATGCAGACTCTCACTTGTGTTAGATGAATTCAATAACTTGCCTGTGTTAATGCAAATCTAACACAAATAACTGTAATAAGAGAATGAACATTTATTGTGTATTGTAGATTTTATAAGTGACTTTAGTTATCTAACTTCAGTAACTTTTGTGTGTTTGCATTAAGAAAGTATTGTGTTTACTAAAAAAAAAAATTCCATTCATAAGTGTACATTACACCTTAATTAATAAATCGTTCAAAAAATATCACGTACTTATCAAAAGCTTAGTACCATAACTTAGTGGCAATACCATAACTTCAATTCCTTTGATTCGGTTCCTGTTATGCTTAGTTCTGTGCTGTTGCTAAGACAATTCACACCAAAAGTGTACCGTTAAATTTTACCATTGCCAGATACTGTACTATCTCTTAAGGGCACACTAATGATAAGGTGAAATGCGAGATTAATATTGTATGTATACTCACTTTATTATCCTACCCGGCCTTAGGTCGAAGTTTTTCTTCACAATTTCCAACAATTCCTTGCTGGTTTTTTCTGATGTTCCGTATGAGAAAATGGCGATTGATAAAGGCTCGGCTATTCCTATTGCATAGGAAAGCTGTAAGAGAAGGTTAATTCAAGATTGTAAGTTTGCTGTATCATAAGACAAAATAATGAATTTTAATTCTATTTATACATCAATTCATTGGTAATACATAAAATAAAATACATGGCTGATTGGCTGGTAAGTTAGCGAAGTACTCAAACTTATTGAGTCTTACCTGCACCAGACATCTGCGGCACAGTCCAGCTGCTACCAAAGATTTGGCCACCCATCTTGCTGCATAAGCTGCTGACCTGTCCACTTTGGTGGGATCTTTGCCAGAAAAGGCACCACCCCCATGTGCACCCCAACCACCATAAGTGTCCACAATTATCTTACGTCCTGTGAGTCCGGCATCCCCCTGCAAATAAGTGGTTGTCACTTGAATGTGTGCAAGGCCAATGACAAATCAGAGCATGATGTTAGTATTAAAAGTGAAAATCAGTTGATTCCCACTAAATAAGAAGTTTTGTTTTTGTTCTCTGCTAGGAAGAAAGGAGTACTGACACAATTGGTATTTGTGTTCAAGTGTGATCGGGAGTTATGTAGTGGGATCACAGGATACCTGCTCCTGGTGTATTTGCCTAAAATGAACATTTGTCATGTTGTGGTGGGAAAAAGTGAATTAGTATTGTTTGTTTAATAAATGAGTTGCATCTTGGAAAAAGTGTTTACATGCTTCATTTATCTGGGTGACGAGAGGATCATTAGAAAGGAGTAAACTACGAGTACATGAGCAAATATATTAAGTATTAAGAGCGTACTAAGAGCAGTATGAAATTGAGAATTTAGAGTTATACAAATATAAAATCAAGAATTATTAATACTCAAAGATGGTGTAGGTTATTGTCATTTACGATAAAATACTTAAGTTCTCCAGACGATGATAAGTTGATAAATAGTGACACCTGATTTGAATTATATGCGTGCTGCATTTACTTGTTTTTAAAAATAGGTAGAGAAAAAGGTACTACTTAGGAACTAAAAGCCCTTTGTGATGTAACAAATACAAAAAATCATTTAGAAATTTTCACCGTTTTTATTGCAAGAAACTTCTTGTTTTTATACTGCCGTGAATTATAAAATTTATTGAATATTATCAATTATTAGTCCTAAAATTTAAAGTAACTAAATAATTTTTAATAAATATGTTCTTTTTCTTCTTCTTCTTTTTTTTTTTTTTTTAACTTTTTTTGAATGTGATACATTTTGAAAGGAATATGTTTAAAGTACTAAGACTTTTTAATACAAAAATCTTAACGGTAAAT
The DNA here is from genome assembly GCA_030067965.1 of Latrodectus elegans. Lineage (NCBI taxonomy): Eukaryota > Metazoa > Arthropoda > Arachnida > Araneae > Theridiidae > Latrodectus > Latrodectus elegans. The sequence goes on along the minus strand of CM057819.1, from coordinate 10,888,497 downwards.
AGGTTATTCAAATATCTATAAAATATATGGTTTCAAGCAATAATATTCTTGTAAACTGCAATAAATAGCAATATTCGAACAGCATAAAATGGCCTAGAAAGTCTTTAGATATATGGATATTGAAGCCAATTCATCAACTCGTCACTGGCTGATAAGCACTCCAAGCACTTTTCATACAATATTGCATTTTTTTGGTACAAATACTGCTCACATCATTTATTGATATCATGCAAAAAGATATAAAAAAAATTATGATCAGGAGATATTTTTGTTCAGATCGACACACAACAAGCTTATAAATATTCGAAATGACGGTGGACTTATCCCACCCAACATGTGGTTTTAACTTTCCAGACACTAGTATTGAAAAATCTATAAAAGCAGATTATATATGTTTCAAACTTCGTCCATACATTTCTAACCCTCTTAGGCGTTTTAAATGTAAGAGATATGGTCATTGTAAATGGGCATATAGGAAAAGTGATCCTATATGTGGAAAACGAACACAATCTGGTCATGAAATTAATGCTTGTACTTCAGAAATTTTCAAGTATTGTTACTGTTCTGGTGCACATGCTGCATTTTCTAAATCTTGCCCCTATATGAATTTCAGAGGAAGAAGTGATTTCTACCAAGATAAAAACAAAATACAAGTTTCCCGGGAGCAATACAAATAGGAAAAAATATAATATCAAAATTTGATGTTTTCTATTCAGACAAACAGATTTTACAAACAGAAGTTAAAATAAACAATAATCCAGGAAAGAAGAGTAATTTACCAGTATGTGCTTCACTTTAAACTTTGTCATTTAAATCCATTTTATCATCAACTTCTAACAGTACAAAAGAAACCTACTTCAGTTTCCAATAAATTTAAGACTAATGATGCGAAAATCAAACAACCAAAATCTCGGGATAAAAAGCTGCAAAATAACAAATCATATATTTTCTTCTGAAACAGATATGGAAATGAACTCCTCCTTTATTTCCCAAGCCGCTTCAAAACATAGAATAGGCGAGCACAGAAAGTAATCAAGTAAAAACTGCTCTGAGTGACATTAGTTTCATGAAATTGTCCTGGTTCTCGGTAAACATTGGAGTATATTATTTGTCTCCTCTTTCTGGTTTTCTTGAATTTATTTTTAATGCCTTTATTCTCAGAGTCAACGTTTCAAATTAGTTCTTATCCAGTGACTTACTCAAGAACTTAATTTTATCAAAGATTACTTTGTTTTTGGGACAGCTTATCCCATCTGAAGATCTTGCTCCAATAATGTCAAATCAAATCATAAATGGAATCGGATAAAGAAATTCGTTGTAGTCAATAGAAGATTTACTATTTTTTGAAACAAAACATTTGCCAATACTTTTCTTTTGTATATTAGGTATAAGAGAAATGTCTTTGTGCAGTTTCTTATTATATTTTTAAAAATAATTAACTTGAAATTATTTCCTTTTTTTCGTGAGTTTTTATATTTTTATTTCGTTATTTCATTAAAATGGAAATTCGAGGAGGTCAGTGTTTTTGAAAAGCAAGATCTATCAGTTATGGAATTTTATATACTGTACCAACTTTAACTAATATTATCCCTCCACCCTCTAAATCTTTTTATAGGAAGTGAAGACTTTTTAAGTGTATAAAAGTTCCATACGAATTAAATTAATGTAAATCTCTTAATCTAGCACACAGAACTTAAATTATTCGAAAAAAGTTATCAATTTACAATAAGTTCTGATTCATTAAATACAGCAAATAATATTTTTAATGACATACTTTTTAATTTATATAGAGCTCGCGTGACTGCGGAATATTACATTTTATTGAATCACTACAAAGCCATTGGTTTACAAGAAGATGCTACTGTCCATGGAAAAGTGAAAGTTTATAAGATACGCGTATAGGTTGGTTGACATTCCCTGTCCTCTACTACAAAGCCATTCATTGGTTTACGAGAAGATGTTACTATCCATGGAAAAGTGAAAGTTCATAAGATACGCGCATAGGTTGTAATACAGTAGGCAAACATATCTTCAAACAGCGATCAATATTTGGGTATGAACATGCTCTCTTTTTTATATGGTCTTAATGGGTGTATTTAAATATCATCATTAATAAAACCATTCAATTGAATTCTGATGGACTGAGAACAATTCAAAGAAAATAGAATCTGGTTGATAGAGACCTGCACTGATTGATGTCATACATAGGATTTAAAAGACTTCGTACTTGGTTATTGATAAAAGGGAGGAGTGATGACAGAATGTCTTTGAAAGAATTATTTTACAAGAGATGTTCGAGACTTACCATGGGTCCTCCGGTGATGAAAGTGCCACATGGGTTGATGTAGTAGATGGTCTGATCGTCCAGGTAGTGTTTAGGGATGACCTCCAGCACCACCCTCTGCATCACCTGCTTCCTGAGCTCATCCAGGGTGATGTCCTCCGTGTGCTGCGTCGACACGACCACCGTGTGCACTCGCTGGGGGACCGCGGCACCATGCTCGAACAAGTACTCGCAAGTCACCTGCCAAGAGGAAGAACATAAATCTCTGCCCACTCGTAGTTTTAGAATGAATTATGGCTTAATGCTCTGAGTCGACCATTAAAACCAACTGAAACCTTATGAGAAGTTATAAGTGTTCTTCTAGTTTCGATTTTAATAGGGAAAATGATGTATATGAAGTCTAAGAGCCTTATAATTTACTGCTAACTATTGCTTGGCTCTAAGTAAGAGATATTTTGACCATTTTCAGAAGATTTCATTTACAAGAAGTACATCCTAACATGTTAACATGTTCCCTAAACATGTTAACTCGTATGACTTCTATGATGCAATGCAACTTTGTAAATTCCTGTATCACATATGAAATCTGTTGATTTTAAACTTAAATATTCCTTAAAACTATATAAAAATCAAACTAATCAAACTTAACAAAATGAACAAAGCTTTGGAAAATATTAACTCGTGCTGAGTAAATATTAACCACGCATCTAACAGCGAAGTACAAAATACTAATCTGTATTAGTTGCCAAAATCGGGTTTGTGAAGTTTGTCTTCAGTCAGAATTCACTGATAAACTGCTATCTGGTGTTCGGAATTCTGTTGTTGTCTGTATTTTGACTTAAATGTTTTCAAGATTCAAGTGCCCCCATTTACAATAAGAAAACCCTTACCATGAACTGGTGAAGTCAGCTTGACTGGGAAAAGGCACCGCTCACTAAGTAGAGAGCTCAATGCGTGACTCAACAGAAGATTGTGCTTTAGAGAAGAAGCCTGTTCAAGTTTCTAACTATGCATGAAGTCTCTCCCTTCGTATATTATGGAAAATTGGAAGCGGGAGCCACAACAAATTAAGAATCTGAAGAATACCGGGAGCAGACAGCGTCTTCGGTCAGAAAAAAAGCAAATAGAGACAAAATCTAACGATGCTAATTTCTCAAGAAGAGAAAAGTGAGGAGAAAGTGCGTCTCACCTGTGTCTTGGAATCGGGTCCAGCCCACGAGAACTCGCCGCTCCTCCTCAATTCTGCGAGTCGAACATTCAGCTTGTGCGCCAGCATGATGGTGAGTGGCATGCACTCCTCCGTTTCGTCGCTTCCATAACCGAACATAAGACCCTGCAAACAGATAACATTCAGTTTAGTTTCATAAGAATCTCTGTTCTTCAATGCTAAAAACGAAGTACCGCTCTGAAGGAAGATAAAGAAATCTTTTTTTCCAATGAGAGCAGTGTATTTCGTTGTGAAATTTTCTTGGTAAGAAATTCACTCGCGATGCTATTGCGGAAGCATGTCAGTTGAAAACCTCACCTGATCCCCAGCTCCTATGTCGTCTTCGTGCTTGTCTATGTGGACTCCATTGGCGATTTCCGGGTTCTGTTCGTTTATCGCCACCTCTATTTCGCAGGTTTTGTAGTCCAACCCTGAAAAGCACTAATTTCAGTTTATTAAAATAATTTAATCTTCGTAAATGAAATAGCTTTTCCCTCAATATATTGCTCATATACGCGGGATATTCGTACACTAATGTAAGGGAAAGTATTTCTGGTTGTGCGTCGAGTGTCGAGGTTACAGAGACCCAATTTGAGGCCCATGTTCCACTACGAAGAACAGCAAAGTTTTAAGTAATCTGCCAAAAATTAATTAATAATTAAAAAAAGAACTGATAAAGTTAATAATTTCGTTCTCATGAGTTTTTAAAAGTATGTAAATATTCTGAAGAACTTATTTGAGCTGAAATTGACACAAATTATATTAATTATTTGAAAATTGTACCAACAAACAACAATCAAATGACATTAAATTTTTAAAATTCGTACCAATAAGCAACACTAAATTATATTAAATTTGTGAAATTCATACCAGCAAGCAACATTAAATTATATTAAATTTAGGAAATAAGTCCAAATTTACACAATTTGGGTACTGGAGATTGTTGCAGGATTGGATAAACATATATTTATTAAAATGATTTTTGTTGTGTATATATTAAAATCAAAATATCAATTTGAATTAATGGATATGCACTTAAATCACTAAACTTTGTTGGTGGCTTCAAAATCTAATTTTAATATATAATTTGGTAAAAATACCATAAATTATATATATATATATATATATATATATATATATATATATATATATATATATATATATATATATATATATATATATAAAGTTATCATATTGATTACTGTTGTTGAATAAAATAACATTGTTTCATTTCATTTGTATTTCCTAAGTAATCTAGCCTTTAATGTATAAAAAGTAATTTTTAAAGTCTATAGAGTGTAAGCTTTTGCTGTTAAATGTTCATTTTAGTTTTACTCTTTTTCGAAGTTCCATCATAAACCTATAATTAGCACTTTTTAGCATGTGATAAAGTTAACATTTAGTTTTATTTCAGAAAATGGTATTTTTTCCAAAAAGGTTGGTTATTTCTGGTATTGAACACGTCTTTGCCTTTCTGTGTAGAACATTTATTTTTGTTGCTATGCTTCATCCATGTATGAAAATCGATGAATTTGTTTTTCGTCAGATTAGAAAAATTTAAAGCGCAAATATTACACCAAGATTATGCGTACTGATTGTATATCTGTAATAATTGTACTTGTAAAACACATTCCTACCTTATTTCACACGCTCAGTTGAAATGTGTCAGCGAACATTAGAAAATCAACTGAGCAACTGTCTGACCAATCTTGTATTAAACAAACTAATTTCACTGATAACGTTGATTTGCTGAAAAAATATATATCATATTCTTATTTTCCTGATATCGTTGTAAAAGATAAATATCTATAATGTTGTATAAAATAAAAAATACGCTAATATAAACTTAAAATAATAAATTTAAAAATACGCTATAATTATTTTAAAAAATAAAGATATGTAAGTGTTTAAAATTGTTTGTTACGTTTTTACTCCTATTTTAAGTTACTATGACGTTTTCCTTCTTTTCCTGCGCACAATACTAATTAATTGCATTCATTATACAACAGCACACCCTATGTTGTTGCAGAAAGTAAAATAATAAGCTTAAAAATAAAAGGAATGCATTTCATGATGCTGATATTATTCATCAAAAGTGAACAAACCTTTCATTACGTCATCGTAACCGATGTGTCGAACTACATCTCTGATCACTTGTTCGTAGTCGACCTTGGCATTCGATGTGATTTCACCACAGACCAAGACCTTTCCATTTTTGGTGACCGTTTCTGAAAAAATGAAATATCCGTGAGCACAAGAGTATAAATGCCTTGGAGTTTCCCACTGAAGACTATGATAAACATAAAGTGAAGTGACAAAGATGTTTATAGATCAATGGCGAGGCACTCTTTTATAGACGAAATGGTAATTATCTCAGGGCTAGAAATCATGTATATTCACCTGTATATAAATATCGAGTACAAGCTCATGGTAATATGCACATTTGGTGTTTATTATCAAAACGATATGATGAATATCTTACATACAGACAAATATTTGAATTCGTTCAAATTTATTTAAACTAAAAACATTAATACTTTGTTGTTATCTGGAGTATACTGGGAATTATTGAAATTAGCTATGCAATTTTTATTTTTAAGAGAAGTTTTATAACAGAACTTGTTTTTTAAAACAGTTTGAAACATCAAGGTTTGCAGATACGATTCTAAATAGAATCGATATCCTTTAATCACTTTTGGTCCTATCAAGCAGACAAGTACTGAGAATACCCGTGCATTTTAAATGCTCATAAATATAACCTTCTTCCGATGATGTGACACTCTCTTTGAAAGAGAGTTAAGTACCCTCTCCCACGCAGTGCAGCTGATGCATGTTCCTCGACCATGATCCAAAGTGGCGAGGTTTTCGGCGCAATAAACTCGTTTTCTAAGTACTTGACGTTATTAAAATCAAATGGGATTATTGACATTTCATTTTATCAATATAGCATTGTACTTGATACAAGTGAATCGAATAAAAGCCATTTCCATTATAAAGTCTGTATAAGCAAGTATGAAGGAAAAGAAGTTATAAATGTTATATTACATATAAAATGCGGTGATGCAAAGCCATTATTTTAAAAAGAATAAATTCTTCCGTAAATAGTAGAATAATAACTGAGCAAAAAATAAAAAATAAAGTGACAAATTTATTATGAATCTATATGCCATTCTTACTGCATAAATTATATATTCATAACAAATATAATATTTTGTTAATTCTTATTCATTCCTATATTCTACTTTCTCGTGAAGATAACGATTTACATATTATTCTATTGTAAATCGTTACCTTCACGATGTCATTAATGTTTTCTCGAAGGTTTTGATTGCATTCATTAATCAATCGATTGAATGATATTATTTTCATCTTACTCTTACGAATACTTATTCGTATTTAAGGAGCGTTTGATCATTCATATAAGTTCCGTATTGATTATCACTCACCACAGGCTACTTTTGAGAAGGGGTCTTGCTTCAAGTGAGCGTCGAGGACAGCGTCACTGATCTGGTCGCACAGCTTATCTGCAAAATAGGAACAAGTAAACGGAAACAATTAGATTTATTTTTTATTGTAGATCAAAAAATAAAATACAGTTTGCTTCAATTCACAAAATATTTCACTTAGATAATAAAATAGCATTGTACTTGTAGCACTGAAATCATTCAATGGAACTGTTACCCATTCCCACAATGCAATTGCCATATCCATTAATATCTAACGGCGATAATTATCATTCTTTATAACAATCTATTGTTTGTGTTGCGTTGATATCATTTTGACCGATGTCAGATCTATTTTAAAAAAGATCTATTTGGAAATTGTTGTGTGAGTGGCTTTAAGTAGAGTTATTGTTGTTTAATCATTGCCTAATAATATTGAAAAAAATTCCATTTTAATAAAGGAGGTTTTTTTCATTTTCTCCCTGAAATTATTTGTTGTTGAAAATATAAAACTTTCTATAATGTCGTAATACCAGATTTAAATTTTAGTTTCTTACATTTAATAAGTGATAAATCTTTGCTATTAGGTTCTACAGATCTATTACATGACAGGACCTTATAAATAATCTAAAGTTAAGGTTCTTTAAAAAATATTATATCCTCAAAATATCTCCCTCCTATAGATTGATATTATTCTCCCAATTTTCAACGTCTTTCAGAAATAATGGAGCATAGTACAAATCTTATAATTAACCTATTTGAATGTACAATATGACTTAAATGTATTGCACTTGCATGAATAATTACAGTTCTGTAATAAGCTACTGATACATGCACTTAAATGGATCATTGCGATAAATTCATCAACTACATCGCATTAAAAAAACTTGGAAAAATATTCTTACAACTACATACAACTATATTAATTTAATGCCGTTGCACAATAACCTGTACAACGAGGCTTCTTAATTTAATACGAAATTATTGGATACGGCTCAAAAATTAATTATTATATGATAAAACACTTTTTTTAGAAAAAATTTTCTGTGAGATTACAGGAAATATTCGAGCTATTCAAATGCTAACTTTTTCAATAGATCACGTGAATAAGTGGATTACTTTACATTTGATTTAGGTTAAGAATTGGTATGATGTCAGAGAGATTAAGCCTGAACATACACGTAGCTGAAGCAAGAACAATATATGAGAAATCAAAGAAGCAGAATCAAGAGGACAACTTTGAAATGCATTTGTGTTTGTGTCAGCACACGTCATCGAAGGTGATCACGAGACAAATAAAAAAATTGAAAAGTAACTTGTGACCTAGAAAGATATGCCATGTATTCTTTGCTTAATTTTTCGACCACTCTAACCGTTTGATTATATGAGTTTTGCATAATCCTTTAACGAAAAGCAGGAGACGGCAACTCTTTCCTAATTGACGAAGATCACTCAAGTCTCAATGATAAAGCATCCTTGAAACCTTACTCGGGAAGTGGTGTGACCTTCACAACACAAATGTAACGATTACAGTTAAACGTGAGGTGAAAGATAAGATACGGATGAATTATCTCCTGGGAAACTGCTTGCATAAATGAACATTTCCATCTGTGCCTTCTATAAAGAATTAAATATGATAAAACTGAAATAAAATAAAGACGCCAAATAGTATCTATTTTATGATATTCAGTTTAGCAAATTCTTTAATCTATGAGTGTGACGCAGGTTCTGATAAATCGTTTCATTTGCTTATATTAACAGAGTAAAACGTTGGAATCTCTGTACTATGAAATGCAACTTAAAACTATCCAAATGAAATTTTGGCAAACTTCTTAATATATAATAATAATTCTGAAAAAGGAGGGGGGGGGCGAATATAATCAACATAATGAATTGCAATTCAACGAATTTTCTAATTTCCTAATTTTACATTAGTTAATATTCGAATTAGTTATTGAATTTTCAGGAAAGATGAAAAATAATCACAAACTGAGTAAAAAAAGTAGTTAGAGTACAAGGTTTCAAATTTCGTATCTTGTTAGAAAATTAAATAAAAATCTTAAACATCAAAATCCTTCTTAAAAATTATATAAAATATTTCTTTCATTTCTTCAAATTTTATAAAACAAAATTTAAATTAAGTTTAAAGTGGCTAATGCTTAAAAAGTTTTTCGAAACTTAAAATCTTTGAGGAAATTTTTTAAGACGCTTCCTATGGAGCTAATTATGGCAACAACCTAAACGAGCAAACTAAATGCAATGATTTCTTATTACAATACGATAATGTAATATTACAATATAGCAACATAATACAACATTATATCGATCCCATTTAAATGTTTGAAGTAATTAAAATTGTGATCTATTATTTTAAAAAAAGTATTTCTCCCTGGCATAAGTAATTATCTAGCAAATATGCATTAATAAGAATCTTTACATATTTGTGGTAATAAAAATTAAAATATGATTCTGAAAGGATTGTTCTAAAGTAGAATTAGTAGAGCTTTTTTAATAGATATACATTGATATGAAAGCATGCATTTACATTTATACAGCAATATTTGAAAGAAACTATTATATTCTGATTTAGAATATTTTTTTTATTTAGATCAAAATATTAATATGTAATTATATATTTACATCTCTTCAAGTAATTTAAGTAAAAGAGCTTGGACTATGATAGTGTCTCTCAGGACACATTAGATTGAGGATATGCATTGAGACTACCAATATAATGCCTAAATAAAGTCTTGTTCTCAAAAAAATATTTTTCCTAAAGTAAAACTAACTGAATTCAGTTATACATTTATTATTCTGATTATATATTTAAATGAAGACATTATTTTAAAGGGAATATTTAAATAAAACTATTATTCCGAAACAAATATTTAAATAAAAAAATATTTTCTGAAAGAAGTATTTTTCTCGAAGATCAGCAATTGTATACCAGATAAACAATTAAAACAACATTATGCATGGTTTTTGATTTTGATGTCTCATGGTCATCTGAAAGTTTATTTTGGTCTCATAGAAATCTTTAGAAAATGTATAACTCGTTCGCATTGCAACCGTCAAAGTGCTCATCAAACTTTATCACGGTGGTGATTTGAGATCGCACGGAACTGATTAAATTATGTTGGTGATCTGATTTAAATACATTTCAACTGATTTAGCACTATGATTTTTTCTGTTATTGTTGTTCGTTCAAGGTGAAATAGCTATAACCGATCAAAATAAATATAAGAAAACGGAATTATTTTCCGTTTGAGTAGAAATACATTTATTAATGTTATTCTTTAGTTTCATAATCATTATTTGAAATACTTTTCGATTATATCACCGCTTCAGATAATGGATGCAACGGGAAGAAAAAAACCCATAAATTATTGTCATGAATATCCCTTTGCATCATATATTGTTTCGAAATGTTAAAAATTTTGTTTTAAGAAACTACTAAAAAATACAAACATTTTATTTACATTTTATAAACTAAACAATTTCGCTTATTGATAAAACTTATTTAACGCCAACGTTTATTTCTGGCGTCAACTGTTTACAAATTGCATGGGTGATCAATTGCGTAAGTATAACTAAAAAGTGCCTTTTTATCAATGAGACAAAATTAAATTTTGCTGTATATAGCTGTTTTGTGCCCTTGGTAAATTGTGATCGTAATGTGCTCCTTTTAACTGACAAAATTATCACAAACCAATCTTTTGAACCAACTAGCTTTAGCTTTGCATAGCATTTAGCTTGCTTATCACTTTTTAGTTTATTTTGCATAAAAAAAAATTCGATTTAGTTTATGTTAAATTTAAAATAAAATTTTGAGCCAATAAAATCATCGCATCTACGTTATATTATTTTCGCTTCTCCGTAGAAAACATGCTATTAAACATTTTAAAACAAACATAAGGATCAAAAGCGGGGTTATCATTTAAAAGTACTGAAATATCATTATCTTAATTGTTTTATTTTGGTAAATAAATGCTTAAAAAGCGTGCTTGCTCACCTATAAAGAAATCAAAATATCAAATAATGTATTATGTGAGCAACAAATATGTTTCAGAATCGTAACCAATAATTCTAAAGATCAGTTTCCAGAACTAGGCAGCGCAAACGTTATCACAGATTGTAGTATTTAAATTAATCTGAAAGGTGCTGCGCGAACAGGGTATACAGTAAGTGAGCAAGAACCATTGTTTCACTTCAAATATATGAAGGGTCGATACATAGCATAGTGAAGATATACGAAAAGGGGACTCACCCGGGTGGCCCTCCCCCACAGATTCGGAGGTGAAGAGAAAGGGTTCTCCAGCCCCGTGGTGCTCCCTGGATCCGTCGACGCTGTTCTGTTGTTTCACGTTTCGTACCATTTCGTCTTCTGACCTGTCGCAGGCTCCTAGAGTGGCCATTTAATATCGGGGCTCCAGACCAAGAGAAAGCAACGTAAGCAAGGCTTCCCCGTGAGATGAGGCAATATCTCAATGGGTCGCCGTGCTATTTGCTGAGTTCTTATCTTATCGCCCTGCCGTGCGTCATTGTGATGATTGCGACACCACTGGGACCTCGTGCAGCCAGAGACACTCGGTTTTGCTTCATCATCGTCTTGCACTTTCAAGTGATTAAATTTCCGATTGTCTGGAGAAGCAGAGGAATTTGAAAGATTCTCCGAGGCCATAAGCTCAGGAAGGCAAAACAAGCTTTTTTTCAATGATTGTTTACCGCTGAAGTAGGTTTACTAAAGTCTTTCTTTCTGGTTTTTACATGAAAGCAAAATTTACAGTAGAAAAACAAAAGTGTTCCAAGTTCTAACGGCAGAATTGTTCAATAAACCTAAACGGGATATTTTATGTTTTTTTTTTTTCCCTCGCTTATTTAGACATCATGGATAAATTTATTCAAGATCCAATTCTTTTTTTTTTTTTTTTTTTTTTTTTTTTTTTTAAAAAAAAGCTATGAATTAATTCCAAATTATTAGCATTATAAGAAATTGACTTTACAACTGGTTGCACGGAAATTTTTATCATAAATTGTAAACAATCTAGTGAAGATGTCTGAATAATTTAATTAAGTAAGTATTCGTTACCTAATCTTTATAGCGAAAGTTTATTCATAAAAAATGAAGATTGAAACTACAATATACCTAAGAAATATTACTTTAAATTTCTGATACAATAGTTAATATGCATATTATAGTTAAAGGTGATCTTGTATAAAAACAAAACAAGCTATGCTAATGATGTAGGAGATAGAATAAATTTAATCAAATTTTGTAATTATTACTGCTGTTCTTAAGGACGTAATATTGACATTTCATTCTGTTTCGTTCTTGACAGTAACTACTAAAGTAAGTATTAAGTCTTAAAAGTTCTTGTAAAGTTCAATTTAAAATAAATTCAAAGAATATTGGAAAACATTTAAGAATAATTTATAAATGTTTTCGGAAGCTTTCATCATTAGAACAATGAATCAAACTTCAACAGTTCTTATAACTAATAATTTACTCTTCATAAGGAGTACAACAGCAAGAAATTTGAAACAGTCGAATAAAAATGTATATAAAATAGGACAAAAATATACGAACAAATTGTTTCTTGTCAGTGGTTAAGATCTTTTCTCTTATAGATTATTGAAATCATTATAATAAAATTACAAATATAATGGTTTCAAGAAACCAAAGCTCTACATTTGGACGTAGGAAACTAACAGTGATGAGGTGTTCCTTCTAAGAAATGGAATCAAACTCTAAATAGTTTTTCTCTATTCTTAAAAATAAATGAATTGATACGATTTTCCATATTTTTTCATATTTTATGATTCCATACAGTTAAGTTAGTTGCCTTACTGAATTTTTTCAGATATCGATTATAGCGACTATAAAATCAAAATTCCTTTATTTTTGCTTCAAGTCAAATTTGGTTTATACCATTTTCTGAAATTTATATACATGCAGTGATAATGACAACTTATTAATAACAGTTCATTTGAATTCTCAGTCACACTTTATTCTATTCATTACAGCATATGTAAGAAATCTCGGCTGTTATATTCGTAACAGACCATTATGTTTTTGCCTTATTTAAACTTGATCACATTCGAAATTCCATCGTATAAAATTAAATATATTGCGCATTAAATAATTCGCCAATACAGATATTGGCATTACTACCCGGCACATTGCATTTAATGAAGTTTCTAACATGAGGTCCTTATAAATGAAAAAACAACCAGAATTAGGAAACATTAGAAATTTTTTTAAATAAGCTTATTCCAAATAAGGTCTTCTTTACTACAATTTGATGGCAGTCTGCCGGCAATGTGTGCGTGAGTGGCGAAATTTACAATGGAACTTACAATCGCATATCTTGCCGGCCAGATCTGGTTCCTAACCAGCTTAACCACAACTTATCGCATCGCTGTTGTCAAACAATCCAGAAACTCATAAGAATGATTTTACGCTTCATTCAAGGCTGTTCGGGTGTTCTAAATAAAGAACGATAATCATCCTGGTGTTATGTTTTGTCTTATGAGTACACAATGACGCGATCTTTCTTAATATAAATATTACGATCCGCTTATTGGCGACAGATTACTGTCATCAAATTCACTTGGCGGCGATGTTTTTTCATGAAGTTTAACGCGCAACAAAATATTGATTTTTATACGAAAAATTAACTGTTACACAGTGTGAGGTAAGTTAAATATTTACTTGAATACTTCTCTACATCACCTTAAAATTATGTATACCTATAAAAAAAATTTAAAAAAAAATTTAAAAAAAAACATAACAATTTAGGCATTAATTGGGTGGTAATTTGTGAATCTGTCTTTAATGTTTACTTGCCGTAACAATTTATAAAAGCATATACAAAAAATGAGAACCAAAAAATACTATTTTATATAAATAAAAAAATACAGTATATCTTAAATTATTTTTAATTGAATAAATTTTATTTAATAAAATTAAGTTTAAGCATTCTCCGTATAAATAAATGATGTGAATAAATTTAGAGTAATACTTAAATATACTTATATATAATTATTTATACACACACTTTTAAAAAAAATTCGCCAAAAATTTATTTTACCAAAATGTCCTTAATAAACCTTATATTTTTATTATTAGAAATATATATATATATATATATATATATATATATATATATATATATATATATATATATAATTTCTGTTTTATATTTCCATATATGTTACTTATTTTAAATACAAGTTTAATTTTTGGAATGTATGCATTAAAAAAAGACGTAAGGGACTATCATACAAAATATTGCGAAATTAAATTATTGTATAAATTGTTTCAACGTGTTAAGATTGCTAGCAAGGCCTATTTTTTCTTATGTTTTAATTATTTATTTAAAACGTAAAATATTATTTACAATTTATTGTTACTTATAATAATAAAGTAAATATTATTGATGCAAACACACAATCTACCCTCTTAATACATGACACTTCTATTCGCTAACCTTACTAAAAATATTTATATATAAATGTACTCTCACACACGTAAGTTTTCAGAAAATAATTTACGCTTACATTAGAAGTTTTATAGCTTATTGAATATTTTCATTAAACTTGTTACTAAGATCAATTTTGATGTATAGATAAGTATTAAATTTTTTATTCTATTTATTCATGTATCAAAACATTAAACACTGTTCACTCTACATTCGTATCATTTTGTATTGAATTTTTATAAATTCATAATTTATACTGATTTTCTTATCAATTTATCTCCATGCTTCATTAAGTAAAGTATCAGTTCTTATGTGTATATAGTGAAGTAGAACACAGTTTTGAAGTTAGATTTTAAATATATATATATATATATATATATATATATATATATATATATATATATATATATATATATATATATATATATATATATATATATATATATATATATATATATATATATATATATATATATATATATATATATATATATATATATATATATATATATATATATATATATATATATATATATATATATTTCTGTGCCTACATGAAAAATCTTTGAAAACTTTTTCATCAATATGCCATTTGATTGGTATGAATAAAAAAAATGCATGGCATGTGATATGTATATCTTTTAAAAATGATATCAAAATTAAAAAACGTATTTTAAAAATATTTTTAAATTTTAAAAATTGATTTGGTATTACAAATGATTTATTATGCTTTAACATTTCATGGTTTCAGGCACTGAAATATGATACCAAAAAAATCTAAATCTATGGCACGACAGCCCATAAGGTGGGCCAAGGCCTACAGTGTCCATATCTGTTTTCCTGACCGAAGGTCCTGTGGGACGTTTTTTGTTTTGTTTGTCGCTCAACGGTCATTTTTTGCACACGAAGGCTAATTAGACCGGGACCTACGGCTTAAAGTGGATTCCGAACCACTACAAACATCCATGCCCAAGATGGTATTCGAACCCACGAACAGTTGAACCGAATACAAGAGCGCTAACCATTCGGCTGCCAGCTCGGCGTCCTGTGGGACGAAGCATATGTCCTGGTTTCGTTGTCAGCCTAACCTCGAAACTCCCGGTGTTTAGTTCCCAATCATGATTGGTACTCAGTTTATCGATCCTTTGGAGGAATGAAAGGCTAAATCAACCTTAGATTCGAGCCTCCCACTACCAATAAGCCACTGGGCTCATATACAATACTATTTATATTAATAATCATGAAATAACGAACAATACTATTTATATTAATAATCATGGAACAGACATGAAATTTTATTTTAGCAATTGTCATTATAAAACACCAGGTGGCAGAGTAGTAACATTTTACAAAACCTTTTATGATCACCTTACATTTTAAAAATAAAGTAGTTGAACGGAAAATTTCGATACTACGTATTTTTCACAGCCGCCAGGATATCGCTAAATTAGAATTACTCGCGAATTTGTGGTTTCTACGTTACCTCGATTACTTTTAATTTGGTATCGCAAAGGTTTTTTTTTTTTTTTTACTTAGATAAATTCTCCCGAAATGTGAATCTAAGAGGAAGGATGTTGCCTCTGGTTCTCTTATTAACTTACATTTTTATCCTACATTATTGTATCTCCATATACTTTTTCTTCGCATCTAATTTTATTTCATAACCCTTTACGAATGTTCGATGGCAAGAGAATGCATCTCTTTTACTTGTGTAGAAATTAAAAAAACTTAATTTCTCACCCCTTTTCCTAAATTAAAAACGCAATTTTTTTTTTTTTTTTTTTTTTTTTTTTAAAATTTTAAGTTGGAAGAAGAATATTGTGCACACCATTAGTCAAATACCAATACAATATAAAAGTTTAGTCTCCCTTCGTTTTGGGTACTTTTAGCTAATTTTTCTTTTTCTTTCTTCTTCTTTTTTTTCCGTAATTTGTTGGTTTGTGTCCATGATAAATCTAATTGTTCCAAAATTCCGATTTTTGCGAGGGTAGCAAAATATGTGTCTCTGTCACCCCTTTAAATGCGCAGCTACGTATTCCCGGAGAGGAATTTTTGTTTCTTTGTGTTACGGCATCGGAATGTGCGGCGATAGGAATTATTTTGAAAACATATGCAGAATTCTGTCGATGAATTTAAGTGACCTGCTACTGCACAACGTGAGGACGTGTTTTCCATTCATTTTCGAAACGCAGTTCGATCGCCCGGTTATCTCTGGATTTCACTCGTGATACCGCAGATAAAGAGGCAATACTTGAGAGTTTGCAAGAGATAAATCGATGCTTCACTTTCATTACGCCATCTTCAAAAAAAGGGAGGGATGGTGGTAGCGTCATGTGAATTTTCAAATTCCGAAAACAACCACGAAGATAAAATCCCTTGCATTGGTCACGACAATGAAGCCCGTTGCTTTCTTTGAAAACGAAACTTTTTTTTTTTTCGAAACGCGCTATTCTGTGGAAACGAAATATTTCGATTTTTGGACATTTTGGACTTACGTTCAACTGTTCGTGGGTTTGACTCTCAACGAGTGGAGCAATGTTTACAACTGTTCGAAATCTTCGCAAGACCAATGTCAAATGTATCCTCGTGAGCGGAAGGAAATCATAGAGCGATAAACCTGATAAGCTACAGATTCCATGGACTAAAGATCTAGTTTTCAATTCAATAGCTCGTGACTTCAATTTCCACCCTGGCGAGCAAAATGTAACCATAGAGTAGAAATCTAATCAAAATAATCCTGTGATCCTTTATATATTCCGATTCTTTTATGTTTCTGATGTTAAACATGAATGTCATTATGATAACAACGGGATGAACAATTATACAGAAAAATTATCTCATTTGGAAAATGTTGTAGTCTTCATTCCTATATCGAACCTGTAACCTTTTATCTACTAGAATAATACCTTTCCCCTTTAGACTACCACAGTCCCCTTACTAGTGTGTTTAAAATTCTTTAACTTCTTCATGTATGTATACACATGCACTCGAAAAATAAACAGTTAAGATTTGCAAGAAACTGGAAAAACGCTCGAGAGAGTTTTGAAAAATTGAACAAATACTGATGAATAATAAAGGTGACTTACAATATATTTTTTTATTTTTAATTTATTTTATACACATGTGAATAAATAAACAGGAACATTGATAAGTTATATTCTCTTAGTGCACATTGGACAAACCAATTTGGGAAACACTAATATTTAGCAAGCAATCGTGTTTAGCCTGTGTGCTGTCTTTGCTGACCAGTCATCCACTGAATAACTGTGGATTTATAAAAGATGTTACGTTTAGAAAAACGAAACCAATAGGAATATAAAAATGAATTCCGCCTTTTACATGAAAGCATAAAATAAGGATTTAATCATTTCGAAAAAATGAGTTACAATAATGAAATCGCTGAGCAAAAGCATGTCTTATTACAAATGATTTAGTTGTTGTTGCACCAGCATGCTTCCCTTTTCCTAATCCAATGGTTCAAATGTTTAACGCCGCTTCCCTTTAAGGTTAGCAAAGCATCATTTACCAAGGGCAGTGATTAGGAGGTTGACCATATTGAATTGCTGGAGCTCCGTGGGTTGGGGACATGTCCATATTCATCTGCGATGTCCTTCCTCTGGGGTGGCGGGTATTTGGTGAATTTCAGGTATAACCTTCCCAACTGACGTGGTTCAAAATGATGAAATGCTTGGAGATTGGCGAGTATTCCTAACCTATTAACCTTATAGCACATTCTGCGGGGCTGACCAACAGCGCTATGTATTTGTACCTAATCCTGAGTTGGCTCTACTACCTAATACGAAGCATCAGGGTGGAAGTCTGCCTAAATTTTAGAGAGACCAGAAATTTTACTTTCTGCAGAATTAGATCATATAATCCCTCTAATTGTAAAGAGTAAAGATGATTGATAACATTGGCGTATTAATATTTTATCGAAACACTAGGGGAGTTCAAAAAAGCACTTTACTGAGAAATGCGCTATAATACAATACGACACACATGCAACACACTATTTCTCTACATAATCTCCCAGTCGCTGCAGACATTTGTAAGAACTTATCACTAACCGTTCAATGTCCTGACGATAGAAAATCGCTCCTTAGTCCTTGAGCAAGCTTAAAACGGATGCCTGAATCTTGTCATGCTGGAAAATTATCTTCTTCCTAAATATTCATTGAGCTTGCCGAACCCATGACAGTCCAAGGGCCCATACACTGCCGATAGTTTACAGTGAATATCCGCAAGCGTTGAACATTTTGTCCACAAGAAACATACTGTTCAGTTTTTTACTGACGCGCCATTTTTTTTCTATTGCTACGCAACAGCAGTCTAAGCAATTCGAATGAAATTGCTACCGTTGGAAGCCGGGGAACCCAATTATTGAATTGGCGAAAATTTTGCTCTACTTTCACTATGTTGCCATCTATAACAGGAAAGGTGTAACTTACTTTTTCAACAACCTAAATAATTGAAATCATCTTTCTACTCACCCTCGAATTCCGATATTAGGAGGATCAATATACAGAATTTCTTATTTAAGCAAATAAAGTTTTGAAGTCCCATTGAAAATTAAAGTGCTACTTAATGGATTTTTCAATCCATGGATTCGCTCTCCATCATCGCTTTTTGAACTTGTATTAATCTCAACACACAAATCTCAATGACTCTGAATAGGGAAAATAGAATATCGTCTTGTCATTATTTACTGAAGGTAAGGTTAAGAGAAAGGGAAAATGGAAAACTATTTTTTGCGCTTCTTAAAATTTCATTAGTGTAGAATAAAGTTAACAAAAAACCAGTAATAAACTCCAAGAACAGAGGTAAATGTAGTCGGAAAAAAAACCCGTTCTCGAGAATATGAAGTAGCAAATTTTGTGTCTAAATTGGCCAAAGATCGTTGGCACAGAATTTACTATTGCGAAGCCGCATGCTTATTAAAAATTCCATACATTGCAATGTCATTTCGCCAATACGGTGTGAAAAGAAGAATGCCTACTCAGATGTTTATATCGTCACTTCTGCGGTTTTTAAATGGCAGTAAAGTGATGAGTTAAATATAAAGAATGTGGTTGTGTGTGGCAAATATTGGCAGTCGGAAACATGCCACATTGATATAAAATCTTCCCAGCTCCAGTTAATAATTAAGTAACGTAAGACATGAACACTTTACCATTTCTATATTTCTTACTCTGTAACAGATGTGAAAACAGCTCCCCTATCGGCCAAGGCTGGAAACCCAACAGGAGCAGAGTGCAGCAGGATTTTGTAAAGAACGGAAGTGTGTCGTAGAGATATTTTTTTTTGTGTCATTTCTTACATAGTTTCAATATTTTAGTCCGAGTGTTTGCTTGTGTGTTTCATTTGTAACGGTGCCAAAGTATTGAAATCCATTATGAAATTTACTCTTTCTGTAACTTTCAATTTACAAACTTCAGCATGAAACAACAGTGTATGTGTTTTATTTATAATGTATGTATTACCTATTATATTTTTTTTTATCTATTACATCGAAAAGAAACCCCATGCAGTTACACATTTTGTGGATGAAATTCTGGTCAATAATTCATATTAGGAAGAGTCACAATAACTTCACACTTAGGAATCAGTATACTTAAGAACCTGTTGTTGCACCAGCATACTTCCCTGTACCCAGGTCTGAGATGGACTTTACCAGTTAGATAGAAGCAGCTGGATGGAGTCTTCGTGATTTTGAAGAAGGGAGGAAGCAGAAGATTGCCAAGACTTGACCTGCCACCCCTTGATGTGTCACCTCACCTTGAGGACATTGCTGCCAGATTTAGTGTGCCCCGACCGCATTTAGTGAAAACAACAGAACCTTCGTTAGCCTGGGACTCAATATCACTTCCTTCCGAAAGTGACAATGACTCCCTCATTAACCAGGCCCCGTGATCTCAATTTTGGGATGGGATATAAATTTATATTGGAAAACAATGGTACAAAAGTACATAAGATTTTGAAAGTACAAAAATATGTAGTATCACAAAGGTGCAAAAATACGTGGAATTACACACTTACAGTAACAAATAGAATTAAAAATATATGAAAATACAAAGGATTGCAATTAATGACTTTAAAAAGAACAACACACTGAAAAAAAATGAATTTGAAGAGGGGCTCATAAATCAAGAACAGTCTATTGAAAACAGTCCATTAAAACAGGTTGAAGCTGCTATTTGCATAGTAAAGTCTGAGTACTTAATACCTAGTACTTAAGCTTGGGTCCGTAGGTCCCGGTCTAATTAGCCCTCGTGAACAAAAAAATGACTGTTGAGCGACAAACAAACTTAGGCTTGGGATATTAGCAGAGGAGGGTCAATGATGAGTCTTCTTGAACCACGTGAATAAGCACTTTTGACTAATAACAAAGTCCATTAGTTGGTTTAGTTTTCGTCTAGAGGTCTTGTTAGAGAGTACGGCTCGTTTCCAGTTAATGACCCCCTGCTTTGCAGGGGTTGATAAATGCCATGTGGATAACTTTGGTGGAATTACTTTGTGTAGTCAATGTATGACCACAGACAAGGCAAACATATGATCGAATGTGCCTATGGCTGGGATGCATTCAGGTCCCCAACTGAATATATTGACATCTTGCTACAAAATGTGGTTAAAACACAGGATGATTATTAAGACTTTTATCAGGTTTGGCAAGAATCCATTCCACAAAGTGTAATAAGAATTGTGCATGGAAACGCCTTTTTTATCATCATCATTAACTTTCCATGTACTCGTGTCTCTACATGTCAAAAGACAAGCATAATGCCAAAGTGAATTACAATCCCGATGCTGAAATACAAAACCTAAGTATATATACAAGAAATATGTGTGTACGTTTCTATATATAAAGAGAGCGAAACAAGGTAAAATTGAGAATTTATTTAATTATCTTTCACTTCACTGGAAAAGTTGGCCCAAGTTCCACAAAAGAGATTTCTTTTAATGTAAAAACCTTGTTTGCGAAAATGATTATTATATTTTAGTAACATTACATTTTTATTTTGAATTAAATGATCTTAAAAATCAATATAACGTATGAGACATGAAACATTATGAGCATAAATTATTAAGTTTGTCTTTTATAATAAAAAAAATTATTCAACTCACTTCAAGAATTTTTAATAAATAGAAACTGATTGATAATGATAATCAGATGAAGAATTTTTCCTTTCTAAAATAACATTACCAACCTAAACCTTTATACTCAGTTCAAGACCATTTTCGTGCTTTTGTCCACGGTCATTGAACGCTATTAACGGGAACGTAGTTCCTGGAAAGAATATCATCTGCTCAAAAACATATACCATAACTTCGTTTCCAAAGCCATGGACATATAGAATAGGGCAAATTTCACTTAGTTTGAACAATTTTTCCATTGTGTTGTCTCTCAGCAGACCATCAAAACATGTGAAAACATGTGATAATAGTCTACTTTTAAATCAATAAACCTGGATTGAAAATGTCAAATTCTTTCAAAGTCCAATGTATCTTTCATGGGTAATATAAGATAAGGCATAATACGCCTGAAAAAATAAGCTTGAATATACAATGTTATTCTTCATTGATAAAGGATTCGGGAAACGAAGTTCTGAACGTCAAGTAGGAGAGATTATCTCCCTCTCATCTTTCGCGAAGCCCTTCCGCTGAAAAAAACAAACAAAAACTCCTGTAATTACATCACATCTCTTAATGAAAAATCTATCTTTTGTGTCGCAATGCCCGTCACGGGAGAATGTCAAGTGCCTGATCAAATTGATAAGATCGTGATACATGGTCGACAGATACAACTGATGCTTTGCATGTCAGATTTCTAATTCAAAACGGCCGCCATTTCACCCGTTTCAACTGAAACAATACAAAGCTACGTCTATATATTTGCGATGATTAATATGGAGAGATTACAAATGCTCCTGAAATTCCTTGGCTTCAAATATAGAATGCCCATCTGCAGTTGAAGAGAGCATATTTTAAAGATTTGCATGTCTTGATGAGTTTCATTGTGGCTCACCAGGAGACGGGGCTATCACAGTTCCCAAAACAGTGATTTATCAAAAGTAAACATTTTATGTCTCTTTAAGTAATCTTCAAGTTTTTATTTTATTTTATTTTTTTTTTTTTTAATTTTTAATTTTTTTTTTTTTCAATTTCTGATTTATTTTCATCGGGATATTTTAAGGAACACTTTTACGAAACTGCTTGTTGATGCATTATGAACATACACATCATCAGTTGATGAGATTTTATGCCAGTCTGAGTTTTATTCAAATTTATTTCAATTGTCATTCAACATATATAATGTTCGAAATTATTTTGACGGTTGTTTACCATGATTTCACCTTTACAAAAAAGTTTGCCTTCATTAAGTCTCCTACACCGAAAACAGAAATTTGAGTAACACTATTGCGTGACTTTAAAAATGAGCAGTTATGTTCTTAAATTCTTCTCTAAATAATGTGCATTAATTCTGAATTAGATCTCACTTCACTTCACTGGAAGAAATGAACGAAAAATGAAACGGAGTGAGTTCAATATATATATATATATATATATATATATATATATATATATATATATATATATATATATATATATATATATATACATAAATTGTGATCTAAGAACACATAAAATGTACCTAGTTAACAAAATGAAACTATTAATTGTAAACAAATTATGAAAGCTTTATTAATAAATCAAAATAAACAAAAGTTGTTAAAAACAAAGCAATTAAAAATGGTTTAAGTAAATAAAATTTTTAGCATTATATTTCCCTATAGTAATAAAAAATATTCCTGCTTACTTAAAATGAAATCCCAATAAATAACATAAAATCCCTATAAAATTATAAATATCAAATAAAAGAGAATATGCACATAGTTAACATTAAAGATCATACTTGTCTTAAAAAATATACCAATTTACAAAAAAGTACACAAAAGCTTCTTTAAAATCCTAATTAATGTATTGAATACATTTTATATTGGACTCAATATGGCTAATGTGGTGAATAAGCATATTCTACATTTTTTAAGGCAATTTTGTCGTGGAGCACCAGTGGTCTGCGGCCACCACTGAAATATTTAATATTCCAACTAATGAATGAAGCTGTATACTACTGATAAATATAGTATACTGTTTTTTGAAAAATTTCATTAATACAAGAAATATAAACTTGAAATATAATTATATAATTCAACAAATTCCAGAAAGTTTTTTCACAGTTTAGAGCAAAAAATTACTTATTCAGATCTTAGAATCTTGCTTCATTTCATTATAAATAGGATACAAATAGAAAGCGTAAGATATATACACTACTGGCCATTAAAATTGCTACACCAAGAAGGAATGCAGATAACAAAATGATATTTATTGGACAAATATATTATACTAGAAATAACAAGTGATTAAATTTTCAAAAAATTTGGCTGGATATATAGATCCTGAGAAATCAGTACCCAGAACAACCACCTCTGGCAGTAATAACAGCAGTTATACGCCTGGGCATGGAGTCAAACAGAGATTGGATTGCATGTACAAGTACAGATGCCCATGCAGCTTCAACACGATGCCACAGTTCATCAACCGCAGTGACTGGCGTTTGGTGACGAGCCAGTCGCTCGGCAACCATTGACCAGACGTTTTCTATTGGTGAAAGATCTGGGGAACGTGCTGGCCAGAGCAACAGCCGAACATGTTCTGTATCAAGGAAGGTCCGTACAATACCGGCAACATGCAGTCGGGCATTATCCTGCTGAAAAGTAGGGTTTCGCAGGGCTCGAATAAAGGGTAGAGCCACGGGTCGTAACACACCAGAAATGTAACGTGCGCTGTTCAAAGCACTGTCAATGCGAACAAGAGGTGACCGAAACGTGTATCCAATGGCACCCCATACCATCACGCCAGGTGATGGGCCAGTATGACGATGACGAATGCACGCTGCCAGTGTGCGTTCACCACGATGCCGCCAAACACGGATGCGACCATCATGATGCTGTACACAGAACCCCTGGATTCATCTGAAAATATGACGCCTCGCCATTCGTGCGCCCAGTTTCGTCGTTGATCACACCATTGAAGGCGCTCTTGTCTATGACGCAGCTTCAAGGGAAGCCGCAGACATGGTCTCCGAGCTGAGAGTCCATGCTGCTGCAAACATCGTCGAACTGTTCGTGCAGACACTTGTTGTTTTCCAAACGACCCCGTTTCTTGACTCACGGCTCGTAACGTGGTTGCATGATCCATTACGGCCATGCGGATAATATGCCTGTCTTCTCGGCTGCTAGTGATAGGTGGCCGTTGAGATCCCGCATGGCGTTCCGCATTACCGTCCTGAACCCATCGATTCCATATTCTGCTAACAGTCATTGGATCTCGACCGATGCGAGCAGCAATACTGCGATAAGATAAACCGCAATGCCGGTACGCTACAATTCGACCTTTATCAAAGTCAGAAACGTGCTGGTACGCATTTCTCCTTCTTACACGAGGCATCACAACAACTTTTCACCAGGCAACAACGTTCAAATGCAATTTGTGTATGAGGAACCGGCTGAATAATTTCCTCATTTAAACACAATGTAGGTGTCGCTACTGGCGCCTGCTTTGTCTGAATGCGCTGAAAAGCTAATCATTTGCATATCTTCTTCCTTTCGTATAAATTTCACGTGTGTAGCATGTCGCCTTCTTGGTGTAGCAATTTTAATGGCCAGTAGTGTATATTATTTTTTTCTTCCTAATTGGATTTTGATATGTATGAACCACATTTATATGACCACTAGTCTGAAATTTTGCTTCTAGCCGACTTCTTTTTAACCATAAAGTGGTTGATTCTTTCATTCCTGTTGAGATTATGACTACACCATTTTATTACTATTCTCATTGGTTTAAAATATTCACTTCAAATAACTATTCGTCAACGTGGCACATAATTAATTACAACATGGTATTGAAACGGGGCTGTAACCCGACTTGTCGACGAATTTAATACTTGCCTTCAGATCGCATTCTTTGAGCGGAAGAAAATAAGGCAAAGCTCACCATCGAATGCTTGAGAAGAGTGCCGAAGTTCCTTTTGTTAATAAAACGATTTCTTATATAAAGACAAAAGCATATATGCTTGAGAAGCCGTTTTCCATTGATTCAAGCCATTAATACGTTGACAAAAGAACAGAAGAAAAAGCAAAATGAAAAAGACAATATAAAACATCCACTTTGTGGTTAGTTTAAATCGGCAAGGATGATATAAATTTTTAAAAATTTCATTAATCAATAGAATTATGTATAAATTAATATAGTTGCAATATTTTTTTCTCCGTTTCATCAATAATCCCCCTTTTGAATGTCGAAACATTCAATGATATTGTATTTACAGTTTTCAAAATTTGAGATAAAGAACTTTTAAAAGCGAATTTTTGAATTTAGGAAAGATTGAAATTTTTTAAATGAATTTTTGTAATACGAACATTTTAAATAAGATATTTTAAGTTTTTATTTTAAATAACTTATATATGTATATATGATTAATTGTATAATTTGTTTTCATACAAAAAGTCCCTGCAACCATTTTTGACACTATCAGCGACAAAAATTCGATGAACAATCAAAATAAAGATTTTATTTATATTCACTGCAACCACTTCATAAACTAGTCTGGCTTCTGAAAGATTTTATTCTTTTTGAGAGTTCAATTTGAATTTCCTTTTTGAATTGAAATGATATTTTATGGAAAATCGTGTCATGTGAAGGAAGAAACTTTAAAATCTCCCAAACACTATACCGGCAGAACATACTTGTAGAAACGGGACATTTTCTCCGTCATTCAATTGGGGTTAAATTCGAATCTGAGACCCACCACTCTGAAGACTGCAAGTCCCTAGAATATTTAAAATAAAAGGTGAGAAACATTCAGATAATTAATATTTTCATTTCAAAAATTAAAATCATTCGTGTTCACTTCAGAACAGAATTCGTGGTTATCAGTTGAATTAATTAGCGATGGTTTTTTTAGTTCAGTAGCTCGCGGGATCGATTCTCAATTTGAGTGCTGATGTTTGTTGTGGTTCAGTATCCATTTTAAGCTGCAGCTTTCGGTCAAATAAGTTCTGGTGTCGTAAAAATGAGTGCAGAGAGAAATAAATTTAACCTAAACATCATTTTAAATGTGTTGTGAAGTACTTTTATCAAAGAATTTACTCCTGTAAAACATGATAATTGTTATTTGCAAAAAATTTTAGTCTTTCGTGAAAAATTCCAATCTTTTTCTACAAAATCTGATTTTCCCATGGATAATTCTAAGCTAGTCACCGATAACTAAGTGTACATTACCCCCGATAACCTACTTACTTTAATCTTTATTCCATGTTGCAAATCTTCAAAAAATGATTCTGATGTTCAATAACATTTTCTGATAAGCTGCATATTTACATCAAACTGTGTGTTTAATAGTGATGATAATATTGTTCTTTCCACCGTTTCTCAGATACCTTATCTTTGACATTTGGCGAAGACATCATTCTATCGCAGTGCAGTATATCACAACATAATTGTAAAAACAAAAACTATGCATTTTTTTTAATGAAGAAAAAAATAGGCGTTTATCTTGAAGGTCACGCAAAGTGCAGCAGCACTTGCGTAACATCTTATTAAATTCGGGGTATTTGTTTGGGCGCCATGGTGACGCACGTGCTGACAAAGCGGAACGCAACTGCTCAACCTAATGGTATGACTTTATCTTGGCATATTTACTGTTAGGTAATTCATTTCCTTCCGCAGAAGTCTCTAAATATAATCAATGCTATAATATTTGTTGAGTTATAGTAATATAATTCGATTGCTTTACCCACCCAACCGCCGTACCGTTAAAAACCGGTCAAATGGACAACGTCGACTTCCCAAGCGGCACTTTTTTGTTTACGTCACCAGGGAGGCAAATCGGGAACATTAAATTTTAAAGTATATATGGCAGTGGTCGGCTTCCTTGCAATCAAAAGAGCCACAAATGTAGATAATTTGCAATGGAAATGTATTCAAATAGCCATTTTGTTAGCATAAGCTTTGTTAACATAGGAGATGCTATTACGGAATTAATTAAGATTAAAAGTATATTCTCAAGCTTCCCTTTGCAAAATAGGTCTGAGTTTTACCAACAGTAAATTAAATAAAACTTGGTATCATACTCATATAAAGGTAATAATATGTAGTTAAAAATATCGCTAGAAAAATAATATAAAATGAATTCTTAAAAATAACAACAAATATAAGAATATGAAATTTGGCCTTACATTTTCTTGAAAAGTAAATATTAAGTCATGTTTGTATGATGTAGTTTTTAATTTGTGAGGGGCAATTTCAAGTTCTCATCGATATGCCGATTTATGAATTTTCTCATGATATCGTTCATGCTTGAAAATGATTGTTCACATGATTATGCAGACCCAAATGAGGAAAAAATAGCAAACGCTTCTTAATTCTATACTTTTTAAATCAGTCAACTGCATTTCAAAGTTTTAACATCAATATTAAAGAATGAAAAATTAACCCACACAGCCATTGGTATCTGTTAGATTTCCAAAACATGCCTAATTCAGATCCAGATATCTGTCAGATATAAAACACATCCATTAGATGTCTACAATTTGGATATACACGGCTTAGGTATCCATGAAATGTCACAGAGGTAATCTCGTTTAGATATTAACATGGAGATGTGCTAGGGACATCTCATAGATATACACAATTTTTGCAATATGGGTTTCTCAAAATTGCTACACATGGAAATCTATTAGATATTTCAAAGTTAGATATTACTGAATGTACTTGTTATACATGTTGTTTAGATATCTAAACCTGGATATCTCCTACACATCTAAAGAGAGATACAATGGAAACACAAGTGAAAACAATGAATTTTTTTATACATTGTTTAAATATTACATTTTAAATGGGACAATTATTGTAACGTAAGAAAACGTTTAAGTCGTTATGTACGTGTAGTTGAACTCAACAAGTGAAGTGAAATTAAACTCTGCAATTAATTTAAACTCGCAGATGTCGTTTTTTTTTTTTTTTAAACCTTGTCCTAACTTTAATAGAGCTTTATATTATTGTCAAGTGAAATTTCTTCTTTCAAGAATCTCTTTATAAAAGTAAATTTATTATTGAAAATTCTTCTAAGAAATTTATAAACATTCAATAATTTATTTCCTATTTAATAATGAAATTATAATTTATTTAATATACGTGTATTCAACGTGTAGGTAACTTTCGACTTGTTTTTTCTTAAGGATTGTTGTACAATTTATGCCATGATAATGCCAAAATTAAAGTCACGTTTGCATTCAAAGTTTACAAAAACATTCTGTAAAAAATGTACTTTGTTCCGTGAGCAGAGAAGCGAGGCTGTTCCGATGGGAATTCTGATGACTGCAGTCTCGAAGGATCGAATGAATCTTCAGTGTCCGAATCATCAAATGATAATTCATTATTATCAGAAAATTTGGTAAAAACCGATTTCCGATCAGTGAAGAAAAGAGCTCTCCGTGGTAAGCAATGTATCGCATTCTGCAATAAGTGACTTGCTAATGTTAAAAAACTATCTTTGAGGTTCCAATTACCTAGTGAGGCTTGCACTTTACTTAATAAGCCAAGACAATTAAAGATCAAGACTTTGTCCACTGGATTATACCACGATTTTGGTATTGGAAAGGGAATTAGAAATTTTTTCAGCAATGTTCCGTTCCAGGTAATGGAATACAATTATTAGTTAATATTGATAGTCTTCCTCTATCAAAAATTTCAGGAAGCTAGTTTTGACCAATTCTAGAGTCTTTTTAAGTTATTCGCTTAAGATTAAGAGACCATGTCTTTTTCCAATTGGTGTTTTTCATTTTAACCAGAAACCTGATTCAAACGAATTTTTGAAAGATTTTGTTAAGGAGTTAAATTCATTACTTTCAAATGGAAGCTGAATCAATTATGTATAAAATTTCATTGAATGGAATGATTTGTGATGCACCTGCAAGAGCATTCATATGATGCATAAAAAGTCATTCAGGTTATTCAAGTTGCAATAAATGCTTTGAAAACCTGAGATGTACTTAAAAAAAAAAATTGTTTCCCAAACACTGATGTTAATGAACAGATTCGGATTTCAGAAATCGAGCAATGAATGCTGAACATCATAAATGTGATTCAATTTTGTTGAAGATAAAAAAATATGAGCCAGTATATCAAGTGCCATATGAATCTATGCATCTTGTTTGCTTAGGAGCGATCTTCAACAAGTTTAGAGTTTTCCTATTAAGTTATGAATTCTTTAGATTTTTAATTAATTTTGTGTACATATTTTTAAACATTTTACAAGTTAAGAATAATGTTTTTATCGATTATCAATCAAAGCTATTTAAATTAATTTTATAGTTACATGTAATGCAAGTAAACTAAATATGTTTGTTGTTAGTAGAATAAAATAAGTATGCCTAACAATTTTGCAATTGTAAATTTCAAATACCAGTGAAGCGCCTACTCACATCTAGGAGTGTCCGGCTATGATCGCCAGCCTGGGAAAGATTGGCGTGCTGCCGACTATGGATGGAGACAACATCAAGCAAGTCGCAGAGGGTGCCTTTTGGGGATATTTTGTCGTACGTGTTTGAAGAAAATAAATGGTGTCCAAAACACGAAGCAATGATAGGAAATTTTAAATTACAAATTTTACATAATTTTGAACGTAAAAGTTAAGATTTTTTTATCAATATATTCAACATCACCCAATCCGGCGCCAAATTGGCGAGAAACGATGGTTTGGTTTGTTTGTTGCTCAACGGTCATTTTTTGCACACGAGGGCTAATTAGACCGGGACCTATGGTTTAAAGTGGAATCCAAACCACTACAAACATCCATGCCCAAGGTGGGATTCGAACCCACGAACTGTTGAACCGAAGGCCAGAGCGCTAACCATTCGGCTACCAGCTCGGCGGCGAGAAACCATGAGGCACCCTAAAGTATATGTCATCTTACACAATGGTATACTATAAAATTCATTATTAGTTTATGTCATCTGAGTAAATTTTAGAGTTTCATGGTCATTATTCTGATTGTACGCATTGTATTTGATTGAATTCTACGTATTGTATTTAGATTTACTTAAAAAGGTTTCAATATATCGAAACCTTTATACAGAAGTTTCAATATATAGAACTTTAGATAGTTTGAGTTGTTCCTCATCGTCCTTCAGGTGGAGTGAGACACAATCTTCCATGTGTAACACATCTCCTTATCCAAGGATTTCAGATATCATCTCATCAAGTATATCGTATATCAGATATCAAGTATATCGAAACCTTTATACAGAAGTTTCAATATATTGAATGTTAAATATTGTATACAATATTATTTGATTAACAGACCTCTGTTATATTTTGAGAAAGTTTAATACTTTAGGAACTGAACGTTAAACAACTCATTTATAACTGAACTATATTTATCACAGAATTTTAGGTAATTTGTGTAAAAATTATGGATCAATTTTGAATTTTTTTTCCAGATTTATATGTGACTTTCCTGTCAGTAGTTTAATTATGAAGAGATAAATCACATTGTTGATCTCGTATTACGAATAGAATAAGGCGACACTTGGGTATAGCCACGAAATATACACCAAGTATGGGGAACCTGAAATCTTACAGGAATCTCGTGTATAAGGGGGCTCGGCCACTAATTACTAAATAAGGAGTGTCTGAAGGGCTGAATAATTGATGGAAAACAACGAAGAGGAATACCAGATGGCTGGAAAGGGACTTTGAGGGAATCGATGGAGGGCCATTGCAAGAGACGGTTTTCACAAGAAATAGGCTGTACTACCAAAGAGGGAGATTCTGTGTCAATACATACTTTTAAGACTGCTTTAGTTATTACTCTCTAGTCACTCTTTGAGCACTGAAATTTATTCAATGTGTGACATGGAAATAGAATCAAAGAACTATTGAACTGAAATGGCTAAAATATTTCAGCTTCCTAGTTGGTATCTTAATTTTAAAAGCTTAAAATACATGTTTTACTCAATTTGAAATACACGGTGATAGCAAGATTCATTCGGTTTTGATGTCTTCATTTCAATTATATAATATACACTTGTTAGTAATGATAACTAATAAAAATAATAGAGTTTAGTGTTTATCCACCATGATTAATCTTCAGGTCCCAGGATGGTTCATAGTCTTAAAACGAGGACAAATAAAAAGATCATTTTATTCTACAGATGACCACTTACATCTCCAGGCCTTAAGTTTGTGATTCTGGTTTTGGCAATACATAAGATACAATATTCTTGCACCATCATTGCTGGAGATATAAAGAGAACATGCGACATAAGTAGCCCACCTTGAGCAGTGATGTTTGAAGGGTTTCAGAATTCACTTCAAACTAGATCCAGGTCTAATGAGCCCTAATGCGCAAAAAATGTTGCTTGTCAAAAACAGTGTCAGTAATTATTAACAACCTTTATGTATTTCTATGCATATTATTAGGGCATACTCTATGAAATTATTCATAACTATTTATCATCTCTGTGTTTATTCTTACTCCTGACAGAATTCAATGTGGCTCTTTACATACTTTGCTTTAAGTAATATATTATACATCTTTATGAACACTGAATAAATCAAAATGAATTTTAGAACTAACTTCAAACATTTCATAAGAGGGATAAGAATTATTCGTTTTGAAATAAAGAAAAGAAAAATATTGAAAAATATTGTGTCCATAACTAATTAAAAATCTGTTTATATAGGTTGCTGCTAACAATGAACATCAAGTCGAATTAAATTAATATACTTGTCATACACCGTTTAATACTCTTATTATATTAATAATTAAAAATCAATTGCAAATTGATATCAAAATTTATGCAAATTAAAACTAAATTAACCTAAAATGTAAAGATAGGAAGTGAAGAATGAGTATTTTAAATAGTGTATGCAAATAAAGAGAAAATTTTTCCAAATTACTGATAACCTAAATATTTTTTCCATAAACAAAGTACTTAGTTTATCAAAATTTTAAATAAAAGAAAATTCATTCATAAGAAAATTACAAATTTTTATTTATTTTAAAAATTAATTTCTATTTTTGTATCTTTCTACTCCAATGTTAGAAGACTTGTATGAAAAATGGATATTTTGATTTCAAAATATAGATACAAGCAGTTTTATTTAATTTTCTTTCTACAAACATGAATTTAGACATAGAATAACATACATTTTTAATTTATAATTTGAAATATTAAAGAAAAAAATAAACACCCAGAGAAAAATAAAATTAGTTTGCTATAATTTTAATAACATGAATAACTTATATTACCAAGACATTTTCCCTGTTATGAAATCTATGATAATATATGTAAAAAAAATGTATCAAATTTTAATAAAAATAATTATAGCATCATTTTAAAACAAAAATGTATACCATTTATTTCAATTATGAAAAATTATTCATTCATTTCTTAAAATTGATTAGCGTTTTTTTTTTTTTTAATTACAGATGAAATGACAAGCACTATTTGTAGAAGATCAAAATCTTTAAAAAAAAACTTCTAACATTTTATAATTTAAATATCAATTTAGTAAAATGCTGCTTATAAACATTTTACAGTTTCAAAATAAAAGTAATCTTGAATAAAAAATTATTTAAGGTTATTTTTTCTTAAATATAAAATTATGCAGTTTTCAGACATTTAAAATTAGGCAAATTTTTGTACATACAGATGACAGAAATTATGCATAACTTTTTTCATATTTTTTCCATGATTTCATTTGACAATATTAATGATTAAATATTTAATTGCAGCAAAATGGCAAGAAATATGTTTGTAAAGTTTACATTAAATAAAAACTTCAAATTTTATTTTTATTGTTATTTCCTTATTTTTCAATAAATATTGAAGAGAATTTTTTATATGTTCAGAATGTATTCATGGTATGTACTGTGCCTGAGGCCAAAAAAGCCAAATTTAATATTTTATAATTTACAAAGAATCAAATCTTATTATGACATAAGAAAATACTTTGTTGAAAATTAATAGGGTTCAAATTCATATAACAAAATTATTAACTATAATTATCACAATTATCAGAAGAAAGCTTGTATTAGCTTAAATGCCACACATCAGCAAAATCAATTAGAAAAATTTTGAATTACACAAAATACTCCACCAAAATAAATCTTGCTCTGAAATAAACATCTAGTGGCATCACTGCCAAATATGAGCATCACAATTAAAAAATTTTATAGACTGAATATGATGCACAACATATCAATTAAAAATATACTAAAAATAAGTTGAAAATGAGAAATATGAAAAATTGAAAGCTAGTTATAAACGTAAGAACTAATATTTAATCACAAAAAATATTAGAATGTATTATACTCGTTCAATAAATAATACTACATTGAAATATTAAACTGAATATAAAAAAAAAATTAACTTTAGCTAGTAAAAGTAATAGGAACAGTATATCACATGAAATCTTCAGAATTTTAACTTACGATTTATGAATTAAAAAGAGTTAGTAATTTATCCTAATTATAATATAAACAAAGCAAGTCAATTTGGTCATCACTTATATATTTCTTGAGAGAAATCTATGAGATGATATAATTTTACAAAATTTTCATTTATAAAATTTCTGCAACTTGGTATAAATGGAAATTTTAATATGTTATTGATCAACCATGATACTTATTGAATCAAGGAAAAACATTTTAATGAGAACAACCTTTGCCTCAATGAAAAGCTGCATGTGCTCATCACTGACGAATATAAAATACTTCCTTTGTCTAGCATAGAGTCCAACAATAATCTAATATTTCTAAAAGCATTGAAAATAAATAAATATTGCATGTTTAAATTACAAATATATCGCAAGTAAAAATAGTAGTCAGTATTTTTCCCGAAGAGTTCTTCACATATTATCATCTTATTGCTGTAAATCATGTACTGCCAACAACAGAGCCCAGTCGAATCTTTAGTGTATGCGAGAGCCAAACAACTTGTGGCTCCCGGGCCTGCTCCCCGGGAAGAGTGACCACCATGTTGATGAAGTCATGTTTAAGTCGAAATGAAACCTAGGAAAAAAAGAAGCAAAATAGCCACTATAGTATTATTTTCATTTATAAAAATTAACATTTACAAAGTGAAATATTACAAAAAAATCTGATCAAGTTCATATCATTTGCATATAATGATGTCTAAGAAGAATGGTTTAAAATCTTATCATGACAAAAATAGAGTTTCCAATTTGAAAAGACAAAACAGGAAATACCATCATAAATAAATTTAATTTTGATGCAATAATAGAGAAAATCAAAAGCTCACCAATAAATTAGAAATTCAAATTAAAGCATTCAACAGTTACCAAAAATAATTTAATAATTATTTTTTATTAAAACGTATTATAATGTAATTTCTAGACACAAAATGAAATCTTAAATTACATTTAAAGATTATAAATATATAAATTTCTGTGTTATATAAAAAACAAAATTTAAAAAATATATTTTGAATTCTAGTAATATGAAATGAAATCATAAATGCCCCAATTTATAAATTCAGTAAAAATAAAAAAACACAAGTCTATTATAAAACAAATATTAAGGTAAATGAAATTAATCATAAAATATTATAAATATAAACCTATTTCGTTCATAATAATGATTCTGTTTTAACAAATTTGCATTAAGTTAAAGTATATACTCACAATAACATCATCAGCAGATGGTACAACACTAAAGATAAAACCAAGCTTATTAGATTTTCGAAAGGTTACAACACTAAAACAATAAAAGAATTAAAATTAAAAACAAATTTATAATTTATGGTACAAATCATGGAAATACATCAATTAAAGAAACTTAAATAATAATAAGGAAAAATTAAATTATTAAATATTATACAAATCCTTGCAATCTGACAGTTTTAAAAATATTTAATTTAAGTGACATATTTTACATCCCTTTTTTTTAATAAAAAGAAATTTTTTTTTCTACATAAACTGATTTATAAAATTTCTTTTTTCTTTTTTTTTTTTTTTCAAATTTTTCAGCAGAGAAAAAAAATTGATTTGGAAAGCTTACATTTGTAAAACATTTTTGTTTTTATGAAATAAGTAACTAAATTGTAATTAAGTATTCTGCTATCAAATTCCATAAATATGAGTGTATTACAAAATTCTAAACAAATTTACAGTAACAAATCAAGAATATATAAAACTTACAGAAGGAATAAAAATAATCAGTGGTAAACAGTTGAAAATGTGCAACACATCAGAATATAACAAAACATAATATAAAAGAATTTAGCTAAAACTAAACATTAATATTCATGCAACATTACATTACAGATCCAATTATATTAGGAATATTTCAAATTACTTCGGATCATCTTTGTAATTGTTTGAATCATTTAGATCATCAAACTCAGCTGTATCATCTCGAGGTGCAAGTAAAAGCTCCCCAGGAGGTAATTTAGCCTAAATATTAAGAAAACTTTATTGTAAGAAAAAAATAAAGATTAGAAAATTAAATTTGATGATCAAAGGGACATTAAAAGGTATTCATTTTTTTCTTTTACTTTAACTTTTAAATGTAATCATATTTATTATTCTCTAAATCCATAAAATGAATTATATTGTATAATACTAAAGCAAAATGAAAACTATTTAAAATATTTCAATAAAATTTTTAAATGAAAGCACTTGAAATATATAATATAATAAATGAAAATATATAAGAAAATATTGTAATTCGAACAAAGAATAGACAGGACTTTCCAGTGGACCAGATATGAAAGAAAAAAAATTGCTATAATTAATTAAGAATCAAAACTTTTGTAATAAAAAGTAAAATTTTGTATACTTTATTTTGTTAAAAACAGAAAGCTCTAAAACACACTTTTTAAAGTGAGCCAAAAATACACACATAAGGCATTTGGAAAAAATAAAATGGTAACTACACATTATTTCCATGAAAAATCTTCAGCTTCTTTTAAAAATATGGGTACAAAAGACTTTGTTTCATATGCAACCGCATTGTGTTTTCTCTCTATTTAATAATATGTTATAAATTGCTTCAAGAATAAAGAAATTAAATCTGCATTTCATTTATTTGGTGGTGATAAAAATTCATAAAAAGTAATTAAAAGAATAACTTATAAGTATTAAAATAGAAAATACAACAATACAATTGAGAATTTTGTATTACACCAAATTAAAGAAAGAATTAAATTTCAGGGCATTTTCAAATGCAGTAAAGTTTTAAGCAATAAATACTATTAGACAAATTCTTATTTGAAAACAAATTAAAAAGGTACAAAAAATATATATCTGCTTCGATATATTTGATTGTACTTTTTATTAACCAAATATATTCAAATACTAAATATTTTTTCAATAAAATGGGCAATAAAATTTCTTTTATATTATTTTAGAATAAAAAAATATTTCTACACTGAAAAATGATGAATAAAAATACACAAATAATCACAGAACAATTGATATTTTATGCATAAATTATAAATCTGGGGTAAAATTTTAATATGTAAATTTATAAAGATAAATAAATGACCTCTTACTTTTGAAAATTTTTGAGTAGGATCATGCACGTCCTCAAAGGTCACATGAGAAAGGTGAGGTGTAGGATTAATCAGAACTACTTCAACTCTGCAAATCTAATACAATTAGAACATAAATTGCATAGACATTAAAAAATCAACATTTAATCTTCATAAAAACGCAACAATAAAATATAAACTTTATTATAGTATATATATGTATAAAAGAAAGATAAACAGACAGATTAAGCAAGATTTAAGAAAATGAGCTATATTGTTGAACATTTTAATATTGTTATGCATTATAAATGCTCTAGGAATACTCCAATAGAAAAAAAAATATCCTAATTGAAACAGACAACACATTTTGAAATGAACAATGTGACTATAGATGTACTTAGTCAATTTCTTTTCAATAGTTTGTTTTAAAAATGTGCTCTAACGAATTTTTTTTAAATAATTATTTTTAAATAATTTTTTAAATATTATAGGGAGAAAACAGTTGAGCAGAAAATTCCTGGAATAAATAATGAAATTTTCCATGACTTTAATTAAACCCGTAAATGCAGTTAATATCAACGAGTCAAGAAAGGCTAAAAAATTACCACACTTAATTTAGCCAAAATTTTTACATAAAAATTCAATTACTGATTGAATTTTTTTTATTCTGAATGGATTGAAACTAAATGTGGCCGGACAAATTCCTAAGAATATTCTAGAGAATATAGGTAAGTGCATCATATTGTAATAAATATTTATTACTGCATTGTTCTAATGGTTTTTAACACTTTCTACCACATAAGTGTTGCATTTTCATGGTCACAGAATATGTTTTAAAAACAAGAGCAACAAAACTCTTTAAATAGTATGATTGCATAATTATCATACTTTGCAAGAGTAATAAATTAAACTAATTTCATATTAACAGAACATTCTACTAACAATAATACAAAATCTACAGTTATTAAATAACTGATTATTACTGGATTAAACCTTATTTATATTTTATGAATTTGATAGTAACCAAGAATTCACAAAAAGATGAAAAAAATGAAGAATGGAAAATTGATAAAAAATTTTTAGAACTGTAATCTCAACTCCCAAGCTGGATTTAATGAAGCAAAATAACAATTCTGAAACAAAATGTGAAAAACAACACACAATACTTAGGCTTGAATTACCATGTGCTCCAAGGTATTTTCACACTTAATCCTTAAATTTTTTTTAATAATTATTAATTTTTTTATCAATTTGGACCAATATACATTGCTACTTAATAATTTAAATTCCGTTTCTGGAAATTATTTCTAAATGTAGAATTTTTTTTACATAGTTTTATATTGAAAGAAATTTTTAAAGTACAAAATTATTCAAAATGGTGGCAGAAATTTGAACCTTAAACCTTTATTTTTTTCCTAAAATTAAATATAAGCACCAAATCCTTGTACAGATGGATGATTCATTTCCTTTACTCTATTTTGAAAGAGTTAATATAAATTAAAAAAGTTGACAAACACTCAAAATTTTTGTTATATTAATCTCCAACAGTAATAAAAATAATTCTTCTTACACTTCTATCCCGATTTCTTTCACATACATTAACCAGATGAACAAATTTTGACATTCCTTTATCAACAATTAACATTTAGACGACAGTAACATTTAAAAATTATTCACGATTAAAAAAAATTTTAAATGAAAAGCAGTATATTTTTCATTGAACTCTTAAATAATATATAAATACTAATCACATAACTAAAAAGAAATTACCTTATTTAAATATAGCTTTGATATATTTCTGATTCTCAATTCTGGTATATGATAGCTGAAAAGGATTTATTTTATATTAATATAATAAAAAATTAGAAAATGAATACTTAAGATATCTCAACTGTAATATAAACTGTTTTGAATATGAAAGTGTATTAAATTTATAGGTATTCTTAATCAAAATATTAAAAAAAAAAAAAAAAAATTGAATTGAAATGCATCTTACAAAGCTGACATTTGTATCTTGAACTTAATAGAGGAAGGATTGTATTCAGGTTTGCTTAAATTATGCTCACACACCTAGGAAAAAACAAATAATTTTTGTTACAAAATTTAACAATTCACTGAAAAGTGCATAATTTGTATTTGACAATAAAAAAAACATTATAAAAATAGTTAAAATTATTTATTTAAAAAAAAAAAAACAAGAACAAGGAATACAGTAATTTAATATTTTTGTTTACACATCCTAAAAGATAAAATTGAGTTAAATCAATAACTTCTTAAAAATTAGAATCTAGACCAAGTAATTTATCTTTATAATTAAATACTAAAATAATAAACACAAGAAATAACCAGCATAAAAACAATAGTTTAACTTATATTTCTCTAAACTTTCCAATATTGCATTCTAATTTTCCATTTGATTTAAAAACCATTCCTTTAAACTGTTTTTAAATTTAAAAGATAGATAGTAATTTTCAATTATTTATTAATTTTAAAATTTTAATTCTTTCTTCTAAATGTCCTTATGATTTAATGATATAATTTCAAAAAGAAAGTGTTGAATCCAAACATAATTACTTAGACAATATCTTTTAAAAATCTGATGCAGCTAATTTATATAGACATGAAAAAAAACCATTACAAATATTGATGGTAATTTTAATAAAAAAAATGCATATATCAATCAATTTTAATCTATATCAATAGTTACAAAATTAGTGACAAATATTAATTATTGTTATTTCTTTGAAATAGTAACTTATTTTAAATTAGAAAGTATAGAAAAGGTGGTCACTGTTATAATAGAAAGCATAATAATTGTTTTTCTATTACTTTAACTATTTCCATTTTCTATAATGATTCAGTTTTATCAGTTTCTAGCAATGAAGTTGAAATCAAATTTGAAAAACATCATATCAGTGTAAGATATTATTTTTGAAATTTGAAGAAGAGACATTTTATATGAAAAAAGGTTGAATAGATATCTTTCATATGAAATATAGAGTTCTAGATGAAATAACTTTAAGTAAACAGGATAGATATCAAATTTAAATTAGCCCAGTAACTTTAATATTTTTGGTAAGGAATTGCCAAAAGCTAAAGCATAAAACATTCAACTTTGAATGATTCAGTATTGAAATGGTTTGTCAGAGTTCTATAGTTATACTTGCATACACAAGTATATCATATATGGTGCCAAAATTTATTCATCATATATGTTTTTTTAATTTAAATATAATAAATTATCAGTAAAATTAAAGAAAATTTCTAACGCACAGTGACTAAATATTAAATAAAAAATCAAAGCAAAGAATAATACAAAATAATAAACCTTGCAACGTTGTGATCTTTTGATATGCATATATTTGTTTTGAATGTTCAATTCAGAGGTATATTCAGGTTGAAACTGAGGTTCAAATAGTCGCTGCTTCAAAGTGCAAACTGAAAGACAAACAAAAAAATCAAAATTCTATAAGATGAAATATATAGTTACAATAAAATACAATAAAGTAACTATGAGAAGTTAAAAATTAAAAATTTGCAGTCAAATGCAGTAAGAATAAAACAAATGATCTTGGTACACTGAATTTAAAGAGTCTAAGATGTGTGTGTGGATTTTTGACATTTTATTGTATTAAGGGAATTATTAAAAATACACGACTGAATAACAGTTAAGGATAACAAGCCATCAGCCAATGAAAAACAAAACAATCAGGAATTGGGAATATTTTAACTGATCAAAAGAAATATGACTAGCATTTGTCACAATGAATGCATCTAGATTCCCAACAGTACATATAAATGACACAAGAATGTTTTATAAGCTTTATTGAGTAATAAGTTTCAACAGACAGCTTTTTATAACAATAAAAGCAATTTAATAGGCTGAACTTACTATGGTGGCCATTAAAATGGGACCTTTAATGGAAGAAAAAATATTCCATGTGGGAAAATGGTATTAATAAGACCTTGACAGCTGTGTGTTTTGGTTAAAGTATAGGCAACAGTATGTTTACCTTTCAACTAGACAATACATATCAGCCAGACAACACATAAATATATTCTATTCGAATGAATTGTAAGTTTGTTGCAGTCACTTTTGTACACAAGAGCTAATTTAATCAGAAACTACAATTTACTATGAATTATAAGACAACAACCATTCATACATAAGAAAGACAAACCCACAAATACAAAAGAAAAGAAAAAAGTTTGTAATACAAATCAATTGGCTGCCAATTTATAAATTAAATGGAGAAGCATTCAATGAATTTAAACTTTGTAAATACCACTAGATCTTAATGTAATTCACTTGAGATGCCTCATAAACAATAGATCCTTCTTATTTCTGCAGTAGTTTTTTCTTCTTTTTTTCTGGTAAATTATGAGATACATTGCAATGAATCCATGAATTCTATCAAGTTTATATCCAGACAAATCACAGAAGAATGTGTGATAAAACACAGCATGACTACCATTTCTAATTTAATTAGTTTTCAAAGAAAATTATTTGACATCAGCATTCTGTTATAATAGATTAACAAGAACTTTTAGCACTGTAACCAAGATTTTCAGTCATATCAACAATTTAATTATTTTTAAAGAGCAATCAATATAAACTATCTTTAACATTTCTGTCAATTATAGCATTTTACCTTTAAAAACACAGGTTTCTTATTTAGAAAACAATGATATCATAGATATTGAATGAACAATAAGGCTAGACAATACCAATATATACACTAAACTTTATGACCATTGCAAGTTTCAATCTATTGTTAATTTATAATGAAAAATCAAATTTAGACATAAAAAAATCAACTACCTGTAGATAAATTCAAGGGCTCACTTAAAAATTTATCAGGAAGAGGTTCAACATCAGCTGTTGCAACAGGAATTGTTAATTGTTCACAGTTTTCAGATTCAGTTTTACTACACATAAAAAATAAATAAAATCATATACATAGCAAAAATCATAACTTGACCTTAAGAATGAAAAATGAATAACCATGCTTACATCAAAGAAGGTGGTAAATGAGCAAGTTTCCTAACAACAGTTGTAGACATACCATATTTGTCCTAAAACAGATTTTCTACATCAGATTTTTAGAGTACAAATTATAACTTCTGATATCAATAAAATTAATTTGATAAATTAATTCAACAGAAGATAGCTTTGCATACTTAGGCTACTGAATTTTTCTGCACATAATCAACAGATTATGTATTAAAAAAGCTTTGAATTTCATTGTGCATATTATGTGCTGGCATGGATAATTTAATAAAAAAAATTTCCATCAAAAAGTTTACAATAAAATTGTAAAAATGAAAATCAGTTTATGTTTCACAAAATATATAACAGATGACATCATGATTTGACTAACTTATTTCATCTATAATTAGTTTTGTCTAATTGTGTTCAAGAATGAGTTTAGTTCTTCATAAAGATAGGACAGTTTCAAAAATAATTACTATCATCATTTTGAGTTTTGTTTTGACCTGAGTTACTTTGTTCACAAAATATTCAAATTCATATATCATCAGGTAAAAACAAAAACTTTTAAGTCACACAGCAGATTTTAAACTAAAAACTATATAAAGGCAAATAAAATATGGCGACAAAAGTGTTAGAGTATAAAATTAAATTAGCATGCACAGTAGAAGAGAAAAAAAAATGTATCCACCACCCAATTCGAAAATAACCCCTTTCTTTCATTTCATTAATAATGAAATGAATTTTATTTTTAAAGGGTATGCCTAACTGCATTTTAAAAGTTATTAAAATAAAATATCAATATTTTTTTTTACATTTTATGAACTTTATATTTTATGTGACACCTACATTATTGACAGAATATATTTCTGACTATTCACTAAAAACATTTATGCAGATTATATGACACAGCAGATTATGCAATGATTTTTTTTCTCATAAAAATGGTTTTGTGGATTATACACAGGAAAATATGATCAATTTCTTAAAAGATATTAACATGAAATTTGAAAAAGATTATATTCAACCAAAATAAAAGTGATTATTTATCATTACACATCATTATTGTGCATAAACTTAATATATAATAAAATAATCTACTTACTAAATATTTAATCTCGTAATAAATATGCCAGAAAATATGTATTAAGTTTCTAATTTATGAATTATTGTAAAGAAAAGTTATTCAATTTTCATTAAAGAATAATGGGTACTTTTCCACTATAGTCTCTAAGATTATCTCCATAATGGGTATAAAAAAATGTAAATTATATAAATATTCCATTCACATGCATCATATTTTGCTTAAAAAGTTTACATTTTTAGAAAGTACTAAATAAAATACAAACATTTCATATTTGCATTTTAAAAACTAAATATTTGTTGACAAAACTTACTTGAACTCCAATGTTTATTTCTGATGGAAACTGTTTAACAATTACATCAGTGATTCATTACATAAGTATAATGTAAAAGTAATTTTTTTCGATGAACCAAAATTAAATTTTGCCCTCAGTAATTTGTGACCATAATGCTCTTTTTAACTGACAAAACTATCATCAAGCAATCTTTTGCAACTACTAACTTTAGCTTTGTCCAGCTTTTAGCTTTTTTAATATTATCACATTTTAGTCAATTTTGGTACAAAAAAAAAATTTATTGACATACCTTAGATTTAAAATAAAATTTTAAGCCAAAAAATGTAATGTTATCTATATCATAATATTTTCTCTTATGCATAAGAAACATGTTACTTCTTTAGGATCATAAGTGGAGGAATGGAAAAGTACTGAATAATTTGCTAAACATTTGTTTTAAATTTAGAAAATATAAATTAGTTATTATTGATGCAATATTTTTTATACTCACAAAATAATGTAGATAATTAAAGCGTTGGCTTATTTTCCTCCTTTCTTTTTCCAACTTTTCTTTCTGTGCCATAAGTCTGTAGTACTCCATCAATTGAGATATCTTTAAATAGAAAATTTTTTTGTCATTGCCTGTAACTCGTCTGCAGTACATTTTAAAATTATCAGATTTTATTTATAAAAGCAAATATTTTTTTACAGTTTTTTCATGAATTTACAGATCAGATTCCAATAAAAAATTTTCTTCCAAAGTAAATATCAGTTTACAAACTTGTTCACAAAAAAATTTTTTATACACTTTTAATCAATAAATCTTTCCATAAAACACAATAAAAACAAGAATAAATATTTTAAAATTTTTTAGAATTCCAGTAATAAGGCTTTAAAATGATATACTTTTAGATTCAATGATTAAGGCTCTTCC
Organism: Latrodectus elegans; assembly: GCA_030067965.1. Lineage (NCBI taxonomy): Eukaryota > Metazoa > Arthropoda > Arachnida > Araneae > Theridiidae > Latrodectus > Latrodectus elegans. The sequence goes on along the minus strand of CM057819.1, from coordinate 10,844,181 downwards.
AGACCTACGTGAGAACTTCTGTTGTCTTGTCGCTCCATCTGGTGTTAGTTCTCAAAGCTTGTAGAGGGGAGTATCCCAAACATTATTATTGGTTGAAATTACTTGTCAATCAATCCTTCGAAGTTAGCGAGTCTGCCAGAATTGGCGCGTTATATCGTGAAAAGTTAAAGTACTGACGCTATAAAAACAGCCAAAAAGGGAGTTTTAAATTTGCTCCTAACAGATGTTTATCTCAAATTACCCTCAGTGTTCTTAGAATAGGGGTGAGGTAAAGTGGGTCAGTACAAATGCTCAAGGAACTGACACCGGAATTACCTGTTGCTGTCTTATGGAAAATTAGCTGCCAGTGATTCTAAAGAAAATATTATTTATTTATTTTTTAGAGTTATGTTTTTATTACTCGCACTAAAATATATGAAGACAAATTGCAAATGTTGAGTGATTTTACAGTTACTAATTAAATGGTCAAAAATGATTATCAGAATTCAAATCAAACCTATAATACTATATGAATGATTAAAAATATTGTTTTAAGTGCCTTAGTTCAATTTGATTTTATGAGACTTGATCCATTGACTTAAGATACTTTTGAATATGAATGTAACAAATAATTAAAAACTATTATTTTCAAAACTAACTGAATATAAAAATATTTAATTTTTTCAAGTTTTTTTAAAACTCGAATAACTTGTGTAATATATATATATATATATATATATATATATATATATATATATATATATATATATATATATATATATTCTAATTATATAAAAATAGATGAAATGATTATTATATAAATACAGTTACAATATATATTTTTATGAAAATAACATTACGATTATCTATCTACATCTATCTATCTATATATATATATATATGTATAATCGTATTGTAATTTTCATAAAAATATTGTAACTGAAATTATTTATATAATAATCATTACCTCTATTTTATATAATTATAATTACTCACAGCTTGAAAGAGAGATTCACCTCTTATCTTTCATCTCACAATTCCCTAACTTTATTCCTCTATATAAATAAAATTAACTAAGTTATAATTAGAAGTACACGTTTTTTAAAAAGTTGATATTCTGGTGTAAAATGTGTTGTGAAATATACTTTAATTCTGAAGATTTTAAAACTCTTCAGTTATTGTTGCAACTATATGCTAGTAGAGGGCGCACTGTACAAATGTTTTTGTTTTTCAAAGAGAATGAGATTTCTCTCCGAGCAATGTAGCTGTTTTTTGTTCCATGTCTTGTTCCTATCTTTGTGTATTGTCCTGTTTATGTCCTAATATTAATAAAGAAAAACCTGCTCAAGGTAAGAATTTGAATTGATTTATTTTTAAGATGATTTGATAAATATGGTTAGTAATAAGAGAGTATTTATTAGAGAAATTTTTATATGGTGCCGAAACCCGGGAAACCAGTATTAGGATTTAGATTATGAATTTTATTTTGTATTTAATGTAAATAAGTAACAGAATACAGCAGTATTTGATTTCATTATTTGTTGTTGGTTTGCATGTGAATATATTTAATTATTTTATTGTTTGTACAATATATTTGAAATTAAATATGTCGGTCGAATCAAACGAAACAGCGGTTGCTTTGAATCTTGATAAACTTAAAAGAAAACGATCCACAATTAGAGGTTTATTAACGAGAATATTAAATAAGGTTAATGAGCAACTCGAATTAGAAATTGTTGATAAAGCGACTTTGAACGAACTTTTACAACAATTATGCGAAAAGTCAGAGCTAATTTATGGATTAGATCTACAAATTGAAAATTATATCAATGATTTAGATCTTTTAGAAGCGGAAATAATTTGAGTCAAGAAATCAGAGAAAAGATAATTTCTGCTAAATCGAAAATAAATACTTATTTGAAATCGGAACCGAAACTATTAGAGGTAGCTAATGTACCCGTAATATCGAAAAACGAAATTAGTGTAAGACTTCCAAAATTAACTATAGAACCATTTTATGGTAAATACGAAAACTGGCAAGAATTTTGGAGTCAATTTGAGGGATCGATACATGAAAATAAGAATTTATCGAATACGGATAAATTTAGCTATTTAAAATCCTTTTTAAAAGGTGAAGCTTTGGTTTCAATTCAGGGTCTGACTTTAACAGAAAATAATTATTTTACTGCTGTAGAGTTACTTAAGAAAAGATATGGACAAAAAGACATTATTGTTAGAGCTCATATAAATGTATTACTAAACATGCGTCCTGTGAAATCATGCGGCCAGTTAAAAGAATTGCGTCAGTTATGCGATACGTGTTATGTTCAAGTTCGCTCACTTGAAGCCGCTGGAATTCAATTAAATAATTATGGGAGCTTATTATTTCCCATTTTACTAAAATTGTTACCAGAAAATATAGTTTTAGAATACAATAGATATAATAAAATGATGATTGGGATTGCTTAAAACTTTTAGAATTTTTAAGAAATGAAATCGAAAACAGGAGAAAACAATTTTATTTCGGGATACGAAGGAAGTGAAAGACGACTCGCACTCAAAGGGATACCGAAGTATTTCGCCGGGAAAGGTCATAATTCTTTTCACCCCACACAAAAATACAAACAACAAAATGCGACTGCGCTGGCGTTAAATGTCGGAACCGCAGAAAAGGAGGGGAATGCGAATTTTGCGAGGTTTCAAGTGACACCTCAAATAAACACAGTAGTAAAGAATGTGTTAAGTCTATTCACGAGAGGAAAAATGCCTTAAAAGAGAAAGGGAAATGTTTTTATGTTTTAAAAGAAATCATACTGCTTACAATTGTTTTTCGAAAATAAGGTGTAAAAGTTGTAAGGGGAAACATAATAATTTATTGCATGAAAATATTAATAAAATTGATTTGAAATCAGATACTGCTGTCATTTCTGTTTCAGAAGAAGACAAAATTAATAATGTTTATTTGCAAACCGCAACTATTAATATTGTAAGAAATAATAGAAAAAAGAAATTGCGATGTTTGATAGATAATGGTAGCTGTAGATCTTTCATCCTTGAGCGGGTTTCTAAAGAATTAAATTTAGAAATAATAGGACAAGAAGAATTGAAAATTTATACGTTTGGTTCTACTGAACCAATTATAGAAAAAAGAAATAAAGTGAGAGTAGAAATAAATTGTCCCTTTAAACGAAAACATTTAGTTATTGACGCTTTGGAAATACCGAATATTAGCAATGCTCATATAAGTGCCCCTGCAAACGATATAATTAGAGAGTGTAAGAAAAACAGAATAAAAAATGCAGATCAAAGCTTCAATGAACAGGACTTACAGATTTCTTTGTTAATAGGTAGTGATTACTACTGGAAAATTGTGACTGGTAAGGTTCGTAGATTGTCAGGAACTTTAGTTGCTTGTGAAACGATGTTAGGCTGGACGATTAATGGTTCAGCTGCTACATCAAATAGGATGATCGCACAGCAGTCTGCTTAAGTTATGAAAGTCGGTGTTCATACATTAGGAAGCAATCTAGATGTTGAATCTAACATGATATTACGGAAATTTTGGGAAATTGAATCAATTGGAATTAAAAACGAAAGTGATATTACTTCTAAGGAAAATGAGATTTTAAACCAGTTTAAAAAATCCATTTGTCTTAAAGATAACCGTTACCAAGTTAAACTACCCTTTAACGAAAAAGTTGAAAGGTTAAAAGACAACTATCAAATAGCTTTTAACAGGCTTGATAGTTTAACTAGAAAATTTCAGAAAAATCAAGACTTCTTCAAAAGATATCAAAGAATTATCGATGGCTACCTTGAAAGAGGAATAGCGGAAGAAGCTTCTGATAATCCCGAGAAAATATCATTTTACCTCCCACATCAAGGAGTACTTAGAGAAGATAAGGTTACAACAAAACTACGTGTGGTATTTGATGCCTCCGCTCATGCCACAAATTCCTTTTCATTAAATGAATGCTTAGATGCTGGACCAAATCTTAATCCAGAATTATTAGGAATATTAATTAACTTTCGACAACATAGAATTGCATTTACAGCAGATATCGAAGAAGCATTTTTGCAGATCTTACTTTCACCTGAAGATCGAGATGCAGTTAGATTTCTTTGGTTAAATGGGGAATTAGAAAAAGAATATAAAGTTCTCAGAATGACTCGAGTTATTTTTGGAGCAACTTGTAGCCCATTTTTGTTAGCAGCTACACTTAAGCATCATGCTGAAAGTTTCAGAAATAATTATCCAGTTGTTAGTGATTTAATTGAAAATTGTATGTATGTTGATGATTTAATAAGTGGTGCAGATAGTGAAAAGGAAGCCATAGAAATGAAACAAGACCACGAAGAATGTTTTGCAAAAGGCTAGTTTTAACATGAGAAAATGGAAAACAAACTATGTTTCCTTACAGCAGAAATGGGACGAAGAAGAAAATCCTGGTCTGGTGCCATTAGCAGATTGTGGCAAGGTCTTAGGATATTATTGGGATAGTAGAAAAAGATATTTTAAAGATTCCAGTACCAGAGGTTACCATATTGAATCCAGATGAAGAAATTACAAAGAGGTTTATATTAAAAGCAATTGGTAAACTCTATGATCCCATAGGATTTATTAATCCATTTACTGTTACGTGTAAAATCCTTATGCAGGAATGCTGGATTACTGGATATGACTGGGATAAACCATTACCGTCAGACATTCAAAAGATTTAAAAGGTGGTGTGAGGATTTAATTAATTTAAAGGAAATTCAAATCGAAAGACATTACTTCAAAAGTAACAGCATTAAGGGTATATCTGACATTCAATTGCATTGTTTCAGCGATAGTAGTATTAAAGCTTATGGTGCTGTCGTTTATATTAGGTTTACTTGGAATGATGAAATAAAAACTACATTTGTTTCATCAAAATCTAGAGTTGTTCCTTTGAAAAAGATGACTCTTCCACGTTTAGAGTTAATGGGTGCTGTAATAGGTTGTAGGTTAACGAAATATATCTTGCAAAAATTAATTTAGAAGTAAATAACTGCTTTTATTGGACTGATTCTACGATAGTACTTCATTGGGTGAAAGGAGATGCTCAAAGATGGAAACCATTTGTTTGTAACCGAATTACTGAAATTCAAGGCATCACTGATCCCTCATCATGGAACTACTGTCCAGGGGAAGAAAATCCTGCTGATGTTTTATCGAGAGGTGAAAATTCTTTAAGGCTGAAAGAGAATCGAGCATGGTTCAATGGACCTTATTGGCTTTCTGAGGAACGTAACCATTGGCCTACAGCATATCCAGACCCGGAAATAAAGATAGCTGAAGAGGAAAAGAAGAAGAAAAAATGCATAATTTTACAAGCTGTTTGTATTGAGTCAAATGCTAAGGACCTCTTGGAGATAAGTAAAATTTATAATTTTACAAAATTACTTAGAATTACTGCGTGGATCAAAAGATTTATTTTTAACTTGAGAAATAAAGGGAATAAAAAAGAAGGACCACTGACAGCTGAAGATTTGAATGATTCAAGTTTACTGGATAAAAAGAACACAAGAGAAAGAATTTTCTACAGAAATAAAAAGTTTAAATTCTAATCAAAAGTTAACAGTTTCTTCAAAAATAGCCTTGTACAAACCATTTCTTGATAATAATGGACTGATTAGAATAGGTGGGCGATTACAATTTTCAGACTTGAGTTATGAACAGAAACATCCTTTGTTGCTGCCTGGTAAGGATGGGTTCACTGAGTTAATTATTCGCAAATGTCACGAAAACACTGGACACGCTGGGTTATCAGAGACACTATCAGATTTGAGAGAAAGGTTTTTCATCCCTAAAGGTAGGCAAAGAGTAAAATCTTTAATATTCAATTGCAATTTATGTAGGAAGTTCAGAGCGAAGCCTGCTACGAAGACATGTCTTGTTTACCCCCAGATCGTGTGAGAGAAGCATTTCTATTCGAAATAACTGGATTAGATTATTTAGGTCCTCTGTACATATTTGAAAATTCAGAAATGAAAAAAATCGTATATTTTGCTATTTACTTGTGCAGTAACACGTGCTATACATTTAGAACTGACAACTGATATGTCAGTACCGTCATTTTTGAGAGCATTTAAAAAATTTATATCCCGTCGAGGACTATGCAAAACAATATATTCAGATAATGCAAAAACTTTTATTAAGGTGACAAAGAGATATTAATCTTTTAAATGCAACTTTAAGCAAAGAAGAATGCCTAAATTATTTCAGTGAACGAAGAATAACTTGGAAAAACATCGTAGAAAAGGCAGCTTGGTGGGGAGGATTTTGGGAGAGACTTGTTCGCTCTGTGAAGACCTCCTTGAAGAAAATTTTGGGAAAAACATATCTAAATTATTTGGAGCTGGAAACTACGGTCGTAGAAGTTGAAGCCATTTTGAACTCTAGACCGCTAACTTATATAGATGACGAAACCGAGTCAGTGATTCTCACGCCTGCTCACTTCCTGATAGGTAGACGAATATTGTCACTACCTGGACAATCCGTATTACCCCTTTCAGCGAAAGATGTCCTCACCAGAAGATATAAGCATCAACAAAAATTGTGACTTCATTTTGGAACAGATGGAAGAAATCCTATCTTTTAGAATTAAGGTCTGCTCATCAATCCATCTTGAGAAAGAAAAATCCTATCTTAATAAAGAAGGACTCTATTGTTCTAATTCACGAGGATAAAGTGCCAAAGCTTATGTGGAAGTGTGGTATCGTCACAGATGTTCATATTGGCAGAGATGGAAAGACACGATCCTGTACAGTGAGACTTCCGTCTGGGACTCATTTGAAACGTCCAGTTCAATTGCTGTATCCAATCGAACTTTATGAAAATTGAACTTTGATACATTTAGTAACACTGTTTAACTTTATATTTTTTTTTTCTTTTACAGAATTGTAGTAGAATTGCTGCTGAAATAATGAGTACTTTTATAGTTACTGTAAGAAGTGTATGTATGTATGCATCTTTATTTAGGTTTGATTTTTTATGATGCTGAAATTAACTTTTGAAATTAATATGTAAAGCTCTGATATATATAATAATTTTTACATTATTATGTTGTTACAAAGGTATATGTTATTGTCACTAGAACATAGTACTATTATGTGATTATTATTAAGTATTAATCTTATTGTTTTGAAAATCTGTGAATTAACTTAGTATTAATTTAGACTCTACTCTTGATGAACTTTTGAAGTTCATCGGGGGGGAGGATGTTGCAACTATATGCTAGTAGAGGGCGCATTGTACAAATGTTTTTGTTTTTCAAAGAGAATGAGATTTCTCTCCGAGCAATGTAGCTGTTTTTTGTTCCATGTCTTGTTCCTATCTTTGTGTATTGTCCTGTTTATGTCCTAATATTAATAAAGAAAAACCTGCTCAAGGTAAGAATTTGAATTGATTTATTTTTAAGATGATTTGATAAATATGGTTAGTAATAAGAGAGTATTTATTAGAGAAATTTTTATAGTTATTTTATTAGATATTTTCCCCTGGCTTGATAAAAACAAAATTAAATTAGCACTAAATATGCCATGTAAAAACACACAGGTAAATTAAATTAAAATAAGTTTAGAGTAAAATTGTGAGAAATATAAATTAGGTTTATATTTGTCAACAAATAATCAAATACAAATGCAACTTATAGCATATGAGAAAAATATAATTTCATAGTAATACGAGTAAAATATAATATAATTTCATAAATTAGGATTATTTGTCAACAAATAATCAAATGCAAATACAACTTATAGCATACGAGAAAAATATAATTTCATAATAATACGAGTAAAATATAATACAATTTCATGAGCATATGGGAAATTTAGTTAATACCTTGAAATATATATGAGGTAAAATAGTAATTAAAATAAATCTGTTAATAAAGTAAAGAAATGCTTGAGCAATTCACATTTCATGAAAAAAATACAGAAACTATATATATGTATATACACACACACACACATATATATATATGTATATATATATATATTTAGTTCTAGTTTCTGTTTCTGTACACACACAAAAACACTCTATATACAAATATACAAACTCGTATAGTTAAACTTTTATTTTTTTAGATTTTCATTTTTCAGTTTTTTTTTTGCGATCGGAAAGGAAATTGATTTTTCATCGATTTCCTTTTAATGGAAAGATGAAGTTTTCTTTTCGTACTTTAATAACTTTTTTTCATGTTTAAAATAGACTTATTTTACAGAGTTTAATTAATGAGAAAAAGATTCAAATACATTTAAAATGGTAAAAGTGTTAAAATGAATTTACGAAAAATTTGAATTTTTGGAAAACAGCATTCAACATCAATTGAGAAATGCGTCAAGGTGAATATGTTCAAAAGAATCTTGTGGTTGAATAGTTTGCAATGGCTGTATTAGAAAGCTGTTTGGAGACGGTATTGTACTGCGTATCCCATCTTAGTGACAACAAGGTGATTTATGCTTTAATTATTGTAGCCATACAGAGAAAGAAAGTCGTTCAATCATACTATTTCTAGACTTGTCACTTTGAGCATATCTAATTGATTCTCAATTTCCTTCTTGATATTCTCTCTCAAGCATTTCTTCTCGAACATCAATACTATAACTTCAGTTACATATTTTATATCGCCTTAAGTGCTACAGGATATTTATTCATTCTTTTGATATTTTATTCCTTTTTTGTCAAAAATAATATCATTTGCGTTGTGCAGGACAATATTCTTCTCAAATAAATTTCGTGAGCATAAAATGATTCTCCTAAGAGCATTGATGTCATCTGTTTTGTAGTGTGTTGTAATATATTGTTATCGTTCGTTTGGTTATTGAAATGCTTTTATGTTTTTCCGCTGAAGTTTTACTACAAACACAATTTTTTTCAAAGATATTTATAATTTTTCAAATTTAAAGTGTTTAATTTCTTATCAGACGTAATATTTTAGTATGCTGGTATTGTATGCTTATTAATCATACCTTATAGTGTATTTTTTTTCCATGAAATAAGTTGAAAATAAAATTAAATGTCCAAATGTTTGTAGAGGTAAAAACTCCATAATTTTGGAAAATGATTAAAAATCAAATTAAAATATTTGTCTCACTATTATTCTAATAAACTTATCGTTCTTATTATTAAATATTTTATTTTATAAGAAATATATATATATATATATATATATGTGTGTGTGTGTGTGTGTGTGTGTTGTAAAATGCATTTTTTTATATTAAGTTCTTTAAATTTTTAATACATAGGTAGTCTTATTTCAAAATCATAGTACATAATATAATTGAACAAGGTAACACAAAACAGTTTATAATATTTCATTTTTAAAATTTACTTAAATGAAAATAATCAAAGTTGATTTAAAAGTACATATTATGGCTAATTTTCCAACGCTAATAAACAGAAATCTAACATGCATTATTTACAGATGCCTTTTCTATTTCATGAGTAAGAAGAGCTAATTCGTCTTGCTCGATTTGGAAGTGTTTGCCAACCACATGGTAAAACAGCGTGAATCATATGGGGAGAAGTTTTTCTCAGAAATTCCTCCCTCTTTAGGTTACCGTAGTAAAGTGGAAAAATCAGCCAAATTTGGCGTTAAAAATTTTCCAGTTTCATAGGTGGCGTTGTGTACAGAGGTGGATTTTCAGAAATAAGAATGAGTTTGATTTGTAATCAAAATTTGTATCGAAATATTAATGCAATCAAAAATATTTTTAGCTTAAAAAAAAAAAAATGTTCATTTTGTAACTGTACCGAGAAAAAAATGAAGTATCTTTAAACCAAATTTTGTACAACCTCAAAGAAATTAGAATTTGGTTAAAATTTACTTGGATGGAAATATTTTGACATTTTAAAAATATTTGAAAAAATTTTAAACGTTAAAAATGGACGTCGAAGTAACAGTAGCTCTGTTTTATGTAATTTGCAAAAGACCGGAAGTATCTATCATGAAAATAGCACTTGTGAAACTTTAAAATATTATCCATAGGATTAACATGGGATTCGATTTTCCCCAACGGAAGTCTAGCATTGCCTTAAAAGAAAAATCATGGCATAAAGCAGCAAACATTAGAATCATTGTTAAAATGAATTTGCAAGAACTGATTCAATGAATTCCTATTAGCTAATAATATATTGTCATTTTAATACAATACAATTTATTAATAGATAAATTACAATAAGACTGCTCAATATATTTTCTTTTAAAAACTTTGAATTCAAAATTTCAATTTCTAAATAGCTAAATTTTTTTATTTTAAAATTATCTTGTAAGAAATTAAAGCTATTTTTACACATTTATACTATTATAAATATTATACATTACATTGAGTTTTTACTAGCATGGAATTGAGTAACATTTTTAAGAAATATAAATTTTGTAAGTACAATTAACCTAAAATAACTATTTCTGAGAATTTCTTGTAATGAGGAAATATTATTAATCTGCAATAATTAGTATATATAATTAAACTAAGAATAAATGAATTTAAAGATCATAAAAATGGACTTAAAATAAGACTTGAATAAAATCTTTAATGAAAATTTTATGAAATATAAAAAATATAAATTGTCTTACCCTCTTGCTGTGAGGATTTTCTGCTTCTTGCCAACCTCCACTGGCTGTAAAAAAAGGGGGGGGGGAGTGAGAAGAAATTATTTATGAAGTAAAAAAAGATAAGTTAAAACCTGTAAACACAATGAATAACTATTAACAGTTTCTGAAAATGTAATAAAAATCCAATTTGATTCATTACTTAATGATCAGGGGAGATGAACATTGTCAAAGGCATTATATGAAAATAAAAACAATAAAACTTTTTCCATGCTATATTTTTCAATGAATAAGCAATAATAGTTCCAATGCCTATTTTCACTTGTAAATTAATCTTTGGATAAGGGAAAAAATATTCTTCTTTCATCTTTTTATATCTTCTTCCACATCACAGTTCACCGCTACTAAACAGAGGAGTAAAGAAAAAAAGACGTAAAATTTTAATGGTAAACCACTTTAGAGACTGTACATAAGATGACCAAGCCAGACTGCTCTTACAATGATGAACTTATACTACAATTCTCTAGATTCTTTATTTTCTGTTAATTCAAATATATGTTTTATAAACTTTATTACAAGTGTTAGTTAGAATCTTAATGTTCATAATGTAATCTATGATTTAAATATTAATTTTTTTGAGAATTAAAAACTGCTAGGGAACATTTCCATTTTTTTTAACTTGAGCACTTTTTTCAGATATGTTAGTTTTAAAAGTTTACTAGTGTTTATATTTTGTAATTTTCACAAATAACTAATTCTAATTATATAAATAGTAGCTAAAGTAAAAAGGGTTGCCTTTTAAGTTTCTACAAAAAGTAGGAAGAAAAAGAATTTTTGGGGACCAACTATTTTATTGCTTTTTAAAGTATTCAAATTTAAGATTTATACACTTTTCCATTCATTCAAACCAATTCTCAAAACAGTTTTTCCGCTCTGAAGTTGATATTTTAGAAACATGGTTTTGGAAAGCATCAAATGCTTCTTGAGGTGATGAAAATTGCTGCCCACACATTTTTTGTTTGACATATGGGAACAAGAAAAAGCCATTAGAGGACAAATCAGGAGAATATGGGAATGAGACATTAATTTAATATTTTTATTCTTCAAATAATCAATTGTTTGATGTGCTGTATGGGAACTGGTGCTGTTGTGGTGAAAAATGATGCTGCAGTTTTTGCTCTTTTTCCTGATTTCGTTGATGACTTTTGGCAAACAAATTTCTGTATACCATTTAACTTTAACAGTTCTTTGATCCTCTAAAGCATAGGTTCCCAAAATGGTCCAGGTGGACCCCAGGGGTCCATAGAAGACAACACTGGGGTCCACGTAGACGTGAAAAGAAAACAGGGGTTCACAAGTTGTAAGTAAGGGTGCATGAAAAATTTTCTGTTTTTCATACTAAAGAACAAAAATTTTGGCTAGGATTTACCTATAAATGTAGGCAGGTAGCATCATTCCCTAGGTAGGTGTTCCAAAATATTCGAGATTCAGTTCAAACACGGAATTGAATAGAACAATACAAATGTACACCACATGTTTTGGATTCTTGTTTAGACTTGCAAAGGGATGAAATGCGATTTGTACTGTGCTTGCAATCTATATTAGTTCATTGTTCAAGAAACATAAAAAGCAACCCTCCTATTGGGGAAAATATTAATATAATTTAATTTTTTTGTATTACCTGTCACTTGATCAGATAATCCCACATCTCGTGAAGTCCATCTGCAAAAGCCACAAGATAAATAATATACTTTCTTAGTAATAGTTTTTGAAGGATCTTCCGGATTGGGAACCTGAGCATTGGTAGCCCGAGTGGAAAGAGTATGCATACAACTAGGACAATCAAAGCAGTTGGAACATCTAAAAGAAACAAAGTTTTATAATTTATATTCATCACAACATAATTTAAACAATTATGCAATTTGATATTTAAAAAAGACCTCAAATATATTTCATTCATTTGCAAGTACTTTAAATTCATATCACCCCACTGCTTTGAATATATTACATAAAAAAAGATTATTTTATATGCTACTAACAATAAATATTTATCATTATAACAGTACTAAGAATTTTTTTGAAATTTAATGAAGTTACACATAACACAAATTAATTTGTTAAGATCATAAGATTACTATAAGAAATATTCATGTTTGAACTGTAAGTTTCTTTTTTATAATTTATAAAATTTCCTCAGCACTCATTGTATTTGTCCTGTATGATTAAAACTTTTATAATATCTTACAAAATATTATTAGTTATACATAACTCCTTTATCCAAATGAAAATGTTGTATTCTTTAATGCATGCCTTTCACATAACTTGTCAAAATTTTATTTTTACAGCTAGCATTAAATTTTTCTTGCAAAAACTGTCAATATAAAATTGTTTTAAAAAATATTTTTTTATTCTTATCTTTGATAGAACTACAATGATTATTTTTAACTAAGTACTAACAGCTATAATCTGTCATGTTGGTAATTTGGTTTGCAAATTACTAGCCAATATGTGTATTGGCAACATTATCTAATATAATGAAATCAAAAGAAAAAAGAATCAACAGAAGCTACTGGATATTTTTAAACAAAAATATCCAGTAGCTCCTATTGAATCATAACAAATCATGCAATAAATGGAAGAAAAAAAAGGTACAAAACACATTGAACTAAAAACACTACATTTGAATAGGCTGTAATGAAACATTTATCACCAATATTTGAAAGAAATTACCATCAATTTTTAAAATCTACCAGAATTTGGTTTGTTTCTAATTCTAACTTCATGGTTCTTATATAATTGATACATCTTTTACTTTAATTTGTTAATCTAAAATAGTTACAACTAATATTTTTACTAATAATCTCCAGTAGGAGTGGCTAATTTTTGCCTTAAAACTGGGAATGATTATCTGCAAAAACACCTTCACCATTTGAGTTTGAAGGACTCTCTGATCTGCCCTTTTTGTGGACCAGAGGACACGACTTGTAACTACCATTACACTTGCCCTGTACTTTTGGATGTCGCAGTTAGAAATTCTGTGAAAGATGACTTTTCATTCACCTCAAGATTGTATTGGGCTGCCCGACAGAGACTAATAGTTGAAAAACAAAGGTCAGGCATAGGATAAAAAAATATTTTTAATTGGTATTTGAAACAATACAGATAAATGACATATGATATCATGAAATTAATTAATACTTAAATTATATTTTAAATGCTAGTTAATTTTTTATTGATTAATGCTGTATACAATTCTAGAGTCTATAACTAGACTATTTAATAGAAAAATGTTTTTTAAATTTAGTAAGTGGAAAACAAACTTTAAATTCCACATCAGCGCAGAAATATCAGATTAACATTTTAAAAATCAAAATACAGTTATTTCTTGACAAGGAGGCTTAAAAATACAAGGTTAGTGGAAGGACAACTCTAAATTTTTATTCTGGGGAAACCACAATGCTGACGTAACTAGTCATCCTTTTATAAGTATGCCAACTGATTACTCGATTGTTAAGTATGCTTTTGATAAGCATTATACAATCAAATTTCCCTAGAGAGAAGACTGGAATAATGTTGTCATCAGTGAAAGCTGTGGTATACCGATGGCTTAAAAATGAATTCCAACACTGGGGCTGGAATTTGTTGTCCAGCTGATGGCACAAAGTTATCATTCTTTTTGAGTAAATATACAACTGTATTCCAAGCAGAAGTTTTTGCCATTGTTATGTGCAGTAGAATATGCTTGGACAGAAACTATTCTCATAAAAGAATAATTATCTGCTCTGACAAAGTCAAGCTGCATTACTAGCTCTACAGAAGTTTACAGTAACTTCTGTTCTTATCTGGGAATGTTATCTCACTCTATATAAATTAGCTAATAATAACCTCATTACTTTAATGTGGGTGCCTGGACACTCTGGTGTTCCTGTCAATGAGCTGGCAAGAACTGGGTCAGCTACTGAATTTTTTGGTCCTGAACCAGTGCCAGCTATTTCAAAAGAATTGATTAGAAAGAACATTTTTGATCTCTTCAGAAAACAATAGTTTGTGAACTGGTACAATGCCAATGATCAAAGACAAACAAAGCTATTAAATAGCACATACCCTAGTAAAAGGCAAAAAGAATTATTAAAGCTCAGTAGAAGCAGTCTAAGGAAAGCAGTGGAACTACTTACAAAACACTGCCCCCTTAAAAGACATCTCACCATAATGGGAGTATCAGATGATACCACTTGTATAGGTTTTCATTATATGGAAGAAACTTCAATACACATCTTATGTGAATGTGAAACCTTTTCTTGATTTGAACACCTGGGTCAGCACTTGATTGAACCTTGGATGTTGTAGGAAATTTCTGTAAATTGTTTGCTGAATTTTGCTTCAGCCACAGGTCTCTTCAAACAAGGTTTTCTGAGGGGTATAGTACAATAAACCTATGGTCGCTGTGCTCTAGATTCTTTTGGAACCACCCTATCTTAAATCTAAATCTGTTTCTTGACATATCGTTGTAGAAGTTATATCTCTAAAAATTTAGTTTTAAGCAGTGCAATACTTTTAGTGTAACATATGTACATTTAAAATTAAAAATTTTCTAAGAGATTATTCTACTATACGTACATAACCTGAAAATTGCACAATTTAGATTCCAATTTAGTTCAGAATTTATTATACTTTTTAAAATTGAGGTTGTAATAATTGAAAGTTTGAAAGCTAAATCTTATTTAAAATTTCGTGCAACTTTTTAATTTAGATATTAATGAATTAGATTTTAAAAACTTCCCATGGTAGTTAGAAGTGATTACTTTTGTCATCAACAATTCAATTTTTTCTTTCCTTAAATTTAATTCATTGTAAACATTGTTAACCAAATAGAATAGGTATTATAAATACAAAAGTCTTTTAGTAATTAAATACAAGTGCATTCTCATGAATATATTTTTAACATTTCTCTAACAGGTTTTTAAAATTTATAACATTTTTATAACATATTTGCTTTACAGGATTTCATTTCATGAATTTTTAAAACTGATATGGCGGTGTGAGTATATCCCCCCCACAAGTGATTTCTTGCCAAATTTAGTGTCCTTTGTTTTGATTATCCTGTTGCAAATTTAAGTTTTTATTATTTTTCAGACTTTCTTTTATAGCCAGATTTGGTTTTTCTCATGTTTTACATGATATATATGGTTCTTTTCATCGCAATAGCATTTTAAGTTTTTTAGTTTCAATTTGAAGTTTTTGTTCTACGTTTGTTGTTGAGTTTCCTAGTCGTTAAAATACAAACATCCTAAACTGTTCTTTTTACCATTTTTTTTTCATTTATTTATTATTTATGTATTTTTATTTTGTTGACTTTTTATATATTTTATTAATTTATTATATTTTTAATGTAATAAATTGTTCTTTTTTTTCAGCTTCTTTTTCTTTATTTATCTTTTTCTTACATTTTTTTGCATTTTATATTTTTTATATATATTTTTCTATAATATCAACAAGCATATTCTAAATGTAAGTTTAACCTTATATCAAGTAAATCAGTGTTATTTATCTTTTTTAAAGGTTGGTTTGAAGAGAAAGTAAACCCCAGAAAAAAGTTTTTTATTCATTGTTTAGAATACTTTTTTAGATTTTCTATACTATTATGTTATTTAAAATTTTATAAATTTGACCTTTTCGGAATTTAGGGAAAATTCCCACGTTTAAAAGCATATGTTTAATTTGATGACAAAAAAATTCGCAATGGTTGTCAATTGTGGGGGAGGGGATATCCTACTAGTTACGATATGGCATATCATAAAATAAATATTTTGTGAATGTGATGGCACATACAGTTTAACCTAGTGCAATATTTCTAACATAAATCATTAATATATTAAATTAAGTGTATAGTATTAAATAAAGTGAGGCATTTATGTTAATGAGGCCTTTTTCTGAAAGATTACAATAACTCTTAAGTATTTATATTTTAAAAACATAAATCTGATTGCAGTTAAATTTTTCCCTTGTTAGTTTTATAAGTTTGCTAACTATCAGACTATTCACAGCTCAAAAGTTGTTCTTAAAAGTTAGTACACTTTAGTATTAGAAAAAGACTGGGAAGTATGTTTGAATGCTTAATACCATAAAAAGCAATGTGCTATTAACATATTACAATTCTACGTATGAAAAATCTAACATTAAAATCCAACAAAGGTTTAAAAGGTAGCTTATTGTAATATACACACTTAAATTATAATAAAACTTTGAAAAATATAAGAAAAACAATAAATATCATTATTTATATAGCTTTTAATATATAATCAACTTTGAAGTTTGTTTATACTTTGTAGTGTTTAATTCACAAGTAAGTTAGAAATAGAAATCACTATAAAGGATTTATTACGAACTCACTTATTTTTCTTTAATCTTGCTTCTGGAGACGGCATATATTCGAGACAATTTTGACAATAATGTGAATCAACCTACAAGTATAAAATAGTTAATACGAGTTAATTAAAAAAATAAAACATGTTAAATAACAGACTAACCTCATGAGAAACACATTCACTACATCTTAGTTTGGAGCAGTGGCGGCAAAAATAAACTTTAGTTATCGGCCGTTCCGCTCCACAAGTGCAAAGATATAAAACATCGTTTGGCTCGTAAATTTTCAGCATAGTTTTTACAAATAATTGTAGCTGTACTTAATAATGCAAACTAACGAACCAAAACAAATGTAAGAAACACTAAAAGCAAAACAGGACAATTCTCCTATAGCAGAAAGTCTTATAAGTTGTGTCATAAACAAAAATTAAAAACACCTATGAGGTCTTACGCATAGATTTTATTTTGACACATAAACAAAAAAACAAAATATTAAATCAAGCTATTTAAACATCTTCATTTGACTATTAATCTAATTTACTTTTATGTATTTCACATTTGAATGAATTATTTTTAATTTTAGGTGGGGAAAATGTTTTAAAAATAATAGCAGTCTGCTTTTTGTTTTTTGTTCATTGAATGAAAGTAAATCTGGCAGAGTAAACCAGCGTAAGAAATATGGCTGACGCTGCAGCAGGATTAGTTTGATGTGATCGTTAGTTTTGTTTTGACGTAGAAGAGCAAGGAATGTTGAAGTAGGTTAAGTTGCTAATCATGAAATTTATAAACATTTCGTATATCAAAACAATCATGGATAGAATTTTTATGAACTATATATGCGTGATGTATTTCTCTTAAAGAATAATTATTTATCCAATATTTTGAATTGTGATTGATTTCTAACTACATTTGCAAATATAGGTCTTTCCTAAAGTGATTTTCAATTTTACATGTATTTTTTGTTACAATATTCTAGTATTAAATTGTTGGCATCTGAAAGTAGTTTTAAATTATCACTGTTGCTACCAATCAATCACATTTGTTTACTTTCCTCCTAGAATAATTAAGACGTTTAGTGAATGAAAACATACTGATCTTTCAAGTTTTACAAATGGATCTTAACTTTTAACTGAAGAAGAGGCTAAGAATTAAATAACAAATATCAGTATTCTAAATTGAATCTTAGTTAGGTTCTTGATAATCCAATTAATAATTAAAATTTTATGTATATTAATCAATTTTTGCTAACTATAATTTTTGTTCAATTAGCATTTAGAATATTACTAACAATAAAATAAATAATAGTAGTTTGGTGTATTAAACAGCATCGAATGTTTATATTTAATAGATACTAAATTAGTATTTACTGAATGTTTAATCTTGATTAAATATTCAACTTATACATTATTATCTGTTGAATAATAAATTACTTCTCAATGCTTTATATATAGACATCACTATTGAATATAAAAAATAAATATAATTTGAAAATAAATATTACAGTGTTTTTATGTTATTGTTATATTTAGCCTTTGTGGCAATGGATTTGAAGCTTGTAGTTATGTAGAAATTATTCTGATTTTTGTTTCATCTATAAATGGTTCATCTCTTACCATAGTCTACCACTCAAATTATGATATTTGCATTAGGTTGGAATCTGTTTCAGACTACAAGTTTTGATGAAATTGGACTTGTGTAACTAGAAGTTTATAAAATAAAAAGTATATATATTCTACTGAGAATATGTTAGACCATATTAGAACATATTAAACTTAATGATATTTTTAATACATTTGTGTGTGTGTGTTAACATTGTGTCATTTATATCGATATAATTTCATCAATATTTAGTTAAAACAGCAGTTGCACAGTATATATAAAAATATGTTTTTCATTTATTAGGTTTATTTTTCTCATTTTGAGCTAATATTAATGCTTAACATTATATGTTGTATTAATTTTTATTTAATTTTTTTTATTGATGTTAATAAGTATTATAACTTATTTAATATACATGTTTTGTGATGGTTTAATTTTAAATACAAAACATCTCACCAAAAAATTACTAATGTTTAAGTATTGATTTGTAATCGGTATCCTACAGAGATTATACATTATTATCCTACAGAGATAATAATGTAAAACTAATAACAAATCATTTCATGGTACATATTCTAGATAATTTGTTGGCATTTTTCTCAATGGATAAAAGCAATTTTTTTAAGAATTCTAAATAAATCATGTTATTAAGAAATTTTATCATTTGTAAATCAATAAATTAACATTTTATAATATAAATATAAAATTTTCATCAAAAAATTTCTTACTTTGGAAAATATTGAATGTTATATATCCTCTTCAAATATAATTATATGCACCTTTTGGAAAATATTTTATGCAATAATTTACAAATATTAAAAATATAGAAAATTTGTACATTTTTCCATGTTGGTAAATATTGCCTGCACCATGTGATAAAATTTTAATGTACCATCAAATGAATAATCATTTCATTGTTTTATGAAATCCATTCTGTTCTTCAAAATGTTTGTATAATGATACTATTAAATTACCACAAAATATATAAAGTTTCATTTCTGATTTTTTTATCATTATTTTTAAATAGACAGAAATGTTTTTAAACAAATACAAAATACAATATCAACATTTTTTTCAAACAAACCAATATTTGTTTTCTATTTTCAAGATCTATTTGAATTTATTATTCAAAATAAAATGAAAATACTTTAAAGTAGCAACATAAGTTTTAAATATTTAATTTTTGCATAAAATTTCATTTAACTTAGAGTAGTATATTACTTATCATTTCAAAAACAAAACAAAAAAAAAAATCTAGTATTGAAGTTTCTAAAATCTAAAGTTAAAAGAAATCTAATGTATATTTGCTTACCTAAATTTTTGTTTATCATAAAAGCTGATATTTTAAAGACAAATGATGTAAAAAGTCTATTGTTTTACATTTATTAAATTTTATTAACCTTTTCTTATATAGTTTTTTTTTTTCTGAAATTTTTCACCTTTTACCACTAACATTTCCTATAACTGATTAATAATTTTCTTTTATCTAGCTCTTTTCTCAATATTCTTCTGAATGGGCACATGCTACTCCAAAAAAGCTAGTGGTGGGAATCATTCATATACAACTTCACAGATGGCATCCATTAAGTTGGATGAAGCTTCAAGATTGGCGCGGCCCACTCCTTATTGTAGAACAGGAAATGCAAATATTGAGTATGCTCCCAAGAAAAGTTCTCCATTGACCACAAAATATAATTCCATTTCACCAGGGGAACAAAACGAATTAAAGAATGTGAAGAACAGTTTCCAATCAAGTATTCCACGTTTCAGCTCTAGTCTACCTACTGCAAATATAGAACAAAGAATTGCTCCAAATTATAATGATAATGAGTCATTACATGTAGTAAATAACAATTCCATTTCTGGCTCTCGCTCTGCTTTCAATGTTTCAAATAATTTACCTCCCCCTTCTAATAAATATGTGAATAAACCCGAATCACTAATTAAACCAAAGAGCATTAATAGTAAAAGTTGCCCTGAAAAGATACTTAGCCCAGATGGAAATGAAAAAGTAGCTCGAACTCCAGCTAAATTAAGCGGAATTTCCCGTCAAATTTTTAGGTCTCCGGGTATGTCTCGCACCAATCCTGAGATCCAAGTTGTTCCTAAGTTGCAGCAAGTTAAAGAATTGAAAACTTTAAATGGCAAAGGTTCTAATGGTACTAGCCCTCTTTCAAAATCACCTTCAAGGAAAGGTTTTGAAAGTCATGATAGTCTCTCAGACTTTGACTCTGGCATTGGAAGTAGCTTAACAGACAAAAGTAAACCGGAAGATTCTGATACAGTGAAAGATTTGGAACAACTTGAATTCCAGGAAGAGTTTTCCCCTAATCTGAATGTGGATACCAGCTCTAATCGCCCTCCTTCTACTCCAAAGTCATCTCACTCTGATTCTAAGCTATCTGTAAAGGCTCCAACTTATAAAAGGGAACCCAATGGGAAATGGAGCTTTGATGAGAAACATTTTGGTGCAGAAACTGTTCGAACAAATGAACCTAAATCTTTTCCTAACTCTGGTTCTAGCAGCCCTCGAGAAAAGCACACTTTTAAGATGAATGCTAGTGAAAATATATTTTCAACATATGCCTCTTATAAAGGATTATTATCTTACCAAAAAAAATCTTTTAAAACTCCAGAATCTAACAAGACAAGTCCTAAAGAAAATCAAGGAGACAAATCTCCTCGAATAATTCAACAAGTAGTCAATGCATCCAGTATCCCAAAAATTAAAAAGCAATCTAATCAGTCACCTGCTGGAGGAAGTGTATTTTATTGTCATAATGAAATGGACAAATATAGCAATCTAAAAGAAGATGTATTCTGTAAATCAGAAAAACCTGAAGTTAAGAATAGTGAGAGCAAGCACTCTAGTCTAGATTCTGATGAAAAATCTGACAGCACAGGGGTTTTGAGCCCACCATCAGAAGAAAATAGAGAATTTCTGATTGATGATGAGATAGCAGATCAGCCAGGACTGACATTTTACAATGACCCTAAGTCTGAAGACTCTGATGTCCAGTCTCTACAAATGGCAATGTCTGAGCTTCATGCTTTACAGTTGGCAAGTACTGCTAAGAAAAGGACCGACAGTGTGAGCAGCTATTCAAGCCGCAAAGGTCGACTTGGGGATAACAGAGACAGTTTAATATTAGGTTCCGAACTTGGATCCTCATGTTCTAGTATTGCTTCAGATGATTTAATGCTAGATTATGAAAAGTCTTATGATGGCTTTCCTGAAGGCACTGTTAATGAAGGGTGAGTAAGTAATGCATAGAATTGGCCTATTTTGTGAATGTATTTAATCGTTTATGCTGTTTATAACTTATTTCTTTTGCTAATAACTAACGAAATATTGTTTTAAAATTTAATGATATGTCAATCCATATAATTATAACTTTTAATATTATTGAAATGAAGGAAATAAATCCATGCCTTTTTAGTTGTGTATAATTTTTTTTTAATTGAAAGCATGAATAATTTTGTAAATAAGATTTTTATAAACATTTTTTAAATTCATTGCATAAAATTATTGAAGAATTATATAACATTGTCTAACAACTAATTTTCAATTCATTTATTCACAATTTTTTTTAATATTTTCAGTTAATTTCACTTTAATCTGTTTCTGGTAAGCCTTTTATTTTTATAAATTTTGCTTGCTTAATGATCTTAGTTGTATGAATTGAGATGAGACATCAAACTGCTTTAATTTTATCCAAGAAATATTATTTAAAACACTTATATTTTATCAACTCTTCAATTGATATCAGATTGTAGACTAGTTTCACTGTTTATTACAGTAAGATAGCTATGAGATAGATTAAATTTGTTCTGCATAATTATATATACAATTCTATAATTAAAGTAGTTTTGTAGTAGTTTTATGTCTTTATGATTAAAGCATATAACATAATTGTTATTGCATTGGTTAGATTAAATCTATTCCACATAACCATGCTATATAATCAAAGTATTTTTGAAAATATCTATGTCCTTAATTTCACTTAAAGCATGTGACAAAGTTGTTTTAAATGCAGGCCTGCATCTCCTATGAAAAAACTTCTTGAAACTGAAACTGACAAAGTTGCACCTCTGAAAACTGAAAAGAAATTTGACTTTGATGATAAGACCAGGTGAGTATTGTTGATAAGAAAATACTATACAAAAAGCAAAATGTACTTTTTGTTCAGGAAGTACTAATAATTTCCAAATTTAAAGATCATTACTGCAATTTTGGGAACAAAGTATAGTTGTTAAAAAAAAAAAAAGCAAATGTTTGCAAAATTAAGATTTAAAATTATGTATTTTTTAAACAAGTTATATTTATAGCAATCACATTAATAAAATCACTATATTCAATGAGTAAAAAGCATTATAAAAAAATCAGCGAAAAGTGTCGGATTTAAATTTACCCTAATTATTTTGGAAAAAAGGCCACATTTTTATGAATCCTGTATTTGATTAAAATGGCTTCAAGAAATTTAAGTTGCAAATAATATGATGATAAATTAAATTGTGATGAATATCAGTATATATATATATATACCAAAATCTTAATGTATGACATCAATTAAAAAATTATTCTAATGAAAATATAATTAAAATATGTCTATGATAAATATTGAAAAAAAAAATTATTCAAAAAATTGACTGAATGAATCTTATGTTATTTACACTATATTATAACAAATATTACATCATTCTCAGATTAAATTGGAAAAAGATTTTACTTATTAAATTAAATGTAAAAAATGTTGTATTTTATTAGTTGTAAAAATAAAATATTTACTATTATTTTTACTACTAATAATAGTAAATTATAAATATTTACTATTATTAGTAGTAAAAATAATTACATAAAATTACATCATGATCAGTGCAACCTTCAGAATCTGATTCTTTACTATTCATATTTAAAAAATTCTACAAATCTAGATCTATATTATAAACTAAATAGTTAAATCAATCATGGTATTATATTTAGCTTCTCACTTTACAAACTCTGCATTTTGATAAATAATTTTAGCATCTATTAATTCTGATAGTATTGGTGTTATTTTCATCAATTTTTTCTTTTTAAATGTGCATAATTATTATGCCATTAATGAAAATGCTGTACTTAAAATTTAACTTTTTAAGCACGAAAATATTGCCGTCTTTACTATAAAAATTATTCTAATAAAAAATTTTTCTCTCTTAAAATTCATGATAAATATTCTTTCCATGTATAATTGTTTCTTTTGTGAAAGAAAATTCTTTTATATAGAATTGCTTTTTGTCAAGATTTTAAGTATCTGTTTGAGACATCATTATTAGAATTTTACAAAGCAGAATTAGTTTTATGTATTATTAATTAAGAAAATCGTAAAATGAAATGCATGTGAGTTAGAAGAAAAGTATATTATTTTAAAATAAAATTGATAAATAGCTAATTCTTTCCATAATTACACAAAAATTAACCTCTTATTTAAATAAAAATTAAATTTTAAACAAATTTATTTTTAAATGATTCACATCAATTTTATGATGAAACTTAGGCTTTAAAACATGAATAATAAGCTATGTGAAAACTAATTAAGTTTTGATTTTGTACTTTAATTTTTTTTTTTATATTCTCTTTTTAAATAATGATTTCCAAGACTGCGACTATGTACCTAAAGTAATTGTGCATTAAATGTTTTGATCTTTTGCACTATCACAAAATTAGTTTAAAACATTCTTAAAATTAGTTTGATTTATATATATATATATATATATATATATATATATATATATATATATATATATATATATATATCAAATTTAAGAAAAAATAATCTAATTAAGATCAAATGAAATAAATTATAGTGAGATATTAAAAAAGGTTTTGCCATTTTTAATACAGTTTTTTTTTTCTTTGCTCACATTAAAGATTTTTACTTGTCATTTAGCATGTTATTTTAGTCTTTTTAAATAAGTTGCCTTTTTGATGTGATTTTAAAAATCACATCCTTCTAGTATATAAGTTTAATGTAATTAAAGAGAACAGGTTTAATCTCCCATAATCCTTAAATTAAAGAAAGCAGGTTTAATTTCACATCATGTTTCACATAATTAATGTGAAATCTTTTCTTAATTTATTTTTATCACTGACTATATTGGGATTTTTCTATAGTATTCTCTAAAATCGTAACTATGAATATATGTTTAATATTGTTTGCTTCTGATTAATATTGCAGAAAGCGCTTGCACCGTCGTTCTTCTGGTCCTTCATCAACCAGTGGTGATAGGGCAGAATGGCGTCAGAGAACTGTCAGTCTACCACTGCGACCACCTCGTCAAATGACTGTCTCAGAAGCTGACGATGGGGGCTTAAAGTTGGATTCCTCTTCTTACAGATTACTGTGCCAAGATTTGAATGGTGTCAAAACTCTACTTTTAAGATTAAAAACAGTGATACAAGAGGTGCTTGTTTTAAAATTTTGGTCTCTAAATTTATTTATCAAATTTTCCCATGTTGAGAAATAGCTATTTTGAATGTAAAAAATTTAACATATAAAATATCTAAAAAATTTTATAAAGAATAATTGGTATTTTATTGTTGATAACCAACATGTATATAATCTTAAAACAATGGCCAGAATATATTTTTAATCATTTATTTTTATGATTACACACATCAGTATGTATTTTATTATTTGATGTTATAAGTTCTAATTTTTCCATAATATTTAAATATATTATAAATTATTTCTGTTGGAAAAAAATGTCAATTTTTAGGTATAAATAAAATTGGAATAAATTTAAAAATATCAAACAAGAGCCTTTTAAAAAGTGAAGTTTTCTATTAATGAGATTACTATACTAAAACACAGCATCTATTACCTCTTGTGCATTTCAAACTGACACAAGAACTATTTAACTATATCTTGAGTAAAAATATAACTAATTTTGTTTGAACTTTGCAAATAAGATTCCTGGTGTTCAATTAATTAAATAATTAAATGACTCAAAAATTTTAGGTAATTGATATTGTGATATATAATTAGTTCATTTATTGATTATGAAGTATTTCTTATTATAAGAAAGAATGTTTTACTAATGAATATATTTCTGATTTATATGTAAAACAAAAGTCTAAAATCAATATACAAAAGTAAAGCACTGAAAAACAAATTATATTGTAATAAGACATTAAGTTTTATTTATTAATATTTTCATAATATTTTTTTAAACTTTTATTTAAAAAACTATTAAGGAAATTTCCTAAATTATGTGTAAAAAATTTCTTGCAAATGATTTATTGCCATAACCAAAAGAACTTTATATTGATTATTTATAATGTTTTAAAATTTATTAAAATTCTCTTAAATTATATGGTATTTATAAACTTTAAAAAATTATGATACATTTTCAAGTTATATTGACTTATAACCCAATAAATGTGAGAAAAATATGAGAAGGTATAAATTACATTAAATAAATTAATCAGTAATATCCTATAGCGTAATTTTTATCAAATTAAATGCAATCATGTACAACACTTAAAAAAAATTTAAATAGCTGTGCAACAAAACAAAATGTTAAACATGCATTAATTACATGTATATACTATAATAAAATGGGAAAATTTCTACAGCAATAATTAAAAAGTTTCTATTGCAATCATATCATAATTTTTTTTTCATGATTAAAATGGATCTTGCTCTAATGGATATTAATAATCATGATAATTAAATTCAACAGTAAAAAATAGTGGACATGTATTTATTTATGTTAAATTCTCCATATAAAAATACTTGTTTTAAGAGAATTGCAATAAGTTCATTAATTAATCATCTGATTTTTGATGCAATCCTTATTTTGAGCTGTAAATGACATTTTTACAAATTGGACAACTTTGAGTTTTTGAGAACAATTTCATATATGATTTTGTGTATATTTAATTTTTCTGTAATCCTAGCATATATTCTTTTACACTTAACTTTGATTATTTTCTGATTTCAAACCATATAATAGTTTTTAATTGTAATAACATTATATGCACATGGAAAAAAGTCAAATTATAGCATGAAGTTTTCTTCTCTTTTCAGGCTGAAACTATTAATCCTTTTGATCAATTAAATCCAAATGTAAGTAGTTTTTTAAGTTAACATGAAAAATTTTTCTGACATTAATGAATAAAATTATAATTTAATATTTTATTTTCTATTTAGAATATATTCTACCATAGTTTAGTCCAAAATGATTTGCCTTCAAACTTATCTTCATTATCTAGTAGCTTAACAAGTGAAAAGAAAACTCCAGATCTCTCAACAATATATCAAGTATGTTTGGCACTTTTACATTTTCAGTTATTTTCATTTACATATAAAATATTGTATATTTAAATATGTTTGACATTTCTTAGCTAAAAGTTTAGTAGTGGAAAACTATCATATGCCATTTTAAATATCTACCACATCTTGTCTTCTGGGAGGACATTTCAGAGACAGTTTGTCAGTCATTTATTGCAATTGAGGAAATGTAAAAAATTACAAAGTATGATTATATATGCATGTAGAAAATATGAATGCCGCACCCAACTTGTTCAACAATGACTGATATCAAATTCAAGGTCTTCCATTTTGAAGAATGCTGCTTCATTACTTGGCCATGATGTATTTATAAATAAATTGCAATGATATTTCTCAGAAATAATCACTTTTTTGTTTGGTTATTTTAGTTTATTTTCCTGTAATACTGAACACATTTCAGTTGACATTCATATTGGGAGCAGATATGAAATGAAAAATGTCTGTGTTTCTTTGATTATTTAAATTTATAATTGGACTATTGATTTTAATACAGTAACTTCATTAAAACAAATAAGGATATTAGTATAAGAAACTTAAAAAATATTCATTGAAAAATGAGTTGCTGGGAATTACCTCAAATCGGAAAAAAATTTTTTTTTACTGATTTGTGGAATCCACTTTAAATTATATCTCTCCAACCAAATGACCACAGGACAAATAACCTAACAAACGTCAACAGGAATATAACTCAGAATTTCTGGTATTCCAACATAGATTTAGATTAGTGCTGTCATTAATATTTCTTTGGCTTTCAAGTCAAAAATTCATATTTCAATTTCCCCTTTCAATATGGATGTTTCTAAGGTTTCAAAATCCACTTAAAATTAGATTTCAGTCAAGTTGTGCTCCTGTGTAAACTGTGACATATAGCTATCAACCAATCAATAAGATTGAAAGTTAGAAACACAATTTAATTAGCTGTTTTTCTTAAATTAACTGTTTGGAAGACTAGTTTCTTAATTATTAAAAAGTTATTAGCAGTGCATTATAAGTAGACGAAAATATTTTGTTTCTTAGATTTTTTTAAATTTAATTTTGAGTGTCCAGAAAAAGTTTTATAAAATTGGGAGGATAACATATCTAAAAACTATTATATCTATCTGTATTTGAAGTTTATTAAATATTAAAGAAAATTTAAAACTCTTTAAAGAAGTTTTAATTTATATTTTTAAATTATAAACTCTTATTAAAGGACCTAATTAGGAACTTACGGAACCTAATCCAACTTAAAATTAGCTATAAATACTATTCAATAATAGAAATAAACCACTCATTATCAGTATATTTATAAGTTTAAAAAAATAAACTCACTTATTTTCAATGAGCATTTCAATATATATGAATTTGCCTGTATAATGTCACATCTGAAAATGAAGTAATAATGAGAGTTCAAAACTATGGATAACCTTGTATACTTTGGATGAGTTTTGGTAATTATGTGTTAAATCTTTTCATATAACAAAAAATCAGATTTGTAATGCTTCAGATGATGTGTAATTTGATGCAAATACTTTTTTCACCAAAAGTAAAATTTAAAGTTTTTCATTGAATTTAATATTTTATTTCATAATATCATAGTATGAATAGTACAAGTACATACATGGGATTAAATTTTTTTTTAAATATTATTCATTTATATTTTTTTTAAAATTATGATTTTACTTTATCTTTTTTTTTTTTTTTTTTTTTTAAAGCAAATTTGATATGCTTTTTATTAGAAGATATGGGTCAAAATGTAACAGTTGTGATGGTCACAGTAATGCCACATTGAACTTACTTTACTACAACTTTAATTTTTTCTTTGCTATTTTCTATAAATTCAGCACTTATGTATATACAGCCTTTCTTCTTGGTATTATCATAATTTATTTTACATGTTTCACTTCATTTATTTGTAATTATATATTAAGAGTATTGACACTTTTTGCCATGAAATGCAAAAAATGACCATTGAGTGACAAACCAAACCATGTTTTTTATTCTGCATTAAAACATATTCTTCAACAAGACTATTATTTTTCATTGGAAGAAAAATATAAATTTATTATATTAGAACTTATTATTTTACTTAAGGCAAATTTTATATTGTTAAAACTTGTATAATAATTCAAAAATAAATATTTTGATGATGGATGATTAATTTTGTATTCATTGATGGAAGGTTAGTCATTTTCAAAAACATAAGTTACTAATATTTTTTAAATTTCACCCTATCATTAATTTCATAAAATATACTACCTTCATTTAGAAGTATATCAAAGTTAATTTGGGATTAAAATTAGTTTTTATGAAAGGATTTATTTTAAAGAAATATGTCAGGTATATCAAACTAGAGCTAATCATGAACTAGTGATTATACTCTTGTGTGTAAGGCCTCAGGTTTGATCACAGTAATTATTAAATACTAGGTGTTTATTTCTGCTTTCTGAATGCTCATCTTTTTTTATATGGGTGTGTTGGATTTTGCTGAGTTTCCATTTTTGCAATAAAGTTTCCCCTGACTGCAAAACATGTTGAATGTATAAATGTCTTACAACAGTTTTTAGCTATTGGGCTCTTCACTATGTAGTGTAAAAAGTGTTCCAATCTTAATTTTTGCAAAAATAATAATAATAATAATCTGCATCTTATTTTAATTTTTAGCAACAATATTACTCATGAAATAGGCAATATCTTGTTATGATGCTGAATTAAATTTATGCAATGAATTTATCACACATCATTTTAGCAATCAAATATTTATTATTTTCTAAAACTGCACAGAATACAAAATAAATTTACATAAAATTTTATAAAGTTTTTTGAAGTATGTATGATTAATGCGATATACTGTATATAATGTATATGACTAATGTAATGATTATAAAATACCTTACAATACTTATATAATGTTAATATTTCCTGTTAGGAATTAATTTTTAAAATGTGATGAAGAAATAGTTGCTTTCATTTCCCCTTTTATTATCAATTTGTAAAAATTGCTTGTGTAATTATTGATTAATTAATTAATTATTTTTGGTGAAAAATATATGTTTCACAAGTACTTACATACACTAATAGGAAATAATTATTAAGAATTAATGTAAACATTTTGTGATGTCAAAAAAAAAAAAAAATTTGAATTTAAATCTTTGTACCTTTCAAATTGCAGAGGTTCTAAGCTGAATTAATTGCAAAATTGATTTTATTTACATGTGTATAGTAATTTTTGTACAACTGATGTGTAATATAAACTCATTGTGAATATTTTTTGTTTCTAGTATATTTAATAAGTACAGAAATTCTGATTTATTAATATGTCCTTTGTCTTGCTAATTTTAGGAAAATGCAGATATGAGACGGCAACTTGTTCTTTTGCAGCAGCAGTTGGAAGAAAAAGATCACACTATTCATTTACTTCAACAACAAATGGTAAAGATCAATTGATATTTTAATATTATATGTGTGCTATTTCCTAGAAAACTCACATAATTTATTTTATTAATTCTTTTCAGATCTCGAAAATATATTCGAAAAATGTTTCTTTCTTATTTATTAGAATAAATTTTTTAAACTTTAAAAATGATTTCACAAATCTAGCTAGGCATTTATTGTGAATTTTAATGCCTCCCTAGATTAAATTCAAAGATATAAATAAACACTGATATTAAGAAGTAAATTTTTTTATTATTATTAAATGTGTGGGGAAAATAAGAAATATTTTTTTTTTCAAATATATTAGAGTTAATAAAAAAGGAATTGAATTGAAACTGGAATAAAATAGCATTAAATATTTCAAATCAAGAGCAATTTATATTTGTAAAATAATTTCATTGATCAAATTAACTTTATTGTTGAGGTACAAATGGTAAATACATTATCTTTTAAATTGAAAGTATTGAAATTTTTATGCACCCTTTCTAAAAACTTCTTAAAAATTTTTAATTGACTGGTCTAATTAACATCAAATTTAGCAAATATAATTAATAACTTTTTTTGACTGATTAAAATGTTAAACTTGGTAGTTAGAAAATCTCTTTTAATGACTTGATGAGTGAAACTACTATAATATAGCATAATTGTAAATATTTATGAAAAAAGGGATTTATTTTCTTTCAAATTTTACTTTATGAAAATTTTAGAGCAGTTTGGTTAATTTCTTGTTTTGAAAATATTTAACTTTCCATATTATTTAAAATATACAATTATTCATTTATCTTACCAAAGTAAAAGCATTGATATTTAATTTTGAAATATTACTATCACTCTGAATGTTGATTTAGCATTATTAGCATTGAAATATAACATATCACTTGCAATATTGATTATAACAATTCATAGATTAAAAAATTTATACATTTTTAATCTATTAATTGTCATTAAATTTCTTTTTATTTAAAAACCAATTACAAATATTATCTTTTTTTGTTATTGTTAACAATATCTCAGTTCATTGTGGCACACTTTTTTGTATAAAAGCATTTTTTAAAGACAAAACACAATGATTTCCCCAGATTTTTAGAGATGTATTCGATTTTTCAAATTTGAAATTTATTCGACTAAATTTTTATGATCATTTACTGTTGCTACTTTCACATATTTTAATGGCTTCTCATGTTTTTATCTATAAAATCATTTACTTTATCTATATTTACAATAAATTTTGATTTTCTTTTAATGTTCTAATTCAAAGAATTAATATAAAGAAAATTACAATATAATTATACATCAGTATGTTCTATGCATTATGTAATTTATAATGGAATTGTGTATCCATTATCAAGTTATATGACTTATCAAAAATATTTTTAAGTAAGTAAAAATAAAATTTAATCTTTCAGAATGTAAAATATCCTTTATTTTAAAAGCAGGTGAATAAATGTAATCGATACTTATCAATTATCATTGCAGTGAATTAAGTCCATCCAATCCAATTATCGTTCTGTCATCCTTGAAAAATATTTTTACTTTTCTGCTTTTTAGATTTAAAAAGAATACATGGAAAGTTTTCAATATTCAGATAAGATTTAAATTATACACAAACTCCATCATCAAAAATAGTCTAATAATATTGAGTGTATTTTCAAAACTTTGGTAAAAATTTCAGTTAGTGTAGCTGATAATTTAACTATTGCATAATTAATTATTGCAAACTATTAAAAAACTTGCGCTTTTTTATGTGTTCACATCAAATAAAACTTTTTTACTGATAATGTGAATTATTTTTATGTCTTGCTAGGGTAGAAGACCCAAAATTGTCTGGGTCTTATTTGTTTGCAAGACAAAAGTCCGATAGACAAGCAAGACAGGAATTGTTCTGAGCTACTAACCTCATCGGATGTGCTTGTAGGGAAAGTAGGAATGCGAGAATCCTGTCTCATTATTTAACAGTAACAAAGATTGAATCTAAAATCTTGCATTTTTTGCCATTGATTTATTGTTTAGGAAGATAGGCTGAAGTGAACATTATATACAGTATCAAATAGCTCTCTATATGAAATTTTTAATGTATATAAAAATTTTAATATAGTCATTCAGCAAACTTGGAGAAATTCAAAACATGTACCACAAAACCAAATTTTGTATTCTTGCTTGTTATAGCTTACAGCTTAAGTAATATCTTTGGAAGATCCAAATTAATGGTAATTTTTATTGTGAGCATTAAATATATTTAAATTTTATTGAACTCATGTTACATAAATTTATTAATTTGACTTTATGAACTTTACTGAATTTTCATTAAAATTTTTTTTTTTTACATATAATTGTTTTAAATGCTTTTCTTTTTGCAATAATTTTTTGTTATGTGTTGCAGACGAAGTATCTAAATATTCAAGGAAATTGCAATCATGGATCATCTACTTCAAATGCAGCTACTCAAACAGAAAGGGTATGTTTTAAAAAATGATTCCTAAAAAAAATATTGTTTGTTCTGAACCAATTCTTCATTTTCTGTCTTAGATTGCATTTTGTTATATTTATTATTTCATTGGCACCCTATAAATTATTTAAAATAATAAGTCATATTATTGATTAATAGTATAATGTAATTTAAGTTAATTATTCATTTTGATTTTTGTTGAATAAATATCCTTTCCTGTCAATATAATATATCAAAGGCTAAAGTTTCTCTATATAAAAATTTCAGTTTAATAAATTTAATTTGTATCTGTAAGTGTTTTTTTTTTTTTTTTTTTTTTTTTTTTTAAATTGCATTTTTTGAATTTTTTTATATTTATGATTAAATTTTTTTACAATAACACTATTTTACTTTTAAAGGCTTTCAATTTAAAACTTTCAAAAGTAAAATAGTATTCTTGTATTGTAGTTTATTATTATATGTCTATCAAAATTCAGAGATTAAACAGAGTATTGTTAAGTTGTATTTGATAGTAGTCTTCTGTATAGCAAAGAAAATTGTCAAACTAGTATTAATTAACATATTCACAATTTGCAGTCACTGCTCCTGTTCCCTGTGATATTTTATGAAAGAAATTTTAAATATGTTGCTTTCCAAATTGCATTCTTGTATTTCCAAAATTTATTTAATGTGTCTGTGGAAGCATTGCTCATGCACTTTTCATTCATTGGCTAGATCTGTTGTATTGGTGATAGGTCTGGAGAATAAGCAGACCAAGAAAACAATACAACTATGGGCATACATATATTTGAGTACATTCATGTAAAAGCATGTGGCCCCAACTATATCTTGAAAATACACAAAGACCATTAAATTTTAAATAAGCATAAAAATAACTGAAAGTATTTCCATCAGTGTTATTTTTAAAAAGTTTTTTTCCTCACATAATCATTCATACAAATTCCATGACATTGCAGTGAAGAAATTTATTTGAATTCACAGAATTAAGGAATTCCATATTTGTCTCTTGTTTAAATACTTTTCTAACATCCCTGTATGAACTATTTCAAATCGATGGAAAACATTTTAAAAAAATATTTGTTTTGGAGTGACTTATTCTAAATAATGTTGTAAACTATTCCAAAATGTTCTTATAAATATTTTGATGTTTTGTTGAAACTATTTTCTGAGTTGTATACTTTCAGAATTCGCTTGGTTAAAAAATATATATATATATATTTAAATATAATGCCTAATGGCTGCTAATACAAAAATGCATATGAATTCATTTTTAAATAACTTTTTTTTATATTTGAAATTGCATAGAGGTTTTGTCTTCAAGCAATGAAAATAATCTCTATGCAATTTTATGAGATTTTTCATTTTTATATATATATTTCTAGAGCCGTTCTTTGACTGCATCCTTATCATCATCTAGTTCTTCGGCTGATGATTCCATAGAAACTTTAGTTAGGTAAGTGAACATCTTGTTTGTGTTGACTTATTATTAGTTTTGATAACTATTTAATTAATAGTTGTTTTAAATTATGTTTTGTATCAATTACTTTAAATTCAATAAAGGAAAAACAAATGAAAGTATTTTATTTAGTATGATTAGTGTATTGTTTATTTTCTTATTTATTTAAAACATTCATAAAAAGATAAGTGACTAACACATTGACCATAGTTCAATTTTAATTTAGGAAGAACCATTTGTTTAATAGATTTTAATTATTGTAATTTCTAAAAAGAGATGCATACTAGTGTAAGTACTTCATTGGTGGTGGTCAGCTGAATGGTTAGCCCCTGGCTTTTGATTTAACAACTTGTGGGTTTGATTTCCTATTTAAACAAAGATGTTAGGAGTGGTTTGGAATCCACTTAAAACTGTAGGTCCTCTTGTGTCCTTGCATGTAAAAAATGACTGTCAACAACAAACAAACCAAAGATAATATTCGTTGAAAAAGTTTAAGAAAAAATTGTATACAAATTGCGCATAGTTAAATTACATATGGAATCACTGTTACCATCATGATCACAAAATTTTGATTCATATCCTATGATGTACACTATTGCAGTTAAGAAAAAAAGATAAAAATATTACTTAAAAAGAGAATATTGAAATTGTTCTTAGGTTTGTAAATGTAATAATATCTACTTAAGAAAATTCATGTATATGATGCTTACACACATGTGTATGTATCAATGACTTTGTTGTAGTAATATAAAAAAATATTACTGCAAGTTATAAATTAAAGGGACAGAAATTTTTTGAATTTACATTTCTTTAAAATAATTATACCAAGCATAATTACATTATGTGAAACATAATTATATTATTACAGTCATGATAGTTTTTTAAATTATTTTCTTGATTTTCCTTTGAATAATTGCGTTACAATTAAAAATTAGCATTGTGATTCATTATTATTTTTTTATGCAACTGTGAAGGACTGTTAATTTTTAATTGTAATCATTGCATCATTTATAAAGACTTATTGTGTGGTATCAACAATTAAATTTGATTATAGTAATGATTTTTGTATTAATATAATGAACACTATTATTCAATATTCATATTTTTTCTGAATAAATTATTTTATAATATCCCATCAAGTTTATTTTAAATGTTTTTAATATTAAGAGCTGTTCTTACTTAAAAAATTGCTAAATAAAATATTCCACAATAAAATGATAAATTTACAAATATAAAATAAAAGAATTTGTTAATAAAATTATTTATTGTTTTTAGATACTTAATATTTTTCTTAAGTTTTGAGCTACTAACTTTAAATCTTATTTTTAAATTTAGTAGAATTATTTTACTTATATATTCAAAAGTGAATTTCGAAAATATTATAGTTTGAATATATATATATATATATATATTTATATATATATATATATATATATATATATATATATGTATATATATATATATATATATATATATATATATATATATATATATATATATAATTTCAATTAACAGTTAAAAGTCTTTTTATCATGAATTATTAAAAAAAATTCTTTCAGTTTAAAGTATCACATATTTCTTTCAACATTTTAACTGTAATTGTAATCTAAATTGCATTAAAGAAATTTTAATATTGCTTACAATGATTGAAATTTGCTAGAGATCTAATTGTGATTTTTCTCTTATGCATATTAGCTTCAGGATTACTAAGGTATGAACATATTAACAATTTCTTGCATGAAATTGTGATGCAATAAATACCTTTTCTGCATGGTATATTTTGCATTTTTTTTCTTTTGCATGTTTATATGTATTTATGAACCACATTAAATACTTTATTGTTACAAAAAAATACTGAAAATATTCAGATAGCCAAATTTTTTTAATTTGTTTTATATTTTATTCATTAACATTTTGTGATTATATTTATTGTAACATTGAATAAATTCTATTACTATATAGTTATTTTAATATAAACACGATACTCAGTATCAATCAAGACCTTTTAGAAGTAATGATTTAATTTAGTATTGAGTAACAATGCAATAATAATTCCTTTTAGAAGTAATGATTTAATTTATTAAATCATTACTTCTAAAAATTCAATTTTGTGTGCTAGTTCTTATGTTAACTAAAAACATATCTATTTCTTAAGTAATGTAACCTTTAATCCTTAAATCATTTCATAAATGAAAAAAATTATTTCTTTTTTAAAAATTTTAAAAAGTGTATATTATACACTCCTGAGTAATGGACCCAATATTGTTGAAAGATAATCAGGGTAACGAGTTCTATGAACTCTTCTTTGCTTATGAATACCAGAAGGCAAGTTTTTATCTCAAACCTCCCTGTTAAAATACATATTCTGTCTCTCACTTCTTACTGAGTATTGATTCCTTCACTTATCTCAAGCCACATAGAATTTGAACATTTCCATAACCTTCTGAAACAAAACTGTTGCTATTTGTATGTTGAATTTAAATAGAAAACTGACTGTTAATATGTTTGTATACTATACCACATTATTAAAATTTGCTATGAAGAAATCTAATAAAGGATATTAACTCTTCTCATTTTAAGATAAAGTCTGAAGTGCAAGAAACAAACAAAATGTTAACATTAGTCATGCAAAATTTATTCTGACTAATAGAAAGAAACTGATTTTTTTCAATGCTGCCTCAATTTTGTTGAGCCCTTCTGAATGTGGGGTATAATATCTCCTCATATTTTTAGGGTTCAACTTTTCCTTCTAAAGCAATGTTTCCTGTTTGGTATCCATCCTGCAATGTCCTCAACTGTGATTTTCTCAAATCTGTCCTTTTTTCTCAGCAATGCAACTAACATACCGTTTTCATCTTCCATTTTGGTTTTGTACATTGGTGCAGTGCTTAATGTCAAATTTCATGATTCAGAAGAATTTTCCAAGACCTTTCAAGTGATATGTTTGGAATATCTTTCCCTGTTTCCATTAACCATTTTATGATATCTAGCAATTTTATCTTTTTCAAAGTAGTTACATAGCCTTTATTATTTATCAGTCACTGATATTAATGAGTTGAGAAGATAGTGATGTTTCTTCTTTAATTTTTCAAGCACTTCTTGATCTACTGGTCAATAAACAGCTGTTACATATTAAGTGTTATGTGTTACTCCCACTGTTGCCTATCTGGTAGAACCCAACTCAGGGCTAGGTACAAGAAAGCCTGCTGGTGCAATAACATATTAATTGGTAAAAGCAAAACTGATGTCCCCATCTGCAAATTCATCTGTACTTGTATGCAAAAATATGTTACCAAGAATTAGCAAAGATTGTTTGGCAGACTTTGTCTTACAATGTTTTTCTATAGTATATAAATTCATTTTGGAAATAAGTTATAAAAATTTCTGAATTCATTCATGTTTTTTATGTGATTTCAGATACCTTTGTTTTTCAAAGTTCTAGGTTCTTAAGATTTTCATATTAATGGTGACCTGAGCTTGTGATTGTTGCATGCATTGCTGAATGCAAAAACAGTAACTCATTTCTTGCTTTTCTTGTATCCTGCTTCAGCAGCATCTATTTTCAGTGTGAGTGTTTTGAGGAAGCATTTTGGAACTTAAAGTTGTTTCATTGTAGTTGTATAATCGCTTCCCAGATATTCCCACTTTTTCTATCAGCTTGAAAAGATGGTCTTTGAACACAGATACAGCCTCTTTATCAGCAGATAATGTTTTGTCATTTATGGTTCCATATGTAGTAACTGTAAGGGGTAAATGTCAAATAGTTTTTCACACTGAAATAACTAATCATCATTGACAGTAAATTCTGAATGTTGTCTTTCTATTTGTCTTCTGAGTTCCAAAGCGTTTTTCTGCAATATTTGCCCATGCATATAACTTTCTTTTCAATGTCAGTGGCACAAATATAAAGCATTTTCAATTTTATGCTTACCTGTCAGCATGTTTTTTCTTATTTTTATTCCATTTTTATCATATCACAGTCTAGCCATATTTTTTGTTGTTGACCCATTTTGAAGTCTTTACTGTTTTGCTTAAAAAAACATTGAGCATGCTCCAAGAATTTTTTATGAATATGGTACCTACTTGTGGCAGTTATAAGACACTTCAATCACAATGCGAATCATTTATGAATATTGTATCTATTTTGCAGTTGTTAACAATAATATCAGGAACAATTGAATTATATTGCACACAACACATTAGGAGGATCATATGCATCTGCTTCCAATGCTTGGCAATACAATGCACAATGTTTTGCCTTCTTCATTTTATTATGATAAAAGAAATCTAAAAATCTAATTTGTGAACTATATAATCAGAAGTTACTTTATTATTTAATTTTAAAACAATCAATTGAACAAGCATACATACACTTCTACATAAATATACTTTAGTAGTATATTAAAGTGCATCCATAATTAGATTATTAAAATTTTGTTCACAAACAATGTTTCAAACCTGCTTCACAATATTGTGGAATTAGTGCTAAAAACATCTTTTTTAACATCCAGTGTCTTTTCATATTTTTTTAAGAAATTGTAGCAAATACTTAAAGAAATTGTAATATGTAAAATCTTTAGCTAAAGTTATCTCATATTTGCAACTGGTAGATTTGATAATATCATAAAGGCTCAAATTATTTCATACAAAATAGTTTAAGAAAATATCAGAAAGTGAACAACATACCATATGATCTAGAATTCTTTTGATATGATTGCACACAGCAGTCTCACTGTATTTTTAGAATATTATGCTGGTCTTCTGTTCTACAGTCTGTAGATTTTATTCTGAGCTTATGTTGGTAATTATTTGGAATCCACTATATGATGCAAATTCTAATTGAATTAGACTTTGTTTACAAAATATCATTACGTAGTCAGCAAAAAAGCCAAATTAGAATAATATTCTTCTTTATGCTTAAAAAGCTTTCAGAATAAAATTTCAAAGAGTATTTTGATTATGTCTAATGAAGTCAATGTATTTTGAAAAAAAATTTCTGTAGATACACTAATGTTTTTTTACTTGAACTGTATTAAAATTTTACTTCATATTAATAAAGATTAGAAATACAACAGAAGTGAGCATGCTTTTTTCATACTAATTTTAATATTTTCTGAAAAAAAAAAAACAAAAGTTATGAATGTTCATTCTTTCATTTTGTTCCTTTTTAAGATATTAAAATATTAAAAATTTTTAATTAAAAAATGCAATTGAGTGCCTAAACAATAATTCTTAATATTGCATGCATGTAAAATAATAATAATTTTCTGATTAATCCAATTTGTTACTTTTAAGTTTAAATTTTAAGTTTTTTTCATTTTCAGTGTCCAGGACGATTTTGAAAAAACATTTCGGAAGAATT
The DNA here is from genome assembly GCA_030067965.1 of Latrodectus elegans. Taxonomy (NCBI): domain Eukaryota; kingdom Metazoa; phylum Arthropoda; class Arachnida; order Araneae; family Theridiidae; genus Latrodectus; species Latrodectus elegans. Next base: position 10,804,646 of record CM057819.1, on the reverse strand, counting down.
CTAAAGTAAAAATTTAATTTATTTTTGTGAAATTTTCTTTATTTTCCCTTTTTTTATCTAAATTTCTTGTGATTTTAATATCTTTTATGCATTTTTTTTTTGTAGGAACAAGATGTTTTGAAAGAGCACTTAATAGAAGTGGTTCGCTTGCTGGACAAAAATACAAGCAATATGCCATCGCAATCAGAGTGTTAAATGCAAAATTACTGCTGCTCACTTATTGTAGTGAATTTTATTCTGTAAACGAATGAAGAAGAGTATTATTGATTTTTCTTATATTTCAATAAAGTAATACTGTGATCTTACTCTATTTATTTTGAAGTAAATCTGCTATTAAATCTTGCATGTTTGGCATTGTGTTATAATTGTAAATTTCTTTGTCAATATACATGTTTTAACAGTTGAATTTAAAATCATCTTGATTTCATTCTTTTTCCTGCACCCTCTGTAAATTATTTCCAATTTTTTTTCATTCATAATTTGTGTTGTAATTCAAAGTATGTTGTCTCTTAAGCAATTCTTGTTGCATGAATTTACTGTTTATTCATTGAATTTATATATATATAACTTTACTGAAAAAGTTGTGTTACAAATTCTAGTCTGTTCTTTGTAAGTTTAATATGGAGCATTTTAAATTAAAACATTCCTAATTTGTTTTATTATTTCAGTTAAATTTAAACCTAATCTATTAAATAAAAATTCTGCTTGTAACGAAATGAAAAGATTTTAAAATAGTATAAGATTTGATGATCGTTCAGTGAAACAAAGAAAAGCTTGATATTATTTTAAAAGTGTATGATGTAAAAATTATTAATAATAAAATATTTGTTTACTGTATTATTAAAAAAATTTATTAGTTGGTTTAGCAATATATGGAAAGTTTCTGTAAATTTTAAATTTTTATTATAAAACATAAATTTAAATGTACTCAACTTATTTTTTAGATATATCTCTAAAAATATTTGTCTTTATTATAAATATTTGTTTTTTTACAAAGTGGCAATAATGAAAAGACAATATGCATCCTATAACTCACATGGATAGAAATTAAGTGAGTGCCAAATAAGAAATCTATTGTCAATATTTAAATAATTTTTAAGAATAAAAATTTATTTATGTGAGTTTGTATACTGCCATCTTATTTATTTAATAAAATATATAAACATAATATATTTCTCTTAATTTATGTGTTTCCTATAATTTTGCTTATGGTTTAATTTTATTTATTGCTTAAGCTCAATTGTAATATCTACATTTTGGTCTACAATTTCTTTTGTAATAATTGTACGTAGGCCTACTTTCTTGCAGACAGTTCTGAATAAATGGAAGTAAACATTCCAATTTTATGATTTCTACATCTTATTAGATTATGATCTTTGCACAATTATATTGAAAATCATTAATGCCTGCAATTCTTCACTCATATTTGATTGAAACTGTATAGATTACATTAGTGAATTGAAACTTTTTATTGTAAAATAAATATTATTAGGATGCACTTGTAATAAAAATAACATGTGATTTAGATGAGCTTCTGATCTATTTATTCATTTTTCCTTCACATTTTTTTTATTAAATTTTATTATAAAATATTATCCTTATTAATTTTTTGTTTCTCGAGTCCTCAAAGTTTTGATTCTCATTTTGTATAGACATTATGATTATTACTTAACATCTGTTATTCTGTGTCTCTTAAATATTTATTTGTAAAGCGTTTTCATATTTATTGTGGCTTATACTTGTAGAACCCATTTCAACTTACTCTTAAAACTCTACACTTAGATTACAGTTGTAGTGTGAAAATACATGATTGATGTCTTGTTGTGTGAGCTTACAAAATGATGTTAAAATTTATTTTTCTGTTCTTTGCGGTCTTCTGTGATTTCTGGAAAAGGCTGCATTTACTTTAATGCCATGAGAAGCATCATTATGAACGTTATAATTATAAAATTTTAATCTGTGTAATAATGTACAGCATATCAGTCAAGAAAATTTCATGAACATAATAAAAACATTGAAAAATTAATTATTAGAAAAATTTTTAAATCGTTCACGAATATATATATATATATATATGTTTACGCATTAATTTTATATATTTATATTATATTATAAAAAATATCATGAAAATAATGTATTTAATTAAATAAAGAAATTTTGAATTTTACTTTTACAAGAAAAAATATATACAGCCTTTAAAATCTGAATTGTCTCTATTTCAAATTATTTATAAAACGAGAGTTAAAATAGAATTTAAATAATTTTGTATCAGGTTACTGTATACATTTCTGGTTGTTCAATCACTTTATTTATCAATATAATATTTCACCATATTTAAATTCTGATATTACCCATTACATTTCTACATGCTTCCTGCATATTTTGTGGACCATATATTTTTATTTTTGAAATGCCTTTAAACCTAACATGTAGAAGAATCAAGGCTTCCCTTATGAAAACCATGTATTTTACTTAACAATGAATTTTCTTCGTTCATTTGAAAACTTCAAAGTAATAAAAAGACAATAAAAATTACTACACACCCACGCAGTAATATATGTGTCTATAATAATGAAAATGTTTGTCTAATCATGTTATGGTTTAGTTTTAATTAGAATAATTCTGTAATTTACTGCTTTGGCTTTTAATTTTCTCCCACTAATATGATTTAAAATAATACAAATCATCCTAATGAATTTGTTTAGAATTAGTTTTATATAGTCAATATTAAACCAAAACTGAAATCTTTGACATTTCGTTTGTGTTATTTCCATTTCTCTATTTCATTATATTTGATTTCATCTAAAGCCATATGGCCCCAGAATATATGTTTTTGATTTAGATATCTTAAAATATTTATCAAACATCATGCTAGATTGCTGTGAAATGATGAAATTGTATATTTGTCTTGTGACGTTGAAAATTTAATACATTTGCACTATTCAAAGTTTCTGTGTAATGATTAAATAAACAGATCCAAACTAGCGAAACAGTGTGAAGCCTTTGATTAATCAGAAAGTGAAATTGCCTGAGAGCTTTGGTAGTGCAACTGCAAGTGACTGATGAAATTTAGCACATCCAAGTGCAGTGAATTCAGTTCTCTTTTTCCTTTTCCAAAGAACAGAATATGAAAATTATAAAAACTGACTTAACTGCTTTAAAAAGAACGTATCTTAAAAATCTTGTTGTCTTGTATAAATAAATTAAATATTAAAATTTGTGTCATTTGTTTTGGGGTTTGATTTACATTTTGGACTTATGATTTGGAATCTATTTTGAAATGTAAGTGCTTGTTGAATTAACCCTTTTGTGTAATAAATGACCGTTAAGTGACAAAGCAAAGCAAATCTTTCTACTATAAATTATTCTTTGATAATTTTCTTAATTAGCTTCTGGAAAATAATGTATAAAAATTTGGGATTTATTTTGCTTTGTCTGAAATGTTGTTATGTCTTAATGAATAAAAGATTATATTATCTTAAATTTTGTTTGGAAGAAAAAGTATTTAAAAATACATAAGTTTATTTCTATTTTTATTCTAAATATTTTTGTGCATATTCTTGTAAATTTTTAAGCTTTCTACAAAATATTTCAAATTTTTCCAATATATTTTCAGTTTAGAAGCATTCTATAATTTGAAAAGTTTGTTTAAATTGGACACAGTTGTATTGTGGAAAATAATATGTGCTATTTGAAGTATATTCTCTAGTCCCAGTCTGTAGATATATCTAATGTGATGTTTTGATTTTTTTTCCCTTTATTTGATTTTAATGCAGCTAGTATTTCAGAACTTTGATACTACTCGTAGTATTTGAAAAATTTAGTTTTTTATCTTTAAATGTTAAGTGTAAATGTAAATACTAAAATATGAGCATCAATAGTTCCTAAGATGTATTAAAAATGTACCAATTGTGAAAAGAATTTTGTAAGTCTTTCGTTTTTTCTAAAATACTTTCAATATTTTCTTAGCTTTACTAAATGCCTTTAATTTAAAAGACAAAAACTCTGTATAATTTGTTATTCATTTATTTTTTAAACAAGATAATTTAAACTTTATTTTGCGAGTTTATACTGTATCTAATTTTAAAGGGAAGAAGATCTTTGAAATGCTTTTTTCCAACTATTGGATTTATTAACATTCCTATAGCGCAGTAAAATAATGTATTTGCAATAAAATGAAGCAGCCATATCATTTTATAGTAGTTGATCTATTTAGTTTGTGGAATTTCGCTTTACTTTATATGTATGAAATAATTTTGAATGGAAAAAATAGAAAAATTAAATACAATTATATAAATGTAAATCTTGATTGAAAAATACGTACTACCTATCACACATTCAACATTTTTATTTAATGTCACAATGCTTATTTGATAAGATCTTTGTCATTTGATACTTGTGTGTGTAAATATATTAATATTTATGAGACACAATGATATTCATTTTAATTTTCATAGGTTTAATGTGCACATTCTATAGTATGTAAATGTTGGGATAATGTATACATGTGGGAAAAATATGTATTGTTATGTACATACTGTATAGCTAAAATGTGAGAGTCTATTTAAAAATAAAGGAAAATGTATATGAGAAAATTCTATAAATTACAAAATACATATTAAAAAAAACTTAATTACTGTGAATAATCTTTGCATTTTAATTTTGTACATTGGACACCATTTTTAATTTTTTAATTAAAAATGATCTATTAACATTTGTAACAAGTACTTGTTTTTTTTTTTTTTTTTAAAAACTTACCAGTGTCGCATTTCTAACTGTATATTGTAATGCAAAAATGCTTTCAGTTTTTTTATCTACTTTATATTTAACATTCAAATTCTTATAATATATAGTTTATAAGTTATAAAAACTTAAAAATCCAAACTGTGTTTGAATGCAAGATTATGATATTTTTCAATTTTTGTATAATTTAAAATCTAAATATAAAACCTTTTTTATGTTATTAAGAAGAATATAAAGTAAATATATGCTTTTTTTTTTTTCAGATGATTTTATAAAATCAACTTGTTATTTTTATCATGATTTAACAATTTAATATTGTTTTTGTATAATATTGAATATTTTTAGGTAGTAATGTTTCTCGTGTTTCGCTATTTAAAAATTTGTTCTCTATTTTAACATTCATAATGTTATGGCTGTTAATATTTGTTCTGTTTGTAAAATATTAAATATATTATTTCCAGTTAATTTATCTAAAAACTGATTGTATTTTTTTTCTTTTTTATATTATTTCTATATTTTATTAATTCTATATTTCTTTAGAATAATTTTAAAAAAAATGTTGTCTTTTGTATTTCTAAATTAATTTTAAAAAATTTATTAATGGTAAGAGTACTTCAGTTGTCTATTAAAAAATTTATGTATTTCTGCATATAATATATACACACCAATTGATTTTTATGAAAGTGCAATGAAAATAAAATAGACTGAGATATTCCTATAGCCAACATTTTGTAATTTTTGCATAATTATACACCAGTATTAAATAAATATAAAACATAATAGATATAATTTAATACACAGCATTTATTAAACATAGTAAATTATTTCGTAACTTTATTCCACAAAATAATATGCAAATTAGGCTTTTATATAAATTTGAAGTTTTAAAAAAATACTTACTTTCTTGTCTGTCCTTTACATAAACATTAAAATAAAAATGTATAACAGACTATATTCATGAGTCTTGTGTCAATACTTTGTTTCAGAATTACTCAATAATTGTTATTACTGTTAATAATTGTAACAATATCTTGTCTAATTCATTCATTTATATAAAAAAAATAATCGCTATTTTATTACTTCTGTTTTTAAAAAAATTCAATTTTCTGGATACTAAATATTGCAACAAATTGTGTCCATTTTGAAGAATAATATGATGTAATGCTTTCTACAAGTTTAATTTTTCATACAATGTGTAAGATTAATAGACTTCTAATGGATACCAAATCTTTCATATATTAGAATTATTATTTTTTAACTTGTGTATTTTTTTTAACGTATTAAAATGTTTACGAAGATAATTCTAACATTCTATATTTGTATGTTATGTATATATTTTTCTATGAATCCTGTTTGTGTATAATATTTAAATTATTGATAATTTTATTAATTGGTGTGAGGCTTAACAGTTAACAAGAATGTGTAACATTATTAAAATGCTTTAAAAATGATTTTTGGGATTAAATTTATGTACCACTTATAAAATGTGTTGTACAAAGAATAAATTTTTGTTGACCACTAAAAAAAATATTGTCTTATTTGTTTCTGAACATATATAAATTTCTAATTTACATTATTTTATGAGTATCATTAAATATTTACAATTGTTAAAATTAGTTAACGTGTTCATTTTTCCTATTATAATATATTTTAATGAACTTATATTACTACTTTCAGAACTGCCGAACCAAAGTTGTTAATGGGATTTGAAAAAATATCTAGAAGTATGAATGTGGGTGAAAATATAGCCAATAATATATAATATTCAAAGATGTAATTATCATTCCGGTTGAAGAGCTTGTCCTACAAAATGTATGTGATGACCTTGCAGGCTTGTATATATGTATAATGTATGCTCATTTCTAAACAAAAGTAAAATGCTGAATTTTATTTTTTTATTCAGCTTAATACTTTGTGTTGTGACAATGTTGCTTATAACATAATAGTATAATGTGCATAGACTTCTTTCTTTCTTTTTATGAAAGTTGATATATAATTAGTAAACATGTCACCAATGTCACTCTGTCTGTAGGTCGTTGAGAGTGACATAAAAAAAAATCATTGATTTTTAAAATAAAATTCTTAAATTTTTAGGCAGAGAAGTTATGATACAAAATAAAATAAATGGTATGAGTTCAATTAAAATTTAATAAAAATAAAACAATTTATTGAGTTTTAATTGAATTGTAGTTTTAGCATTACATTTATTATTTTTACTATCAATTATTAAATTTTTGTCATTTATTTCATTATAATGTAAATACAAACATTTATACTTTCATCTAATTTTTTTTTCCAATAACGTTTCATTATCCACTATATTTGCCTATTTAATTATTTAAGTTATTATTTAAAAACAAAAAATCATTTTAAAAAAAATTATGCATTTGTGTTAACAGTTCAATTTTTTAAAGGAAATGTAAGTTAACTAATAACATGGGATTTCTAAAAATTTACCAACTTTGTTAGTTAAACTTAGTCATATGAAGCTGCACTCTATCAACACAATGCATAAATATTTTTTTAATATCCATTTAATGTCTGTTTTTCAAAACAATTGATGTTATTTCTCACTTGTGTTTATTTTCTCGTTTTAAAACTTACATTTTTAAATAAAAGTTGTGAGAAAATTATTAAGAATGAAAATTAGATTTGTGTCTAAGTTAGTCAGAAAAATTGATTTTTATGGATTTGTAATTGCAAGTCCCAGTTCGATTAAGGAGACTACTTTATTAAGTTCAAAATTTCCTGAATCATACGAAGTAATCTAAAGGAATTAGAGGACGAAAACAACTGTCATTAAACCTTGATACAAACGCATTGCTTTGAATTTGTGGGCCCCCTATTTCTTGACCATTCAAAAGCATCCCATTACAAGAGATTTTGGGCTTTTTGTTTCATTGAATTTTAAAAATTTAAGCAAAAGAAATAAGTGATATTGAACTTTGCAAATATTATCCCAATTTTCTGTCTTAGCAACTCTTATTGTTTGCGTTAACTTAGCTGAAAATCTCTTAAAAAAAGTGCCCAAGATGAGTTGTCTGTGTGCTTTTTGCCCCTTTTATAGTTTTTTTTTTTTCAAAAAGTAAAAGTTATTAAATATTTTACCCATGGGGGACTATATTGAGCGTTCTTTATACACACACACACACATATATACGGATTCGATTACATAAGGGCAAATGTCTGTTGAGCTTAACTCAGAATTGATTTTATCTCATCTTTTTATATGAACGCAACTAATAGGTTTCTTATATCTGTAGTTAACTCTATACTTATTGGGAAGTGATCACTCTCGAACAAATTTTCTGAAGCTAAAGAGGAATTAAGGGTAAGATGTTAGCGGAACATAAGATTAGCTCTCTCAATGAGCATTTCCCTCTAGGACATAGGTTCCCAAACTTTTTTTTCTCGTGGACTACTTTCAAAATTTTACTAGTTTCGGTAGACCCCCTGCTGCTACATTTCTACTGCCTTCCCAAAACTAAAAAATATTACCCTAAATTGGTGGTGTTAAGAAGATAAAAAGTAGCACATTCTTTTGTGTCCTATTTATTAAAATAATACTTGGGGTTATACAAAATTATAAACATAGCCATTTATTATTACCATCAACAATTGACAAAAAATCAACAATGCACTCTGAAATGTAAATCAACAATAAAAAATAGACTTTGAATAAGGCGAATGTACTTGATGAATTGGCAGCAAATTGTAAATATTTGACTTCAGTTTTGTAAGAAATTATCTCAAATTTCCCCGTTCTGTAATGTTTAATCTGCTCTCTCTCTCTCTCCTTTAAACAGGTTGGTAATGCACTAAAATTTCTTTCAACAAAATATGACGAAGGAAATAATATTAAAAATTTTCTCTCAATTTCCCACAGCCCAGAATATTTTTCGGGCATTTCTGCTGCAACCAAAATGTTTGATAGTCTTTTTTAAATTTCACCGTCAGTTCCTTGTTGGTGCTGAGCTCAAGTAACTCCTCTTGTAATTGTAATACCACATTCGCCTCTTCCGTTCCATCAAATGGGGTTATGATCCATGATGGTATTTCTACTGGTAGAATATCTTCAAATCTATTTTTAAAGTCATCATTCAGGATATTTATATGTTGAGCGTAATTCTGAATATTTTCATCAAGATGTTCTATCTTGATGAAAATATAAGTAAGTAAGTGCGGAAATTAGGAGAATTCGCGCCGACTAATATTTGGCTTTATTAATTTCAATTTACAGAGAAAATCCGAAACTATACCCTTTGTTTGTATTAAATTAATGCTGTTCCCTTGTAACTGCAAGTTAACATCACTGAATTTTTTAAACAACACTGTTAAATACGCAATGTCCGCTTTATATTTGATCAGAATTTCTTTCAAACCTGGTACTTTAGTTTCCAGAAACTCTATCACTGATTCGAAAAGTGAATAAAATCTCGATAAGCATGCACCTTTCGACTACCAGCATACTTCAGTATGTAAGAGCATTCGTTGGAAAAATCTTCACCATTTTCTTCACACAATAGTGCGAATAAACGGATATTCAAAGCATTGCTTCTTATTTTATTAACTGCAATCTGTCTCAAATTTTTGGGTGCAAGGTGTTGTCGATGGATGACACAGTGAATTGCAATTAGTCTTGATATTATTCTTTTAATATGGTTTATATAAATCCATGTTATCACCCGAAAATGGTAGGAGCTCCAGCTGCAGCCACCGAAAAAACGTAAATGGAATAGATTTTTTCTGTAAAAAAAATCACTCAGGAATATTAAATATCGAGATTCACCTTCAGTGCCCGACTTTAAAGTTTCTGCGAATAGCAACTCTTCATGGATTTCTTCGTCCATAACAAATTGAACATATGCCAATAATAATGCTTCATTACCAGGCAAAGTAGACTCGTCCAGTTGAATAGAAAAATGAGTGGTTTGCAGATAATTACACAGGCAGCGCTCTATATCTGAGTTCATTTCCTCAATAAGTCTGTACAGTGTTGTTACGTAAAGGAATTTCTTCAGCCCGTCAAATGGAGGTTTGTGCAGAACAATTTTTAAAACCTCTTCAATAGCGAGTAAAATGAACTTATCTCCGAAGTTGTGCGGTTTTCCAGATTTCGCTATAAGCAACAAAATATTGTAAGATGCCCGGAAGCCATCACCTTTACTTTGAGACGTTGAAGCAAACATACTATTTACGGTAAATCTCTTTTCGTATTTTTCCTTCAATGTTTGAAAGTATTTCAGATCTTTACCTATTTTTCCAGGATGACACCTTCTTAAATGGCCTTTGAGCTTCGATGGTTTCATAGAGTCATTGATCAGAACTTTGTTGCCTAAAAGGCACACCCCTCAATGAGAGCTACAAGCATCTTAGCATAAAGCTCTAAAAGTGTCCGCCATTACCAACATAAAAGACTCGTGGACAATCGTTTGTCTGCCGATGGCATGCAAACGATCTCCCATGATGGAAGAAAGCCAAATTTCAAATAATCAACACTGTACTGTCGACATTTCTTCTTGGATTCAGCCATTTTCCGTATCAGTTGTGACCTGTAAAAGAATGTTTGTTTTTTGAGACAATTTTACAAGAATATAGCTATTATATCACAACAGAATAGAATTATTGCAATAAAAAAATGACCACGGAAGCACCGCTCTTTTAATGAATCGCCATCGTCGCGTAAATAAATGTTTTTTAAACAAAAAATTACCCAAGTACCTAAGCTTTAATCTTCCCTGTTTTTTTACAGAAGTTTTAAGTAATCTCTAGTATTTAATTTTGACTACATAATTACCTACTACACTCAAATAGTAAAACAAATATAATATGATTGATTAGTTACAATATACAATAAAAATATGTGTAACAAATAGGCAGATACATGTTTTTTTTCCGGCACTGCAAACACTGACATCGATTCACTCACAGTCACACTTTCATGCTCAAAATCCCGGAAACAAATGAGTAACGTTTTGTTCTTGGCCTTCGTACTTATACTAATGTAGATTGCAAGCACAGCGCAAGTCACATTTCATCCCTTTGCAGGTCTAAACAAGCATCCCGGGCGCACTGGCGGCACTTTGCAAGTCCCGACATGTGGTGTACACTTGTACTATCATCTATTTTTCTATTTAATTCGGTGTTTGAACTGAGTCTCTAATTTTTTTGAGTACCTACCTAATGAATGATGCTACCTGTCTATGTTGATAGGTAAATCCAAGCCAAAATTTTTGTCCTTTATTATAAAAACCAGAAAATATTTTGTAAACCCCCACTTACTACTTGTGAACTCCTGTTTTCTTTTCACGTTTATGTGGACCCCCGTGTGGTCTCCTATGGACCCCTGGGGGTCCACCTGTACCACTTTGGGAACCTATGCTCTAGGAGAAACATGGGTTGGTTGAGAATCATTCAGGATACATAAATTATCATCAGACTCTGACTTTGCCCATTTCTGAGTGTACATCCCAATGATTATGTTGGGGTCTCCCACCACAACACGTGGTCTCTTAATAGTTAGTGTAGAAATATTTAGATTTCCTCTTCATGAATTCATGATATGAAGGACGAGATTATATGAATTAGTATTGTTTAAGGCATCAGGGAAAGGAATATCGAAATTTTTTGATCGATATTTAGTTGAGATTGCAGTTGTGAGACCGTAACAACTCAACCTATCTTTTTAATGTATTATATTTCTGGGGGATATGAAAATTCTGAGGGGGTTTCAACAAAGCTTTTCTCTGTGTAGTTAAAATAATTGAGAATGCTAATTTTTCAAAATATGCGTTTTCTTTTTTTATTTTTTTTATTTCACATGCCTTTCGTATTCATTGTACAAGTTTCATTTTTAAATAATAAATAAATAAATATACTTAAAGACCTCTGCTGCTTGCATCTCTAAAACTAATAAGGAGAATTTATTCGTTTGCTAATAAAACAACAAGATTACTTTTGGCTAAAAAGTAATTAAAGCAACTTAAAGAAGAAAACTATGTAATGCTAAGTGTCCAAAATATGGCTTCCAAACATTCCATCTGACTTATTTACTGAAGTAGGCATACAGAGTGGCTAAACTATTCAAGTCCATTTTATGACTAAAGGCGTCACCAGAAATTCACTTCTTTCACTCAACCTTTTCTATGAGAAGTTTTGTTTGACCCTTTGATAATTTCATAAATGTTTGTTAGTAAATTAATATTGTGAGTAATGATAACTCTTCTTGTAATCTTTCAAGTTAACAAAATGGAACTTACAGTAGAGGTTAAAATATTTATTAGAAAAATCCGATTTTTTTCCCCCATATTGTTTTTACTGGAAAAAGTAGTTGTCACTGAAGTAAAGGATCTTGGGAAGGCGCGTGATAGATTGCTTGTAGTGTTATATAAATTAGGAGATTGGGTCAGTTTGGGAAGTCAGCTCTATGAGCAACTGACATGCCTTACGTCTTCACAGTTTGTATGCTTTGGCCTCATTCAATGAGGGGTGCGAACATTTTAAGAACTTGTTACATTGACGCAATTTGTCTACAAATAATTTAATATTATGGAAAATTTCTTTTGGTAAGGTGGTGCTACAATATTTATTAGTACCGGTCTTGTATTTTTAATATTATTATTTCTTGAGAAAACGTTTAAATTCTAATATTGTTACTTTTTTCTCTTATATCATTTCTGCTTCTTTGAAAGGTATTGTGGTAGGAATGTCATGTTGAAGAAATCTAGTTGTGGTAGTAGGCCAAACTATTTGGTATTCAACTGGAATATTTTATATTTTTTTTAATTTCAGTTATTGCTATGGCTACTAAAATTTGTAGCCAGAAATAATCTACCATCTCTAGTGAAAAACATTTTATAACTGGAGTTTTCCTTTTTATATTTTTAAGGTCTTGCTTTTCGGAGTACATGATCCGGCTTTCAGAAGTATTTTAGATTTTGCACCATTATTATAGGCAAATTTAATTCCTTTTTCTGTTTTAAAAGATCCTCTAAGAAAAATAGGATTCTCTGAAGTTTCCATTTCTACGTTTACAGCAGATGTTTCAATCATATTTTCCATTTGAGGACATTCTTTGATCAAAGACGTTGAATGATCCAGACTTGCACTCTGTATTCAAATTATGGTCAATAGTTAGTCGTTAGGAATAGTTTTCATCTTCGATACTATTTAAAAACAGTGCAAACAAATTAATATAAAAACTCGTCACCATTGAAGGAGTATGAAATAAAAATATAATATGTAAAGAGCGATCATTTATTTCTAGAATAAAACAATACTAAAGAAACGACAAACAACCACCTCTCTCGAGCGCGAGATCGAATCCGTCGACTTTGCGACTCTCCTTCAATAAAAATACATCAAAATTGTTTTGTATACTTTATCTTCACTTCAATTCCTTATTTCGATTCCCACCCCGGACATGAAGCTTGTAGGAATTTGAAATTCATCCTAAACCAACGGTCTCAGGAATAAAAAGAAAGTGACAAACTAACCAAATCGTTCTGGCTATTTATTTCAAAATTTTTTGAACATTAGTCTTTTTTAGGTAAAAAAAAAATATCACTAATAGTACTTTAAAGCTATCACTTTCTTCATCATGATTTTTTAAATTTATCATCTCTTCCTATTTGCGATAACTTTAATCAGGATGATTTTCACAAAATATACTCATGTATTTGCGAAATATACTATTATGAAGTTATAAAAAGATCTGTTGTTTCACAAAGGGACTTCAACAGAGGTGTAAAATTTCCGGGAATTTTGAGTGAATAATCTCAACCAATCTTCTTTTGATTAATGGATTCTTTTGCATTACATACATGAAGGAAAGTGAAGTAAACTGTGTAAATATGCACAGAAATGTCTTTTCTGTCTTCTAGAACTAAAGTTAATTAGTTTCGCTCTAAGAACAACAGTACTTGCTAAAATAATAAAAATAATTAATTTACGTTTAATAAAAAAATATCAAGATATGTTTTTCAGGACTATCAGAATAAATATTGACATTTCTGTTTCTGTTATATATTCGTACGGTAAAAGAGAAAAAAAAATTCCTCAACATTAATTTTAAAGTCTTCCTAAATTGTTAATTAACGCAAAATTGTGTGTTTTTGTCTGAAATAATTTGCTACTGTAATTATTAGCAGAAATCATAAAATAAAAGTGGATTTTTATTTTCCTTAAGATAAAAAAGTTTAAAAATTTCGAAATCATTTGAAAGATTTTAAAACTTTCGGGGTCTTTCGAATTTCCCAAGGGAATAATACATCGAAAAATTATTCCTGGAAATAAACCCTGTTTTTTTTCGTTTTTACCACACTAACAGCAAGTATAATAGAAAGTAAAGAAAATAATCCAATTCACATGAAAATCAAAATAATAAAAATTGAGGCAAAAATAATGCCTACTAGAAACTGTAAGGGGCAACAAATATGCCTATTCTGTCTTGAAAAGTCAGAAGAAAAATGCAATCTGAATTCTGTCTCAATGTCCATATGAAAAAGTAAATCTGCTCCGGAAGTCAAGCGCAAATCTGCATAGTCATAAACAAAGCACCAGCGAAATTGTTCAGCTTAAAAATTGGAACTCTTAAATAATATGAGGGATAAAAAATGGCAAAACGCATCATTAATTATTTATCGAATGTTACATTAAATTAATCAACATAAATGTTAAAAATCTTTGCGATCATCAAGAAAATAATGTAGCCTTCTTTGCCAATTGAGCATTGATGACGTCATGTTACTACCCAATACTCCCACGCGAAAAAATGTAAATAGATTACTTTTATGCATTGAGCCGTAAGGAATGTAGATGCAAGCGCAGCGAAATAAAGTCTTGTAAATATATATATATGTCCTCCTATAATGATTTTTAATAATAAATAGATATTAGAGAATTTTTATTGATCATGTGTTTAGATAGAATGTTTCCAGATAAAGAATCCCGGGACGAATTAAGGTAAGGGTAAATTTTTTCTTACCACTTGATTTCTTTTGGTAATTGTATTGTTACCGAACTTGCACACCTGCCGGGATTCGATTATTATTATTTGAATTATTTAAGAATTAGATGAGAATTTAGAATTATATATATAGATATGGATATTGATAGCATTCGTAAATTAAGAATACTGATGAGAACCAATTTCTCTTAAGCATTAAATAAAGCTTTGAAAATATTAGAAAATAAGGAGGAAGACATAAATATAATAGAAACACAAATTGTTCTATTACAACCGAAATATGAAAATTTAAAAGAATTAGATGAAAAATTTTTAATGATTTTACTAGAAGATAAAAGTTGCACGCAGGATAGTTTCGATATTGAATATGAAGCAATAACTGCTTACAAAGATAGGTTTTTAGAAATCACTGTGAAACTAAAGAGACGATTAAATATTTTGAATAAACCGAATGGAGAAAATCTGGCATTAAAGAATTCTTTCGAAAATGTTAATTCCCCACGGAAATTTAAATTGTGTGCCAGAATTAGAATTAAAACAGTTTAACGATAATATTAAACATTGGCTCCAATGGTGTGGTCAGTTCAAAAAGATACACGAAGATTTAGATATTGAGGATGATGATAAATTACAATATTTAATTCAATCAACAGTTAAAAATTCCCTTGCCTTACAATTAGTAGAATCCTTTCCCCCTTCGGGAAAGAATTATGAAGAAGTCGTAAAGTGTTTGAAGCAGCGGTTTGGAAGAGAAGATTGTTGATTGAAATCTACATAAGAGAGCTACTTGGTTTAGTAATAAATAATTCGAATCCTCTGGGTCAAAAATATTCACTTGTAGAAAGGCAATCGAGATCCATAGGTGTTTTTTTGCTCAGGATAGTTTTTCAGCTATTTTGTTATATTCTCTTATTGAGTCTTGCTTGCCTAGCGATTTATTAAAAATATATGAACGCACTCATAGTGAATTAGTCATCACCGAGATTACTTGTAACGATAACCCACCTTTTTAGTTTCCTTAAAAGAGAAATTGAGTCGGAGCAGAAACTGAGAATTGCGTGCTCCCTATTTAGTTTCGAAAATATAAACAAAAAATCGTTGTCCCCTTCCGCGAGGAGAAAAGCTTCAGCCACAGATTTATTGAATAGCGCTAGACAAAACACATGTGGGGTCAACTCAGAGGTCAGTGAATGTGCGTTTTGTAGTAAAATTCATATTAGTCAGGATTGTAGATATGCTTTGAGTTAGTCGTATGAAAAAAAGAATGAAATACTTTGAAGCATTTGTTTTCGATGTTTAACATTTAAACCCAGACATATTGCACGTAATTGTAAAAATAAAATTAGTTGCGCAAAATGCCATGGACAGCATTTATTAGTAATGTGTAAAATGAATGAAGAATTTAATGAAAAGGCGTTAGAAGAAGATATTGCTGCGTAAAGTTGTTTAATCAAAGCTACACGTATGCGACAAATTTATTTACAAACTTTAGTAGTTCGAATTCGCAATAACAATAAAAATAAATTTACTCGGGTATCATTGATACAGGTTCGCCGAGATCTTATATTTCGAAATATGCTGCAAAATTTATGAAATATGATGTTATTAATGAAGAATCTATTTTGCACTGTTTATTTGGAGGAATTGAAAGAACTGAAAAACATAAAAAATATTTGGTTCACTTAAGCAATGCTGATAATAGTATATCTATTACAATAATATTACAATAGCTATCATTGTAATTTTGAGGCATTGGATCAAGAAATAATTTGTTCAAATATTTCCAGAATAATTATTGTCTCCTTATGTACAGGAACTTAATTCTCATAAAATATATTTAACTAATATTATGCGCATGTTTGATGATCAATTATTATACCAATATTCTCCCTTAGAAATTCATTTGTTAATTGGGGCTGATATCGCTGGCAAGCTGCTCAGTGGGGGGATAAAAGAACTTAGATCAGGATTGGTTTGTGTAGAAACTAGATTAGGTTGGACTTTAATGGGAAAGAGCGGAGAAGTAGAAAATTAGTACAGTACAAATTCTGTTTTATCTTGTCATGTTACTGATGCTAATATCTCAAATTTATGGAAGTTAGAGACATTTGGTATTAAAGATCCAACCGAAAGGAAAACTAGATAAGAATTAGAACAGCCGATAAGAGGGAATTTTTTTCTAACAGTCAATAGGGACTCAGATGGAAGGTGCAAAGTTCGATTACCCTGGTTAGAAGAACATCCTCCTTTGACAAATTGTAAAGACATTTCTGGGAAAAGACTTGTGAATTGTGTCAAGTCCTTGAAGAAGTTAGACAAGATTACAGAATATGAAAGTATTATTAAGGACTGGTTGGAACATGGTATTATAGAAGAAGTAGGTAACTCGGATCCTTAACACTATTTGCCCCATACGCCTGTTTTCAAAGAAAACGCAACAACGAAAGTTAGGCCAGTATTCGATGGCTCTGCTAGAGATAAAAATTCACTTTCAATCAATGATTGTTTAGAAAAAAGTCCAAATTTGGTGGAATTAACACCTTTTGTGATAAATAGATTTAGAATAGGAAAATATGGAGTGTTTGCTGATATTGAAAAGGCGTTTTTACAGATTGGGTTCCATGAGCATGATAGGACATATTTAAAGCTTTTGTTGTGGCAAAATGGAAAGAAAGAACAGTTAAGAATTTTTCAGCATGGAAGGGTAATTTTTGGGTTTCTTTAAGTCTTTTTTTGTTAGCAGCTACTTTAGAATTTCTTTTGAATAATGTTCCCATTAAATACAAAAAAACTGCTCAAAAACTTTTGAAATCCTTTTATGTGGACAATTGTGTTTATAGTGTGAATAGTGAAAAGGAATTAGTGAAATTTATTCAGGAATCCCAAGAAATTCTTAGAACAGCAAAATTTAATTTACGAGGGTGGGAGAATACCCTTTTCGAAACAAGTGAATCTGACTTAATAGAAAACAAAAGTGTTTGTGTTTTGGGTTTAAAATGGAAAAACAGAAATGATACCTTGTCTGTTGATTTGAAAGATTTTGATCCCATTTTAGAAGATCAACCAGTTCTTAAAAGGATTATTTTGTCAACTGTTCATAAAATTTTTGATCCCATTGGATACACCTGTCCCATAACTTAAATACCAAAACTGATGTTACAAGAATGCTGGAAAATGAAATTGTCATTGGATTCTGATTCGCCACCTTGGATGGTAAAGAAATTTATAAAGTGGAAAATTCAACTGAAAACTTTAAATGACATTTCAATACCAAGATGCTTGGACAGAAATGAAGGAAATAGAGATATAACCTTGCACGTCTTTTGCGTTTGATTCAAAAAAGGGATTTGCTGCATGTATATTTTTAAGGAGTGAAGGAGAAAATTCTACAGATTGCCAACTGATACAAGATATGTCAAGAGTTGCTCCCATTAAATCTGTATCGTATCTAGGCTAGAACTTCTAACATGCAATATAGGAGCAAGACTTTGTCAATCTGTGAAAGATAACTTAGGAATGGAGAAATTAACAACACAATATTGGTCTGATTCCAGTAATGCTTTATATTAGATTAAAAAGAATGAAAACTGGGCTACTTTTGTTTTCAATCGTGTGAAAGAAATTCGTCTTTTGAGAGATCCAGAGGATTGGCATCACATTTCTGGACAACTAAATCCAGCTGATTTACCATCTCGAGGGTGTAGCGCTGAAAACTTAGCTAAGTCTAATTGGTGGCTTGGACGTGCTTGGATAAGAAATTCTCTTGAAGAATGGCCCGAATCCGATCTTTTCCCCGACGAAGGCATTATTATTGCTGAAAGAAGGAAAACAGTTGTCAGTGTTACCAATACAGAAAAAGAAGAAAAAATTTACAACATTTTCTCCTATTATCCTTAACTCCTCTTGGTTGTTTCGTTGATTTATAGATTTTTTGATAATTGTAGGGTGAAAAAGAATTTTAGGAAATTTTGAAACATAACTGTAGAAGAAAGAAACAGATCTGAGATTTTATTATTAAAGTTAACACAACGAGAGTCTTTCACAGGACCATGAGATAAAAGACTTCAGAAGTTTCAAATTTTTGTAGATGAAAATAATCTTTTCCGAATTAAGACAAAACTCTCATTGAAAGACGATTTAGATAATTTTAAATTTCTGTTGTATTACCTAGTGAACATCCAGTTGTTGAAAAACTAATACGATGGAAACACTATTCTCTTGGTCATGCAGGTATTCAGATAGTAATAACATATTTGAGAGAAGAATTCTGGATACTGAAATATAGGAAAACTGTACGCAAGGTTATTAGAAATTGCCTTACTTGCAGAAAATTCGATTCATTTCCAGTGGAAACTCCAACAGCTCTATTACCAATAAATCGTCCCAGAGTGGCTTCAGTGTTTGAGATAATTGGAATTGACTTTGCTGGACCACTCTTCCTCAAAGGAAACCAAAAATCTTGGATTGTAATTTATACTTGTGCTGTATTTAAAGCAATTCATTTAGAATTGACTACTTCCCTATCCACAGAACAATTTTTGAAGTCATTCCGGAGATTTAGAGCACGACGAGAAAGACCAGATATTGTCTACTCAGATAATGTGACAAACTTTGTTGGAGCAAACAATCTTCTCAAAAGAATTAATTGGGATGCAGTAGAGAAACACAGCACTGTCAACAAAATTAATTGGAAGTTTATTGCGCCATCTGCACCATGGTTGGGTAGCTTCTGGGAGCGTTTGATTGGAGTAATCAAGAGAATACTTCGGAAAGTTTTGGGATAAACGTCTCTCAATTTTGAAGAATTAAGCACTGTTTTATGCGATTGTGAAGGTCTCGTTAATGGACGACCTCTCACATATGTGAGGGAGGATCCAAATGACCTAGAATCTCTTATACTCCCAATATGTTTTTGCAGGAAGTCAAAGAAACTGGTACATCTGACCTAGAACTCTTGGATAGTAAATCTTTAAATAAAAGGTATGTATATCGCCAGAGACTACGGCAGGATCTTCGAAAACGATTTCACTCTGAATACTTGGGACAGCTAAGGCAGTCTGAAAGAAAAGTACGAAGCTCACCACCCATTAAGATAGGGGATGTTGTTTTGATATCCAGTGACACCATGAAAAGGTTAGACAGGCCTTTAGGAAAAGTGATCGAAGTCTTTCCATCACCAGATGGGAATATTAGACTTGTCAAATTGAAGACTAAAAATGGAGTAGTTCTACGTCTAGTGTTGAGACTATATCCTCTCGAAGTTGGTGAGAATGGAAAAGAAGTGTTCCAAGAAAATGAAACATCTGCAAAAAAGATTATCTATTATTAAAGATTACAAGCTCTGATGCTAGTGGAAGTAAAAAGGATCATCTTCACAAAGCTGATGAACGAACCTCTCGAAATGATAGGAGGTTAAACAGGTAAAAAGACTCGTGTTGTAGAATTGAACTTTTTTTTAGAGCAAGAACTTTCTATCTTTGGACTTTATGTAACATCTTAAGTACTTTATTTCAGAGCTATAAGATTTAATGTTAAGAAAACTTTTGTATTTTTAATTAATTTTATTGATAATTGAAACTTGTTATTTTGATATTTTTTCATAATTTGAAGTGTATTGATTTATTTTTGAAACATATTAATTTGTATTATGATGTTGAGAACTTTCTTTTTTGATTTTAATTTGAATATTGTGTTTGGGTTTTCTGAGATGTAAACTCAAAGGTGGGAGAATGTTGAAACCATGACGATCATCAAGAAAATAATGTAACCCTCTTTGCCGATTGAGCATTGATGACGTCATGTTACGATCCCATACTCCCATGCGAAAAAATGTAAATAGAATACTTTTATGCCTTGAGCCGTAAGGAATGTCGATGCGTGCACAGCGAAATAAAAAAATCTTGTAAATATATATATATGTCCTCCTATAATGATTTTTCATTATAAATAGATAATAGAGAGAGAGAGATTAGAGAATTTTTATTGATCATGTGTTTACACATGATCAATAAAAAATTAGATAGTTAGTTTAGATAGAATGTCTCCAGATAAAGTGTCCTGGGACGAATTAAGGTAAGGATAAATTTTCTGTTACCACTTGATTTCATTTGGTAATTGTATTGTTACCGAAAATAAAAAAAAAAGCTCCCAGATATAAATATTCGGAACGAGATTAAATAAAATATTTTATTCAGTGTGAAATTTTTGAACATTTTCAAACTTTTAATGCATTTAAAGAAATATACTTTCAATTACTTAATTAAAATATTTGATAAAATAAATATTATTTAACATCTGAATAGAACGTCAAAAGGGGAAACTTTTTAATATTCATAATCGATATTACACACCGTTAAGAAACATTATTCAACATCACAATCGAATGTTATTCAAAGTCAAAAAAGGATATTTTTTGACGTTCAAATAAAATACTGACTAACATTGCCCCGGAATATCATTTAATGTCAAAATAGAATATTGAACAATGTTAATTTTTTTAACGTGGAACTATACTTAAAATTATGCAAATGGTATCATTTTAATTTTCAATAATATTGTTACACAATATTTTGTAATATTTATTTACAATATTGGCCAATTAACAATTTCTATTTGGGAAAATGGCATCATTCGTTTTTTGAAATGAAAATAGAAAAAGGCAACTTTCCTTAGCACGTCGAGAAGAGTATCAAAGTAGGAATTATCTTTCTTAGAAAATCAGAATTTAAAAATGCACATCTGTGTAACTGTTCTGTTGAAGATCGGATGAGCTGCCGAAATCCTTGCCATACCTTTGGCTTAGAAATTCGAATCTCACTTTAGGCATGGTTGTTTGAAGTGGCTCGGAATACACTTTAAACTGCAGGGCATGCTTTAATGAGACCTCGAGTGCAAAAGTGATCGTTAAGCGACAAACAAATCAAAGTATTAAGGTAGTAAATTAAAGAGTTTTGAAAATACAAGAGTTGGTGAAAATTGAAAATATAGTATAATTTATTTAAATCTTTAAATGATTGGAGAATAGTAGTTTTCTCAAGATAATACGATTAAAAGATTTTATTGAATTCAAACACACATTTCTGTTAAAATAAAATTCAAGACTTCCTATTTTACCAGAGATTTCCATAACTCTCTCTCTCTCTCCATATCTATTAAAAAAAATAATGAATAGAAAATAAACACTTTTTCGTATTGTTTAAAAGTCTCTTTCGCTATTTTGTTTTTTTCTCAATTGCTTTCCAGGAAGACTTCATGTTGTTACAAATTTTTAAGTATTATTTATAAGCATTATTTGTATATTTGTCCTAAAATATCTCAGAGAGATCGAAAATACTCAGATTTTCGGCAAAAAGTGCGCAATTTAGGCGTATCCTACGTTCAAAGCGGCATTTCTAAAGACTTGGTGACCTTTGGTAAATTTCTTGGTTACCTATGGAGAGATTTTTGGCGACATCGACAATTAAATACTTCTAGAAAAATTCATCATCGAAGTTCTAGGATAATGTTAAGGGAGATAGTCTAGAACCCTCCAGAAACTTAGTGAAACTCGTAGATTTTCACACTAAGTCGGGTATAAATACCAGCTACGGTCACAGAAGAGTTAGGTTTTGAAGATCATCAGCCTTGAATGTTAGTTTACAATGCATAGAAGCTGTTGTCTGTCTGAGGTACTGCAGACTTCTCTGTGATTGGAAGCTGCTTCCTCTTGCATTGGAGATGTGTAACTGTGACTTCTACAGCTGGAATTTCCCGTATCTTGTTGACTTTGCTACGAATCAAAGTCTTGTGATTTTTTAAGAGGTTATTTTATCGACTCTTAATCAACACGAATCCAGAATCGCAGTATAATATGCATTGTGGGACAATAGATGAAACCCAAAAACTCCTAAGCACCAACAAACTAGTGGTGTTGGTGCTTTCCCAAGCACCAAGTTTTGCGCAACATTTATTGTTCCATACCAACTAGGATTGAATCCGAGAACTTACGCTCAGAAGAAAATTGTCCTATCACCAGTTCTTTTAAGAAAAGCTAGGCTGTTTAAAGGTAAGACTTTAATCGTCATTTCTGAGTAAATTCTGTTGATGCAAAAGAAAGCAATAAGAAAAATATATTGCCACTTCAATTTAGCATCCTAACGTAATGAGTTGGGTCAGTGCTTATAATATTCTAGCATCACAAATGCATAACATACAATAAATTTAAGCAATAAGAATTAATATTCGGATTCAGTGGCCATGGTAACAATACCATTTTTAGCTTTCGGCGTTTTTTAAAAAATAAGCTTCAAGTCACATTTGATGGTGCTGCGGACATCTCCATTAGAGATCCTGTCCTAAACCTAAGCTATACGAATTGGTCGAACATGTGTATCAGATAGCATTCTTATCTAAGAAATATCGTCATTAGATGCTTTCACTTCGAGAAGAATACAACTAAGGACGGAAAACGCAGCCGTTGCTTATATGTTTTCGCTGCACGCCATCAGACCTTTTAAAACCTACAAAAAATGTTTTTTTTTTTTTTACCTCCCTCGTAACACTGGTATTAGGACCACTCTCTGTAAAATACTCTCAAGGAAGATAACTACGCAGTGTATGTTAAAATGCTTAACAATAGCTTTAGGTCGTTAAGTTGTCACTAAGTGATATCAATGAGGCTGTTTTCTTTACTGATCCAATCAAATCAATCAATGAACAATCAATCAAACTCATATTCTGATTTGTTACTTTATTGAGAGTTTGATGTTTAAACAATCCTAGCTTGAAGGCTTTTCTGAAAAATTTAGTGTCTGATTCTAAAACGTTCCTTTGTAGAGATTTCCTTTTTTCAATGCCTTCTGAAGCAATAATTTTTTTTATTATTATTTTTTTTTATTTTGAGCTATGCCTTTGTAAATAGTTTACACTTTAACTACCTCAAAATATGACAGTCAGTTGATTGGATTTTAGTCTGAGCTAATCAATTGACTGTCGTACTCTCAATCATTCTTTTTTAGAAGGTTAATTTATAGGATGCTTTGTGGAACAATGCCATCAATTTACTGCCAAACTTTGAGATATTCCTTGCTTTTTCAATCCGAAATTGATATTTATTTGCGAAGGGATTCAGAAGGAGAGGATATTTTTTTAAAAACATGATCTGGCGTAAATTTTACTCTCATTTTTTATTAGCTTTCACAGGTAAAGGAACATTGTTCGGTACCGGAAATCACAAAACATTATCTGATTTTTTTGAATCAAAATGTTTTTTCACATCTAAGTGAGATCACATCTAGAACAGTCAATTTCATACGACTGTCTCAGTGAAGCTTCAATACTGGCAAGTAATTAAAATTCATTAAGTAATTATATGTCTGAAGGAATTTTGATGAAACCTGCAGACGAACTAATCATAAATTACTGAATACTACACTTTCGGAAAGCGACAATGTTGGACACCCAATCAAGATATCGTATGGCTTGATAATGCATCGGACAAAATAGTTTTAATTTCTCTTTCTTTGGGGTTATTTGTTTCCAAGCAAATCTGACAGTCTGTTTGAGTTGATTTTTAAACTGTTGAGCAAGATGTTAAACTTTTTGAATTTTTTTTTTTAGTGTTGAGTGTGAATATGCGTAAATCAAAATAAACTCTCATGATACGTACATGAACGCCATACATACATAGCAGCAGCTGATCTATAGTCGGCACTTTAAGTTTAATGGATTTGGAAGAGTTTCCCATCAGCAAGAGCCTCGTAAATTTGAGTAACGGTCAGCTGACCAAATCACACCTGAGATGACACCCTCTTCTTTACATCCATATCACACCAACGGAAGGACTTCACGGATGAACGAGGACACGTTCCCAGCCCATGCAGCTCCAGCAACCCAGTGAGGGAGTAAACATGGTCACCCTCCCAATCAGGGCCCTTGGCAAATGAAGCTTCACTTTGCTGATCTCAACGGGAAGCGGCGTGAAGCTGCTGCACCACAAGAGCTTTGAAAATGGTGTGACAGGATTCACTTAAAACTCCAAGTTTTGTCACTAACCTCAAACACGAAACTTAGTCCAGATACCTGTTGGAAAACAAATTATGTAGATATCAATGTTTCAAGTAATTTATTTACCTTTTACGCACACAATAACATAAGTTAATATTTAAAAATGCTTAACCATAAAACCAATGTTTGTGTACTTAGTTTTTTAATATATTTTTTAGATCTACACTTCTCAGACTTATATATGGAAAAATATGTTATTTTTGTAGAAATAAAAAAAAAAACAGTACTATTATTGAGATTTCATATTTGCTGAGAATACTAATTAATAAAAATCTTTATCGTTCATTGCTGATTTAAACTATACATAAAGTGGATATTTTGTATCGTCTTTTTCATTTTGCTTTTTCTTCCGTACTATTGTCAACGTGTTAATGACTTGAATTAAAAGAAAATGGTTTATCAAGCCGAAGCTTGGGTCTTTAAATAAGAAATCGTCTTATTAACAAAACGAATTTAGACAATATATTTTTATTTTGATTCCTACGAGTTGAATCCATAGAGCCATTAATCGATGTGGGTGTTATGTCCAAATCAATTCGACTATTGTTAATGGCATTTGGTTCAAATCGGTTCGAAACGACTTTTAAAATCATAGATTCAGAATAAATGTTTTAATCACAATATGTACATAAGATAAAAATAAAAAAGGGAATTAAAGAAATTTTAACAAATTTCAAGCAAACGTGAAAGGACTCAAGCGAAGTTGGTGAGCCGGTGAGCCAGGCTAGAAAACTTGAATCGGTCAAAGACACAAATATATAACAATTTCAGGAAATTTCGGAAGCAATGTTACTAAAGATTTAAAAATTTGACTAACTGTTCAAACAATTTAGTCAGAGCAAAGAGTATTTCTCATGGTTTTTGAAAACTTTTACAAATGGAAAAAATTGTAATTAAAAAGTACTGATAAAAGTAATGAACGGATTTTTTCTCATCGCCGACGACATTCTATACTGAAATTCCGACTTGTTTGCTGATGCTCGAAAAATGCGATTTGATAGTAGGGAGAAAATTCGTAGACAAGTTGGATTTACGACGCCGTCTCAATACAACGTCGTATAATTATGTGAGATGTTGATGAAACCTTCCTTATCTGACGTCATGATTAATTTAAACCAGTGGGAATAGTAATAAAATGATTTAACCATGAACTCAACGGGAACGAAAGGAACAACCACTTTATATTTAATAAGAAAACCCTAACCAGCATTGGTGTTTGTTGAAAATGGGATGTACATTTTTTCGAAGATGTTGCCCACTCCTGGTTTAAGTATTAAAAAATTTTAAATGTAGAGTTGTAAATTCATTCATCATGAGACATACTACTATAATGTTTCATTGCCTGTAGATTTCTTAGTAATTTTAATGCTTTTTTTGTAAAAGAGGAATTTGTAGCTCTAACTCAATGCACAGTTGCTGTAGTAGTAGTAAAATATTTGGTGGCAGAAATATCATATATAATAAATAGTAACATAACGAGTTCTATAAGAGGAAAGTTAATGAAATTATATACTAGAGTTATGAAGATAAGTTTAGTATTTTTAGAAGCTTCCAGCGATTACAAACTAAGGATATTTTTTTTTTAATCATTGTGTTTTTATATATTCGATAGTTGTTGCTGTTGACTTATTCCATCCGATCTAGACACAGCTTGACCAGGTCCCCGAATCCAAAGATCTACAAATAATCATAAGCCAGGAAAGGACTGAGAAATATGTCCTCCCCGTCAAGAGCCCCACAATTCCTCAAGTGGCTTCACAGAGTTGCATTTCGAGTATGACTTTTTTCCATTATCAAAAGAAAGGCATGCAGCGTGTTCACTTACAAGCCTACTTATTGTGGACGATATGACCCGATCCGCCTTGACCTAAAGGACATCACCTGGGATCTGCCTATTGTGGATCGGAGATCTAATTTTCCATAACTTCTCCTTCAGAATTTTTATTTTCGAGCAGATCTCAGAGGAAGTCAGATTATTACTTGACACTGGTAATTTGGAGGCTTATTCCTTGGCCAAAATATCTGCAGTCTCATTACCATAAAGTCCAGTGTGGGATGAGATCCATTGCAAACTGATCTCTCGCTGCTGGGAAAGCTCTTTAAGAATATTAATAAAGGGTATTGTAGTTTTTTTCACCGACATTAATAAAGTTATTTATATGTGCTGAATGGAACTGTAATTATCAATTAAGATACAAATTTGATGGTTAAGGTTAGATATCCAAGCAAATGATTATTTTAAAATATAAATTCAGTAAAATGCCTCAGGAAGATAAAGTTTATACATGGCTTATAATTTTTTGAGGTTTGTCAATGTACCTCTGAAGAGCAGAGAACAATACAACACTAGATTCAATTAAATATACAAGAAGTCTACTCAGAAAAAAGTAATTATCATTTAGCATTGGGAACATTGCCTTTCAGAACCTCACTTATGGCAGCTGTAATTCGATTTCCTGTTTCATGTTGTTTTCATCGGAATTTCGTTTAATTTATTATGTTACTAGAGTATATCCTATGTACAAGTTATTGATGCCTTTATGTCGGAGAATATTTCCTGATTTAATAACTGAAGAAAAAGTCCAAATTACAAATCGAGTCGTAATTTTTAGAGTAATAGATTGTGATGTTTCATGATTTTAAAAAAAAAGTTAAACTTTTTACTTATAACTGTATTTTAATGGTATAGACTACTAATACAATTAGATACTTGCATATAACGTCATCGGTTCCCTGCGGACGAAATTTTCTTCTTAACTTCGAAAGGAAAATTGGAAATAAACATGAGTTTCGATTCATTTTGTGAAATGTACACAGTAATCGTAGATGAATTAAACGTTAATAGTTTGCATACAGAAATGAAGAGAAAAAGAAATTAAAATTGTACATGATTATAGACTTATAGTAAAAAGAAAAAAATTTCTACTTATGCATTCAATTTTTTTGGGTTTTAAAAGGTCTGCTGAAACTATACAAAGTCACTGAGGCGAGTAGCATCATCCACTTCACTCCACCCCAAACACTCGATTATGGGTGAGCCACATTCATTCATTCAGCATCTCCGCATAAAGGATAAGGAAACACAGAGAGAGAGAGAAAGGAACATCCATGCCCGAACCGGGATTCGAACCCGGAACCAAAAGTTTAGGAGACATATACGCTAATAATTCAGTCGTCGGAATTCCATTATTTTGTTACTTTATAAAAGTCGCTCTAGATTTTTTATTAAATGACTGCACTTAACTGTAACCATTCTGACGTATCTTTTGTGAGTGTCGTTAAATAACTCGATGATGAAAATTTTTACAGAAAAAATTGTTAAATTTATTAATTACAGCACTTAATAAACATTTTTTATCCCATTCTAAAATGTTTTCAAAGTAATTTAAAGTATTTTAGGGGATAATAAATGAATATTTCATCAGCGAAGATAGAAAAATTTCCATCGAGTTTTCAAGAAAACTAGTGTAGGAACTCGAAGTAAGCAAACTTAACCTTGATGAAGTAGTTTCTGCATTTATCTAGATGAGCTAATAGTTTTAGCCAATCTGTCTGGGTGTTCTGCTGAGAAAAAAAAATAAAAAATACAATTGGTTATTGTCTGCTGTAACTTGAATTCAGCTGAATTGCAAATCTAGTGCAACTCTGCAGTTATTATTTAATTTAAATCAAGGTAACATCGAATCTTTTTTATTTATTTTTTTTCCTTAGCTGTACTAATCTATTAACTAGTGGCTTGTTTATCCTTGACAAGAACGAAATTTTTCTGGTTATGAGGAAATTTTTTACTCTGCTTGATAAGAAGAAAAAAAATTCTTTCAGAAGGTTTTGCTACTTCATAAGTTTTGTATATGATAGAAATATAACTTATTAGTTTGCAGAAGTTAATTTTAGTTCCAATGGAAAGATAGCAACTGTTATTCTTTACAGAAAAATGTTTTGAGTTATCAAAAGGCTCTTTTTAATTGAAAACAAAATATTATATTAGAAGCTATTTCTTTATGAGTTTTGCAAATGATAAGCGCAAAAGTTATTGGACTAATTCTATTTTTATTTAGTTTCAAAAAAAGAATAACCGCCATTTTTTTATGGAAATTTTTGCCTCATCAAAAAACTCTCGACACCATTTTAAGCAAAGTGGAAACAAAACATTCGTTTGAAATAAATCCTTTTATGAATCCATCTTTCATAGTTCCACTGGAATTTTCTTCGATATTGAATTAAGAACTCCTTCACTGAATACAATAAAATTTCCATTTCCTCAATTTAATGTTTTTTTCTTAGATATCTTCCCTTTTTGAGCATTTGAGTATGTCGGTATTGCCCTTTCTTGGTCTGTGGACAGAGTTAAAAAGTATGGGAGAACTCATAAATTAATGACTAGGCATTACTAAAAATTCCCGGGGTAATATATAAGATTGCATATTTAGACATTTAAAATGAAATCATAAGTGTTTCTTTCAACTCTCATTTTGATATGTTGTGCGCATGCGTCGATAGCAGTGCAGGTGTGCCCCGTACTGTGCCTATTAAGGTTAACGGCTTTGGAATACGGGCCCGTCAAGAAGCGCTTCGTAAATATGAACCGAGGTGGATCATGTGATGAGATCACACCCGAGATGTCCCCCTCTTCTCCACATCTACGCCATACCAGCGGAAAGACTTTGGATATCACGGATGAACGTGGACAACTCCCCAACTCATGGAGCTCCAGCAACGAAAAGTTACGTGGTCACCCTCCCAACCACAAATGATGCCTTACTTTGATGATCTTAGTTGAAGCGAAGCTGAGCCACAGGAACTTTTGATATACTTTACATGGCTAACGCAAGCTCCATTTTTGCTTTCAAAGCATTGTTTTAATTGTTTGTATTCTCAGTTCGCAAGATCCCTGAATTCCAGGAACATGATATCCCTTGATAAAATCTAAGCAAAACATGCACGCGGCAAGTCAGGTGTCATTTATAAATTCTTTGCATCAGCTGTGAAAATAACGAAGCATGTACATTCAGTTAGATTTACATATAACAGTAAAGATTTTAATTTGTAAGAACTAATTTTTAAAAAATGTAAGAAAATTTTTTTAAAGTAAATTTATTTAGTTCCGATGAAAAATAATGACAGAAAAAATTTTTCATGGATAAGAAACGTTTTTGATTCATTAGAAATCGGCTTGCCAGATTTCTAAAATGTTCAACAAGCCTGAGACCAGGGTACTCCTCTCCCCCGTCGTCGTCGCACTTCGTCGCGGGAGTAAATATAAAAGACAAGCATGTAAATTTAAATATTTTATTTCTGACTCTTTAATATTTACGTGTTAAGAAAAAAGGAACATTTTGAATGAGAAATAAAGACTAAAGCAATCTTTTCATGCATTGCCTATTATTGGTCAGGTTATTTATTTTTTTTATAAAGTCTTTTTATGTTTTAATCTTGTTGTAAAAGTCCTTAAAAGGTAATCTGTTAATCATAAAATCTCTCTTCGTCGCCTTCCTTCATCAAACCTTTATCATCAGTGCATGTGTTGTTCATCAGAGGTAATACTCTCTGCTGGTGCTGATGGCCTAGGTGAGCAGGAGGCATACCCAACACTCTTGATCAGATTTTAAACTGCTATATGATTCTGCTTGAAGTGACGAATTTCCTCCATTTGGAATATTTATATCTTTGGTATCGTATCTACACTCCTTAGCAAACACAACTTCAGGCGTGTACACCATTGGCGAAAGAAGAGGATAACGATGACAGCATTAGAAATTAACCGACAATCACTCTTCTACTGTTTTCACTTTTCATGCAGTACATATATATATATATAAATATTTATAAATCAATGACAAATTGTTCAAAAAATTCCTTCACAGTTGATTGTTTTTAGCTTTATTTAGTCATCTATAAAATCAAATTTAATTTTTACCGGAACATGAAGTATACCGGCCGGGATTTTGTATCTGTATAATTAAAAAATTCTTTGTGAAGAGTTTTAAAAGCCTCTTTATCAATAGTTTAGGCATATGGCTTGGATTTCGCTTTCTTTCTCTTTTATAGATACGAGTATTTGTAATGGAGTTCATAGATTTGAACTAATTTCCATGATGTACTCTTTTCCCGACAAAGGCGCTCCCTTAGAATTGTTTCATAAATTCAACAAATGAAAGAAAATTGGTATGCGAAAAAAGATAAATTTATTTTTAAAGAAAAAGTATGGAACTGTTATTGCAAATTGATATATTGAATTGTACAGAATTTGAATTGACTTTATTGTGTCATTTCATTGGTTCAGTATTTTATATATTTGCCCAAACCTCCATTTTATTAAACGTTTTAGTATATTTTAAAGCCTATTCCTAGGTGCCAATGCGTTGATAAAATGCTTGGTTTACTGCGTCAAAACGTTTTTATGCGCGTTTGTATGGCATAACTTACTTGTTATGACGAAACGTGATAGTGTATATACTTGAACAAGTGCCCTTGAAGCACTTGATAAATAATTTTCTTTCGTTTGACTGATTGGCGCGAAAATGGGAAATCATATAAAACCCGTAAGCTATCCTAAGAATTTACCTATTTTTGTTTTACACTTCTAAAATTTTTTCTGTAAATTTTACAGTGATATTTTTGGTTTTAGTAAATATTTTGAATTAATCATTATTTTATGTTTTGAGTGTTTATTTCACTTATAAAAGATAGCTTAATCGTCAGTAAAAATGTACTGCCGATTAATCTATTTAATCTAAGACATCAGTGAAAGATGTGACACATCTTGATACTTAATAATAATTTAATGCTCATTAATTATTCCTAAAGTAATTTAGATCTAAACAAATTAATGGTATTTATCGATAAAATAGCGCATTCAAATTTTACACTGTGAAAGTTTTCATAGGCGATTTCATTTTGCGGTGTGAATAGAATTTTTTTTTGTAAATGCTACACATTCTATTATAAAAGTTAATTTCCTGTTCAGTGTTTAAATAACATTCTATCAAAGCCACTTTATTACGATTCTCGTTGATATAAAATACATATGACTTCAGATAACGTTTCCTTGACCAAGAATCGTATGAAGATGACATCGTAAATCTGACTTGTCGACGAATTTGCTGCCTGCGTTCCAATCGCATTCTTCGAGTAGCAAACAAGGCGAAATTCACCATCGAATACTTGAGTTTCGTCTGCGACGAAAAAAAAATCTATTCATGATTTTTACCAGTAATAAAGAAGTATTTTTTATTTATAATTTTTTCCATTTGTAAAAGCTATCAAAATTTTCAGAATTATCTGTTATTCTAAATAAATAGTCATCAAACTTTTAAATCTTTAGCGATTTTGCTTCCAAAATGGAACATGCTGAAAATAAAACAGAAGAAAAAACAAAATGAAAAAGGTAAGACAAAACATCCACTTTATGGGTAGTTTAAATCAGCAAGGTCGATTTAAAATTATGTTATATATTTTTTTATGTGTGGATTTTATACTCAGAACTCTTTTCAGCTTTCAAAACAGTTTTTCGTTTTACTGTACGTAAAATAAAAAAGAAATCACAGTAATTTTAAAGTATGTCGTCTATTTTTGAAAACAAAACCAAAAGTTGCATTTTCAAACGAAAGCGGAAAAAAAATCGTATTTTTATTTCTGTACTATTTTTTTAAAATTCACACGTTTTTCTGGGATTGATAGCCATAAGTAAGGAGCTGTTATAAGTATCACAAGTAAGACTATCACTTTAAATGCGATTTTCTCATAATTTTGTTTATCATGATAGTTTCCAACTCAAATGAAAATGAATATATTTTTATGAAACTTCGTCTACATGTTTAAAACGCTATTATGTATAAAATAAAGCAATAAGTTTAAATATAGATGAAAAAAGTTTTCATTTATATCCATTTTTAAACGGAATGTTCTGTAAAATTTCATAAAATATCATGTATATTTTTAACCATATTTTTCTTAGATTTTGCTTCATTTCAGTGTCACATAAACCTTATGCATAAATTAAATTAAGATTGATTATCTACCATTTTCTGTAGAGTGTTTGCCATTTTGTTAAAATTTCACTAAAATTTTCCAAAAAACTAACTCGAATTCGGCAAGAAGTATATTATATAAAATTAAAATTTTGGCTAATTTTATGTTTTTACGTCATTATTTATCTAAAAACATGATCAATAAAAATTAAAATTAATTTTTAAGAAAATGTTGGCTCGAACGTAGGCGGATACCGATGTGTGATGTTAAAGACAACAAACTTAGCTGAAATCTCTTTGATATGGTTGATAACATTCAGTAGTAGCTGTTACATTAGTTGCGACTTTTTGAATGTTGTGATATAATGCCAGTCTAACTAGGTTGTTTTACCTTTCAGCCTTATAGGTGGGGAGGGGAGGAAGTGAGGGCACCTTATATAATAGGGCACCCAGTGTTTGTGCCCTCGTAGCCCGGAAAGTGAGTCTTCGTAGTTTAGAAGCAGTTTCAAAGCAGAAAACCCCCAGGTGTGGCCTGATATCCCCAGAGATACCATTTCTTATGGAAGACATTGCAACCATGACATTATTAAAATGCCGTTGCCAAAATGAGTGACCACGGCAGATCTTTGGTTGAGTCAGGATTCGAACTCATTACCTTTTGATAACACGGACCACATAACTAACCAGGCACCACGGCTTTAAGGAAGCACATTTCCCAGGTGAGGCTCGTACTCATAAGCCTGCCATCTGTCATGGGTACTATCATGAAAGCACTAACCAACTGCGCCGCTAGAGAATAGTTTTCGAATGTAATTTGCTTATAATTTTAAATGAAAGTATTTTCCATGTAGCATAAAGAAACATCACAATTTGAAGTGAAAAATAAAGATAATTCAAATCAATTGAGAGAGAGAGAATTTGTTTTAATTTATCTGAGTTTTCACCCTAATGAAAAAATCAAAACACACAACTAACATTAACTATCTTCATCTCTTACGTAAACAGGTGTCCTTATCTTAATATTAGACTTCAATATTTTTTAACTATCATCCTCACTCAATTTACATTTGAGGAAACTTAACAAATAAATTGGAAATATAATTCCAAAATATAAAAGGATTTTTTGGTAATAAATATAACAAGCGGTATCTGAATAAACCACATTAATTATAATCGAAAACAATTTGTAACGTCTAATCTATAGAAACATCAAAATCTATAGGGAATTTAAACCGTTTAACAGATATTTAGCAAAATATTTTAGAATTAACTGTGAAATAATAATAGAACAGCTCTTCGGATTGGTAACTTCTAGGTTCGATCCCAGACATTTCTGAAAAGTAACAGATTCATGCATGACTTTTAGAGTGCGGGCTTGAAATTTTGCGCTACCTTTTCATGCATTTTGTAAATATGGTCCACTCTCTATAGAAAGTTCTATCAAAAGACAAAGCCCACATTAAGCGCTGAAACTTTCTTATTTTAATCTATCCCGTGCTTGTTAAAAGTAAATACATTTTTAGGTGACGAAGTGAGAGAGAATTCTGAAGGCACCCAAGTGAGATGTGCCTTTCTTGTGACTAGAAGATCGGATATAATATCCAATCACAGACTTTCTTTAGGTTAATGATCTTTTGCTGCCTTGGAATTATAAGGTTCGTGTTTCAACTCCATCATTCACTGTGGTTCGGTAGATGGATTGCAACAATAAACTTTACTCATCCTCTCTCTGGCATGCGCTGATTAGTGAGCGTGCTTCCTGAGGCGTCTTCATTGTCTCATCGCGTGAATCGAGCTTCACAGAAATTG
Organism: Latrodectus elegans; assembly: GCA_030067965.1. Lineage (NCBI taxonomy): Eukaryota > Metazoa > Arthropoda > Arachnida > Araneae > Theridiidae > Latrodectus > Latrodectus elegans. Next base: position 10,770,113 of record CM057819.1, on the reverse strand, counting down.
AGCGTATTCACGTGTCTCAAGGGAGAAAATCTGTAAAATTTCTAAGCACACAACAGTATGGACAGACACAGCATGGATCTCCACTAGTTTAACAGTGGCTGTGGTTGAACCTAGGATCTTATAATCCAAGAGGGAAAAGCGTTGCCTATGCCTTGGTCATTAGCGCCCCTTTTTAAGAAGTAGAAAAATCAAAATCACATCTCAATGAACTTTCAATACTTTGACGTTTCGTCGAGCCGTATTAGCCAACGAAATCCTCGCCAACTTTACACGGAATATTTTTTCCTGAGTGAGAGCACGTGTTTAGAATTTCATTGTTTCTTGAGTGTTTCTATTGATTTTTGTTGATTATGACGATTTATTTTTGCTTGCTTTAGGTTTCACTATTTAAGAACTTCTTATCAAGAAGCCTGCTGTCGATTCATTCCAAATAAGAGGATTTTAAATAAAAATGTTTCATCCCCAATTTTTTGTTTGGTGATTTGGCGAAAAAAAGACTCACTGAACCGGAAAAGTACCGAATTTTGACTATATTCGCATTACACTTTAACAATCATTCGTCAGCGTAATTTGGGAATGACATGCTTTCTTTTCAAACTTATTAGCAGCCGAAATGACAGGTCTCATTTGGTTTCCAGAATATTCCACTATATGCATAGTAAAATCTATTTCTTCAAATTAATTTGAATAAATTAAGTAAAAAAAGAAAACCTGTTAGTAAAATATTACTCTCAAAATTCAATGCATTTGTAAAGGGTAAGAAAAAAAAATAAAAAATAAAAAATTCGTTACATCATGCAATTTTATAAACTGCTCTCGGTCTCTCAAGTAAATCGCAATAACCAAACCCTTCCTCATTTGTTTCTTCTATAAGTTCATGTTTTGCTGTCTGTTTCTGCGGATTGAAAGAAAAAATATACTTGTCGAAAATTAGCGATATTTTTTGCTAATCTTGTTCTTGTGCATGTTTGCAGAATAACACTGAAAACACGATAGATCAACCAGAAATAAACAAGCCTCGTTAACAAAATGGCGCAAAATTGGTCAAAAACTGAGGGCACCCTAAAGTATAGGTCACCCTATTGCCCCTAATTACGACCTAGTGCTTCATGATTTGTGCTACTCTCAAAGGACGAGTTTGATGCCTGAGCTGGCATCTTCCTTTCCAAACTTTTACATTGCACTAATAGTAGGATATTAAATCCAACGAAAGTGCATATATATATATATATATATATATATATATATATATATATATATATATATATATATATATATATATATATATATATGGTTGTTTTGGTGTCCAGTCCATTTGCAATCAAGTCAAATCATTCCATGCGCCGAAATCACGGTCTAAGTATAAGTATTTAAACATAAAAAGTAGTTTAAACAAAGACTGAAAAAAGTAATATCACTTACGAAAATCGAATTAATATTTCAAATGTTAATAGTTTATTTTCTTAGTTTAAGAAGATAAGAGAATTTACTCTCTGAATATTCTTTTATTTTATTCACAAATATTTGAAGTTATAAATAGGAAGAATATTTGTTTCCATAAACTTTGTAAGAAAATAAAGATTAAATTGTCATACCATAATACTATGATCAAAACTGTATTTACTTGCTGAACGAAAAAAAAAATCATCATTTTAAGCACTAATAAAGAGGTGATTCAAATCTGAAAAAGGAAAAACGAAAAAATTAAACAGTTTCTAATTCGAAGGAAAATCGAGCGTCAAGGAAAGTCCTGAAGTGTTTTACAAACATTTTAGAAACAGAAAACATAATTGAATCCGCCAGATGGCTTCCGGGAAAGAAAAAAAAAAGAAAATCATCGATGAATGGGACTTGCCGATTCTGGATTCCTCCATCGAAATATCCCAAATCCTGGCTACGGCAGCGCCACAGTTATCGATTGACGTCACTCTACGCACAATTCTTCGCGCATTGCATGCCATCTACCTGAGTGACGTCACTTCTCCTTTTCCAGTCGCTCCTTCTTTTCTCAGCGCTAGCCTTCCGCGGATACTCGAGAGGAGATCGTTCCGGAAAGATTGTTCATCTCCACCAGGAAAGAGAGAAAAGGCCATTACATCCTCCCAGATTAAGTTTTCCAATATCTCCTGAATAGAAAGAAAAAAATGGACACCTGAAAACCTCTCCGAAAATACCGTTTCTCCTGAAAAAGAATTGCTGCATGTCATTTTCCCACGCCGAGCGGAGAATCAAATTAGTAAGTAAAGATTTCAGCTATTTGGAAAAGAGAAAAACATGTTTCCGTAACCTAAAATTAGAATCATGTCTATGTACAGTGAATTGAGAAACGGGGTAAGAAAACAAATATATTCCGTGTTACAAGGAGAGCAGTCGGAAACTCTTCATGTTGCCAGATTTTTGAATAAAGAGTACGCAAATAATGGCTGAGAAATGTACCGAGTTGGTAGCGGAATTCTAAACCGTAGATCGTTTTTGAAAAATAGGTTTTTGGCCGTTTTTTTCAACAAAATCAATCGTACTCTTTGTAAAACATAGAATATAGTAAAATTCCCATTGCTGAGAATACTATTTTAACTCATGACCTTTGTTTTTATTTTGAATGTTATTTACGAATACCATTTTTTCACGCGATAAAATCAATTTTGCATCCTGCAGACGATTTTTTATTGTAAAAATATTCCTTATTTGCGTAATATTGAACATTTAGAGCTTTTTCTTTTGCTGACAAAATAAAGCTAATTTATATGACTTTGAGATAATTTTGGGCTCATTTACTTTTAGAAGATCCTTTTATTCTATAACTTTTTAAAAAATATTATTTATAAACAATGATCTTATTAATAGTACGGAGACACGTGCTCCTTTGAAAGTAAACTGACGCAATTTTTACATTGCATAAGTTCAAAATATGATTCATTGGCGTCATGGAAACTGTTTTAGTTTTGGCTATTTAAAACAACACAAGAAATATTTAGTAAATAATCAATTTTCCTTTCGAATGATTTTATAAATATTATTGAGTTTTTAATGATTATGTTTTAATTATTTCAAAATTATACGTATAACTTTAACTGATAATAAATTTATATTCGAGAAATTACTATAGAATACAAAACTATTAAAGAAATTGAGCAAAAATTATCAGGCATTTAAAGAAGCTGGGCATACATAAGCAATTAATTCCATAAATTTAAATTTGGACTTGCACAATTTCTATTGTTATTTTATAAGATGTTCTTTAATTAAATAATTATTTCACATCTAATGAAATTAATAAATTTATTAAATTACATTTTTAAATATTTTAGTAATAAATGTTTATTGTCAGGTAATTTGTGATTTATTTATTAAAAGTAGATGTATGTTTTTTACTCCATGCAAATAAGCACCGCCTACAAGAAATGTTTTTTATTTATTTATTATTATTATTATTGTGAACAACAAATAAACGCAATATATTTTCTAAATATTGTAGGGAGATGAAATTGTAATGAATCTGTATATAAGTATAGTATAAATGAAGTTAAATTACTTATGATTCTTTTTTTTTCTTTTTTTTTAACTATAAGTTGTTGCCACATCTTTTCATGTATATATATAAATGATTATAATTCCAGACAAAATCTTGATTCATGATGTTTCCTACATACCTCCATCAAAATTTCATCCTTTAATTTTTTTTTAATCTTGATTATAAGTTGTGGCAATTATTTTAAGTAAGATTTTAAAATCAAATGTCAGATAACCTACTTCATTCAACATATATATAATTGAAGGGTTAATTAATTTCTTATAGTTATTTTAAATAATTGTTTTATTATTATATTTTTAGTCATTTTGAGATTTAAATTATTATTGATTATACTTGATGGAATTCATTAATAGGCTTCATAATTATTATACACGTATCTTTTCATATTTCTCTAGATTTATACTAGATATACATAGAGAGGCTAATTTTTATGTGTACTAGATAAATACTATGTATGTAGTTAAATATATATATATATATATATATATATATATATATATATATATATATATATATATATAAGAACTACATATATAATTATCTTTTGTTTATTTTTTAGAACCTTTACACAAACAAAAATTTATTTCGAAATACATTACCCTAATGAGAGGGAACACATTTTTGCTACTCTTTCTTTTATATTTTCTCAATTTCCCTGCTTCAGTTTCAAATTTTACTCATTGCTCTTTTTATTGCTTTGAATGTTTTTACTTTCTATTCTAAGTTATTCAACTGATTCCTGTTGGAAACTTCCTTTTAAAAATTAATTTTTTTCTTTTCGAGTTGCTTTATAATTTTTTTTAGTTAAAACAAATTTGAAAAAATTTGTATTATTCACTGCTTAGTTTAGTTATTTTATTTCTTTTTTTTTCTATACATATAATCTACATTAACGCACATTTAAAAGTACAAGCGCAAATATATTGTTATTGCTTTAAGTTTTAAATTATAGAGAACCTATAAAAAGCTTTCATAAATGTTTTGCTTATTTTTGCTTATTTATAATGTATCACTTTAAAGAAGTTAAATCAAAATATTTTAACCCACAGTATTATGATGTGAATATTAATGGCCTGAATTTTCCATACACAGTAAGAATTAGGTTCATAAAAATAGAATTCATTGAATTGGAATTCAAAGTTAATTATTAAAGTGATTATGGATTATAAATTTAAGTCAAGAGTTTCAAATAAACTTAATGAGTGAACGTAATTAGAAAACAAAAATGGTGCATTTCATAAGATTATATATATATTTCAGAGTAAACCTCGTATATATATTAAATATATATATATATATATATATATATATATATATATATATATATATATATATATATATATATATATGTATGTATGTATGTATGTATGTATGTATATATATATATATATATATATATATATATATACGAGGGTTACTCTGAAATTTTTGAGAGACGCGCAGAAGAGAATTTACAAAATAAATATAACGGTTTAATTTTAAAATACAAAGTATTTTAACACAGAAGACGATTTTTTATTGACTTACTTCAACTAGTTTAGTGTAGAATAAACAGAAGACAAACAGAGAATTAAACAGAAGAGAAAATGGAGTACACGCGAGAACATTTTCGCGCTATGATTTTATACGATTTTAAAGCAGCATTAAATCAAGAAGAATGCGTTCAACGGTTGCATTTAGCATTTGGTGATGAATCTCCAGCTCGTGCTACTGTATTCAGATAGTATAGAGAAATTAGAAGAGGTCGCAATTTTCTTCAGGATGAAGAACACACAGGAAGACCGCCGTCGGCAGTAATCCCGGATAATGTGTCTGCCATACGAAAAATGTTAATAGATGATAATCGCTGTACCTATCAAATGATACAGAAGGAACTTAACATTGGATCCGCAGCCATACACAAAATCATTCATGAAGAATTACTTATGAAAAAAGTAGTTTATGCCGTTGGGTTTCCCATAATCTAATTGAGCACCAAAACGAGGAGCGCGTCAGAATCCGTAAAGAAACTCTTAAATTGCTAAATGATGGTGGCCACCGCATCATTTCTAAAATTGTAACAGGTAATGAAACGTACATAACATTTTTTGACGTTTTTACACGTCAAGAAAGCAAAGTATGAGTCTTTGAAGATGATACCACGCCGACAGTGGTGAAAAAACAACGCGCAATGAAAAAAATTGTGTATGCCGTTTTCTTCAGAAGTACGGGATTGGTCATAGCCATGAAGATGGAAGGACAGAAGACAGTAACAGCAATCTGGTATACCACTAAATGTCTTCCAGAAATTCTACAAGAACTGAATGTTAGGGGACTAATATTTCACAATGACAATGCATCTTCACATTCAGCCGAATTAACATTTGAGTTTCTTAAACAAAAACAAATTAAGGTGATCGAACATCCGCCGTATTCACCTGATCTAGCTATGTGCGACTTTTGGTTATTCTTTAATCTAAAAAAGAACTTACGTGGACGTTGTTTTCATTCAGAAGAAGAGATTGATGTGGCTAAAAATGCATTTTTTTAAATCTATTCCAAGGAATGAATGGCTTAAGGCATTTAATTTGTGGAAAATTCGTCTACAAAATTGTATTGATGCTGGAGGAGACTACTTTGAACACACTTAAAATTTTGTAAGTATAACTTTAAAAACCTAGTTGCATCTCAAAAATTTCAGAGTGACCCTCGTATATATATATATATATATATATATATATATTTATTTATTTATTTGGATGTCAATCATATTAATTTATATCTATAAATTTTCAAATGTCATTCAATCCTTTAATATTCTTATAGAATTTTAAATGAGCTCTAATATTAGCTTATTTTTATGTAAGCTTAGTGTTATACATTATTATAAAGTATATATATGCCGCCAAATAAAGTTATGCTTTTTCCATTTCTTGTGAAAAATTTTTGCCTTAGATTTTTTTAATTCTCTTTTTAATTGGTTTTAATTTTTCAATTATTTTCATTTTATTTTCTTCTATACAAAAATGTTGAACTCTGTTTATTTGTATTGTGATTATTCTTTTGAATATTTCTACAAATCATTTCGAGACACCTCCCTCTTGTCGCGCATCCCCTTACTGTTGAGAACAGAGTAATTTTATATAATTCTTTTTCTCTATATTTTTTTAAATTTTATTTTTTGATCAGTTTTCTGCTGTGCGCACTTCCACTGTTCTAGTTTTAGTATTTCTAGTTACGTTTTTCTTTTCTTTTTTCATTTATTTTTCTTAAAATTCCTAAAAAAATTCGCGTTTGTAATTAATTAATTTAGTAACTACTTTCATTTTGCTCATATCACATTTTCACATACATAATACATATATATACGTATGTATGTAGTACATGAGTAAAATCCCGTCAACCAGAAATAAAAATGGTGTTAAATAAACTATTTTTAATCAACATTAGAAACCTGTATACTAAATACTTTGTTATAATTTTTAAATTATTTAGTTTCTTTAAAGGAGGATTCAGGTGTAACAGTTATTTCTCCTCTTTTACTGCACAAAATCATAAATATCCTACTAGAGAACAAAAAGCGTTTGTTTTGGCTGTGTCAGTATGTTATTCATTTTATGTTTTCCATTGTAACTGCTTTATTGTTAAAGCAATAGATTTAATGTTTATTTTTTAGTTATTTTAACAAATAAATTTTACCAAAAATGTTTTAATTGCATGTTTAAAACACTTAATTCAATATTTTTAAAGGAACTTATTAAAACATTTTTGTAATTTATTTTTTGTAGTTTTTATAAAATATGTATAGAGGAAAAATATTTGATTTAAATTTGGCAGAATTTGCAGTAATTTGTAGACAGGATTTTATGCAACTTCAACAAAATTTTAATGAATTAAACTATCATAAAAACTTGATTTAAGCAGATATTATTATCGAAATATAAGAATACATAACAATAGAATTAATGAAGACACATTAGAACTATTTCAAATAAGGAAAATATCTTATTTCTTATTGAAAGAATTCTAAACTAAAAGGGGTGAACATAAAGATTTAGCTGTAAATTGTTTGTTTTAAAAATAAACTAAAATTATATAGTAATATTTTGTTATCTTCCTTATTTTATTCTTAAATATAAGAATTATTTGTAACTTAAAAGTATACTTTCAGTATAGACACTGATTTTTGCAAACCACTAATTTACGATTCTACTTCTCTCACGATTTTACGTTTAAGTGGCCTATCCTAATAGGGACCCAGAGTCTCAAGCATACCCAGTTCTAGAAAAAAAATTAAAAATGTCTTTTTTGCCAATTTATTTTTATTTAACTTCATTTTATAATTTTTGTCGTGTTTTTTATTTATTTATTTATTTTAATTTTAGATGTAAGTATTACAATACTCCCAAGAGATTTCTCGCCAAATCTGGCGTCTTTTTGTTTTATGTTCACTATAGTGCTGCCAATACGAGTTCTAGTTGCTTTTCGAATTTTTTTGTTGCAAGAGTTTAATTTTTTCTTGTGTTTTGCATAACTTTTGCGCCATATATATAGTTTTTTTTAAGGGACTTTGGGAAATTTCTCATTCTAAAAACAGACGCTTAAGCTTGGTGACAAAAAAGTCGGGAAGGTTGCCGATTGGAGGAATACACCCCACTAGTTTCTTATTTTATGGTTGTAAGACTTGTATCAAAATTTTTATTGGAGAATCGCATATCCTTCGAGTCATGTATAACAAACATCACTGCTGATGTTTTGAAGCAATTCATGCGTCAATTCAAACATCGCATGATTTCATTTTTATAAGTAATGATCATGGCTCGGAATCGCCTCATGAAATAGACATTCTGAGGTCAATGTGAATCGCCATTTTGACACGCAGGTTTTATTAAAGATAAACCAGAGTAACTGAAGACAACGAAAAACATCTACCTGATGACTTGAGTTAAGAAGATTTGAATTTCCACAAAAAAAAAATTGACAATTAAATCATTGGGAACGTAATCAAAAAATGTATTTTTAAAAATGCAGTTTTGAAATGGGAAAAAGTGATTACTTTGCCTGATTTTTGATTAATAAAATAAAGTAAAAATTGTTTTTAAATCTGCTTCTTATATTTTGTTTTGATGTAATACTTTTTTAATATATTTTGTGTAATACTTTTTTTTTATTACTTTCCTTATGAAGTGAAAGAGAGAGAAATTTGGTAAAAAAAAAAGTTATTTTTAAGATTTAACATTCATTTTTCTTTGTGTTTTATGAAATTTTGATTTTAAATGTAATTAAAAACACCAAGCTTAAATGTAAAAAGGAAAGTTATTTAGCCAGTTCTTTTCCAGTTATGTGTGTGTGTGTATGTGTGTGTATGTGTGTGTGTGTGTATGTGTGTGTGTATGTGTGTGTATGTATGTGTGTGTATGTGTGTGTGTATGTGTGTGTGTATGTGTGTGTAGTGTGTGTGTGTGTGTAGTGTGTGTGTGTGTGTGTGTGTGTGTGTAGTGTGTGTGTGTGTGTGTGTGTGTAGTGTGTGTGTGTGTGTGTGTGTGTGTGTGTGTGTGTGTGTGTGTGTACATATATACAGTGTATTCTATAAACATCCTGGAGTTACTTATAGAAATTTCAAAATTGAACTGTTAGCAATCATCTTCTTGGCATATTTTGGGGTGTTGAAAAGGCGTGGGTGTTTGAAGTGATAAAGTTTTGGAGCCACATACAATGAAGAATTATATAAAGGAATCCACTAATTATCTATATTTCAGAAGCAAAATTAAACAATAAATAATTTTATAATTAATTACATTATATTAAACGAAACGCGTGCAAAATTATGATGACACATCTTCACAAAATAAACGAAGCTCTCAAGAATTAACTAATTACGATGATTAAAAGGAAAGTTAAATGACAAAATATTTTTCTTGAGATAATTTTTCTGATGATTTATGTAAAAAATTGTAATTCAAAGCCCAAAATTAAGGATCACTCTCCTCTTGAATTTCTCGCTAGACCGTTTTTTCCTTGTTGCACCGGGAATCGGATTGCTTCAGAATTTAATCCTGTTCAACTGACACGGCCAGGGATGTTAAGTGTTGATAAATTCCAATACTCCTCCATTAGTGGGGTGTAACTTGAAATGTATGATAAAGAACCAATGACAAGACTTAAGAAATTAACTGTATGAATATAGTACAGTGTTATACCATTGTGTCTTAAGTAGTCTTTAAATTTTAAGTTTAATCTAGATCAAAAATGGTAGCACACTTTGTATAGCATTGCAACAGTCCACATTTTAAAGGCCGATTTGGTCTTCAGTTCAACAGTTTCTGTGTTCAACTCCCTCTATGGGGGTGAATGTTTGTTGTCGTTTAGATTCTCTTTTTTTAAACTTTGGTTCAGAGTACGTATTTAGATACAAGGACTGTGAAGCAACGAACAAAGAAATAAAACAGAACAGACCTATCATAATGATTCAACCATTCAAAAGTTGACACCACTGAATTACATCAAAATGAGAAGGATTTTATTCTCAGAAATTTCTCAATAAAGTTTCACTCCATGAACTTTATGTTAACTAGAGACTTTTAAAAGATTAAATCGACTTATATATATATATATATATATATATATATATATATATATATATATATATATATATATATATATATATATATATATATATATATATATATATATATATATATATAGAGTACCTAGCTAACTAAAATTTGACAAGTTCAAATGTCCAGATTTGAATCATTATGATTCGCATTTGATAAGTTATGAAACAGGTATTTGATCATGTATATTTCTATAACATTCTACGCCATACAAAATTTTTAAAGTGCTGAGTCCTCCTTTACACAACGGTTTGGTTGTGAATCATGTATCAAACCCATAGCCCTCTAAAGAAAAAAGCACTCAACACCCCATTCCTCCAAGATTTCTTCCACTGAATTTAAATTATATTTTATTTATACTGACTACTCTTTTTATCTTTTCAGTGGAGAAAAGGAAGGGAAAGCAGAAAACTCAATAAACTCTTGCGTCACTCAATCTCTGGCACGAAATTATTTTATTTCTCATTCGTTGGCATCGATAAAACGTTTCTCGTGTTACTATTAACAATACACTCTTTTTTTCTAAATTGCGTTCTGAAATCAATAATATCCTTTAAAGAAATTTTTTTTATTTTGGGGAACATGTTGTTCTGAAAACTATTATTAAATGAAATTGGTAAGTAAGCAGAAATGTACAGAATCAATTGCAGGAAATTAAACGATGTATAAAGTTACTTAATTTTAATTATATCACTTTATAAATCATAGTTTTAATTATACTCAGAGCCTAGGCTTTATTTAGAATTATAAATAAAATAATTTTCCACCTTTTTCAATAACTAAGACCATTTTTCATTTATTTTTTAAAAGGAGTTATATATATGTATATATATATATATAAATATATATATATATATATATATATATATATATATATATATATATATATATATATATATATATATATTATTATTATTATTATTATTATTATTATTTATAAGTTTCACAAGAGTTTTATTTTGGAGAAAGTGTAAAACATGATTATCTCTGAAATACAAGTTCATTGAAGAAATTTAGAATATTTTTATTTAATTATAATTAAACGAAATTTGTCACATGCTGATAGAATGGGGTTATTGTATTAGCAAGTCACACTATTTTAATGTCGGCACAAATTGTTTTTATATGTTTTTATGCTTACTTTAATTTATCCGGTTGGTTATTCTGATTTTATTTTTTCCATGAAAGATTTATGTTTACTAATATTCTCTTTTAAATAAAAAAAAGATTTGGTATTCAAATTTTTTATCCATTTAAATCAATAATGTGATTTGTCTAGTTTGATCTGGTTCAGTATTTAATGTTCTGTCAGTAAACCCGGACGCATAATGCATATTCTTTCTGTGGACTTTATACATTTTTACATACATGTCTTTATTTTAATGTAACTACTGCTATAAAAATTCTTAATAGTAACTTTCTTTCAAACTACTCTTATTAAAATTATGATGATTTTATTTGAAATAGTATTAGAGGAAATATACCTGAAATTGTCAAAATTCTGTATATTTTTTTCTTATATTATTTTTAAGAAATGCGCAAAGCACAGTTTTACAAATTCCGTGCTAATAACTTATGAGTTACGCGATAATCGAGAACTAAGATGGAGTAAAGAGTTATATATTGAATTGTTGTGGCAAGTCATAATTAAATATCGTAACAGATTGTGGAATAGATAATGCCCTGGAACATTCGATTCAACCGTTCGTGGGTTCTAATCTTACCAGGAGTTTGGATGTATGTAGTTATTCAGAATCCACCTTAAACTGTAAGTCCCAGTTTATCCTTTGTGAGCAAAAAATGACCATTGAGCGACAGGCACACAAAACGAAGAGTTTTTCTTTCTTTTTTTTTTAAGTTAAGCTTCTAGTAAGTATGTATTGAATCTAATTCCAGTTTCATGACAATCACGTATCATGTTCAAACTTTATTATGATAAACCAAAATCACTACAAGGAGCCATGTTCAGGAAGTAATTTTTATCCCTTTTATAGCTCGCTATGCCGTTGGCGGCTATGCGAATTTAAGTCAGTAGAGTGCGTCTTTCATTTGACCAAAGCACCACGAAGATGAAAGTACGACTTTGCTCCAAATTCCTCTGACAGATGGCACCACCACAGGATCCACGCCCTCAATTTTGACATTTATTTGAAAGGGCTTATACAATTTAAATACTTAATACACATACCATTATAAATCCAACTTGTCATTCTATGTATATATTATTTCAATTCTATTTCGGATCTGTCTATTACTGTTGACCACAAAACACAATTTTGCTCCTCGAGATCAAGGAATGAGGCTAAAACCCGATCTCGCAACCTTTATTAGAGAAGAAATATCGGATCCAGCAGAGCTTTCAATATGCATATACCCTTTCAGCACGAATGTCTTATCTTGGTTCGAGAATCAAACCCGCTCTCTCCAGTCACGACCCTCCGAACAGCAGCCCATGTTTCCGATTGAAATATTTAGGTTTAGTTGCATGTTTTGTCAGTTACGGCACGTTGTTGCCAAAAAAATAACTAAATTGTTCTTATTACATTTATATACTTTATTCGCTGTTTTGACATTGATTCAGGCACTTTTCTTTGTTTTATCTACTCAAGAAGGAGCGCGGGATGCCGTTGAAAACCTCGTCAAGAACAATGCATTCTCAATCATTCAGAAAAGAAGCTGACAGAAAGAAATGAAGAAAAAGTAACTGAGTGTCTTATCGACAATTTCTTAGAAAGCATTTTCTGCGACTAATGAGCCCTTTCTCGCTGCTGATCCTTCCGCCAATCAATGTGTGCTCCAAGAGTTTAACAAAGGCGAAACATCCTTTTTTTTCTCAAACTAAGAAGATTCATTTCAAAAACTTATTAAAGAGTTTTCTATAGCATGCTTCAGATGCTATAAATTAAGTTACTTCTACTTCAATTTAAGAACCTTTATCATATTTACGCATATTTTTCAATGACACTGATTAAGGAAAATAATTCATGCTAAAAAAATTATGCATTAATTGTCTTAATGAAATAATAAAAGCGCAGAAATCATGGATATGATATTCGAAAATACATTTTTATTCCTAAATTTTTGAATAGCTTAAATGCAATTAATTTGGTAAAATTAAATATTTTTGTTGTGAATATTAGTTGTTACTATGTTAAAATATATAACATTTTGTACACATAGCACAATTTCGTTGGTTCAGAAAGGAAATCAATTAAGTTTTACTTTTCACTTCGGACGTTAGCTTAGGTTATGTTATTGCGATTTGTTTTATACTTGTGTCTATTTCAGCGAATGAAAAACCCGTTTCTCACATTAAATGTCGTTTTTTTTTTATTAAAAAAAAAAGCAAGGATAACGTGACGTACATGATATCCAACCTAGCAGTTTTCTTTTCAACACACAGTAGTGGAGAGACGTTGGGTGACACATTCTAGTGGAGTTAATTTTTAATGTTCGTACGTTTTCTCAGAACAGTGATGATAATTAGATCTGGTATTGAACTCAATATCTTTTGGTTAGGAGAACAGCAACCTTTTCCTTGAAACTGAATCTTTGTATTTGGAGTCTTCTCGTTTTCTTTCTTTTTTCATACTTCTATTCAATCCTAAATGTAGCAAAAAGACTACAAAAATAAGGCTTAATATTAATAAGGAAAAACTTATGCATTTTTGCGATTTATTTCCATTTTAGGTATTTTATAAAAATGGATTTAAACTGATGTAATTTTGTCGGGGGGGGGGACGAATATTCATCTTATAATCTTGGTGAAAAGGCATGAATGTTGATTGATATGTTATCTTTGTGGCTGCATATTAATTAGTGTTAGCGTGGTTGAAAGAATGAATGTTAAGTGGTCAAATCATTGTAGAAATGCAGTGATATTGATTACTTTAATCTTCATTCAATTTTTATGGTAAGTCAAAGTGCTTATGTGTATAAACTTAATTGAATGGTATGGATGCTAAAGTATATAATCTTTAAAGTATATATCTTACTAAACGTTACTTTTGGTGTACTTTTACCAGATTTTATCTAGAATCGCCATCTATAATCAATTATGTTGAAAAGTATGAAGATAAAAAACAAATTAGAACTTCACGTCAATTTGGTGATAACAATGTAATGTCGCTGGAAAGGACGGCATGAAAGACTATATCTGCTTATCATTCAATTTCATATTTCTATATTTTGATTAGAATTCAAATATAGATTCCATTGTCATAGCCAGGATGGCCTGTCATTGTCATGGCCTGGTCACATGGCCAGGATTCCATTGCTCAGAAATCCGCCTCTCTTACAGTGCTTATGGGCGATAATATTTTTTAAGCATCCATCATGGACTTTTGGAAAACCTTTTCTTTGATAATGAACTATTTTTAAGTATAGAAATTTGAAAAACTCCCAAGCACTTCCTTTGGTTGTCATCCGTTCAAAAAGTAGAAATGCAATTGCCATTATTAAACAACGACCAGATTCGAATACATGACCCTCCACTTGCACTGATCCGAAGACTACAATCCTGTAACAAAACCATTACGAATCCTGAAACGCAAACAGAAGTCTGCAATTGCTTTTTTGTTTTTTATTAATTTTAAGCGGATGCAATATTATAGAGCTTAAAGATGAAAATTCATTAAATATTTAATTTTTTACATGTTTTCACTTTGACTAGTCAGTCTTATTTTCTAATATTGTAATAAAGTTGAAAGATAAAATATAAAAGAGTTATACGTCATAACGGATACCAATCTAACAGAGTTTAAAGAAAACAATTTGTTAACTTTTATTGCGTTTTTACTTCTAAGTCACTCTTGTTTTCTACCATTATAACAAAATTTAAAGATGAAATACCAATATAAAAGAGATATACGTCATAACGGATACCAAAATAATAGAGTTATGCGTCATAATGGATTCCAATATAACAGAGTTGAAAAATAAAAATTTATTAAATATTTAAGAGCTTCTTTACGTTTTTATTTCTAAGTCAATTTTATTTTTCATCATTAGGAACTTAATGTAAAAAAAACATTATAGGATGTCGGAAGGTACAAAGAAGCACAGTAGAGGCAATTACTATATTAAACTTTTATTTTAAAATTAATAAATTTCGCAATAAAGTCTAATTGGTTTTTTAAATATAATATAAAATTATTAGTAAAAAATATTGCAATTAAGAATTCTTTAAATTTTAAAATTAACAATTTTTTTAACAGAGTTTTCGCTTTTCCAGATCTTTCAAGAGGTGAGACACAGGGTCCTAAAATTAATACCGTACTTCAGCTGATTAAATTAATTATCATTGTTGTAGCATACTGGTGGGGGAGGATGTTTACTGCATAAGCATCCTGATTAAATACTTCGCTGAATTTTAATAAATCCAATGTTCTCTATCTCCATTAAAATGTCAAGGAATCTGCTGAGAAAGGAATCGTAATAAGATTTCAATTAGTTATAATGGAATTCGCGTTCTCAAAAGTCCGCTTCTCCAAGATTCGAGAGTTTCATCCTTAATTTCGTTCATGAAACGAACCTATCCAATTTCGGGAATTCCAGCGGAATTTTACAAGAGAAAATGTCTTCATCGCTGCAGATGTTTGAAAAAATAGTCAACATCGGATAGCAAAAAATTTAATTAGTGTGGATCAGATTGAATTAAAGAAATTAAATCATTGTTAACTATAAATTGGTTGTTTCTTTCGTTCGAGCTGAGATCTGATTACACCACTTTATTACAGTTCTCATTGGTTTAAAATATCCATGACGTCAGATAACATTTCATTTATGTCGCATCTTATTGAGATGGGATCGTACATCCGCATTGGCTGCCTACCTTCCAATCGCAGGCTTCGAGTGGCAGCAAACAAGGCGAAGTTCGCCATCGAATGTCTGAGTGTCTTCGTCGATGAGAAAAAATCCATTCATTATTTTTACCAGTAATAACGAGGTATTTTTTAATTATAATTTTTTTCAATTGTAAAAGCTTTCAAATCGTGAAAATTACCTGTTGCTCTAAATAATTAATTTTCAAATCTTTAACGATATTTCTTCCAAAATGGGACATTAGAACAAAAGATAAAGCAAAATGAAAAAGACAAGACGAAGCAACCACTTTATGATTAAATTAAATTGGCAAGATTTTTTTAATTTTTATTTTTTATTTTACTTATTTATTTATTAGTTTTTTTTTGTGAGAAAAATCATATTAATCGAAACTTAATTTCTATCTTATAGTATATGGTTGCCTTCATATTAAAAAAACAGCGAATTCAAAACAAGACAACACTAGAGATTGTCATGTAGGAAGACAAATATAAATGTCTTTCGCGGTATGAAGGTGTATGGGGAGGAGAAGCCCAATTTTAATTCTTGACCGCAGCTCAAATATACAAAGGGGTGGGATGTCGTGAGATAATATCTGATAAAATAAATATGTCAGTTGATTGCAACGCGTCTCTCAATGTAAATTTTTGAAGACTCAGTCTGCTGGAAAAAATAAAGCCTTCCTTATTTTGAATGATCAACATAACAAGTTTTCAATACCTAACCTGGTACTTCATTCCTAAGCTAACCAGCCGAGAAATGGTGAACCCTGCCAAACTGGTGGGGGGAAAATAAGTAATCTAGTCTTCAGATTGGTATTCGAACCCCACACAGATGATTATTGTGTCTCCGAATAATTCAAGCAACTAACATCGTGTAGTGGACAACCCAGCTGCCGACAGCTGTTTCAATGCATTTTAATATCCACCTCGGTTTGTTTTCAGTGTGGGTTTTCTCACAGCGAGTAGGCCATATTTACGGATGGCAAATTAAGAAACTAGGAAAGTTCTCAAGCACACTTATCCCGATAAGCTTTCAAGTGGAAACAGAACTCACTATCCACTTTTCACTGTCCAAAATAACTGGGATCGAATCCGGGAGCTTACGCTCCTAAAAGTAGTTTTAACTCTCTGGCCACAATGAAACTTTTGGCAAGCATTAAAAAAATTAATGTATTAATACAACGTTGGGAAGTTTTGTTTGATGTAATCTTAATGACAATAAAAGCTACCGTACTGGAATTTTAACATTTGCAATTCATTGGATGACAATTTTACGAAATATACAGAAGAAGAAGCTCGGAAAACACTCACGCATCCGCCCCGACAAATGTGATGGCAGAAGACGCAATAACTCCCATCATTGAACGGTAACTAGAATCGAACTCGGATCCATTTGGTTCTAAAAGCACGCTTCTACTATTAAATTATGGTCAGCGCTAAACCATAGGTTTTTTTTTTTAACTGAATCAGCCTTCATGTGCAAAACGTAATCTTATAGTAACTGACAAAAATGAGAGAATCTTACATAATTTTTAAATTTTAAAATCTTTCTCTGCAAGACAATCCTAGGCGGAATCGGGTATTCAGCTCACTATCTCAGGGATATACAAAGAGCAGCTTTCTCCACCACACAACTGCAGCAGAAATAAGGTTTCACATCTTAACGAATAAACCTAACTTAATCTTTTTTTTTTGGCAAGGCAAAAAAAGAACACTTAATATGCAAGAAAAATCGAACAGAAAATAATACACATGGTTTTAAAAGAGGAATACTACGAGCGTAAGGTGCTGCAGCAGAGAATGATAAAGAAACAACCCTTCCCTCTTACTGAGTGCCTGAAACGTATTCTTAAAGAATGTTTTCGAAAACAGGGCGCTTTTTCCTGACAAAGGGGCCTAAAATTAAATCATTATCGGCGCCGCTTGTTTACGATGGGCGGAGACGGAATTTCGAGTACTCTTTATTCAGCACGTTCGCTAAAGAGAACACATCCTAACATCAGCTTGTAATTTTTTTTTTTTTTTTTTTTTTTTTTTGTATTGTGGATGATGGTATCAAAATTTTAATTAATTATTTTAAACATTACACTGAAATTTGTAAAAACTAATCATTCTTCATTGGATTAAAAGTAATTAATTTTTTGAGTTGAGATAGATATTGATAATATTTTTGTGAAAAATCGCTTTTAAACGTCCATCGTTATTGTGATACATATTTCCTGCTTTTTCCTATAGACCGAAGACACTTAATACCTACAACCGTCTATCGTTTCGAGACACTATCGAATGACGAAGCCGACACCTGAGTTGATACCCTTTTCTCCCAGTACGGAAATTATGCATAAACCTCTGCTTCCTTGTCACGAGTTTATTTGGTGTTATAAAAATCTAATGGACTGCAGTGTCTATTCATTTTCATTTTTGTGAACTACTAGATCCCTCAAAACAAACTGATAAATAGCCATGATCAAGTGAAGGGCTCGACACCGAACTTAGCTCTCTCTCCTCTAATTTTTCACTCCACCGAGAAGACATTATGACCTTTGTATAATTAATATGCTCAGGCCCTTTCAACATGACGGTCTTTAAAGAAAGCAAGTAGTGGAGGTCAAAATGTTTTTACGAGTCGCATTCAGGGGATTTAAGCGAGATTTTATTCGTGATAATGAATTGCTATTCATAATAGAGTTATTTTTCGATATTCGCGGTGTTCAAAACTATTTTAGAGAAACTGTACATAAATTGAAAAAAGAATAAGTCGTATTCTAAGGCCTCATAAAATAAGAATTATTTCTACGGGTCTCTGATGATCATAGAAATAAAACGGTTATACAATTATTACATCTTAGTTTACCATAAAATATCAAAAATAACCAGTCAAAGCAGCCATAATGGAAAAATGTTCATCTCGTGTACAGGAGACCGTGGGTTCAATGCCAGATTCAGCTGAAGACCATCGCATTGAAATTATATCGTATTGTGCAAATGAGAGTGCCTACTGAGCTGTCCACTACGTCATATACCGTGACTAGAAATGAAAGGCGATATCCTATGTTGAACTATTTCAACTGGCAGAAATATGGAACCGGATATGTATTATTAAAAAAACTAAAACTGACCAATTGAGCTGTCAACTACGTCATTTATTGTAACTAACGGGTACTTTTTTTAAAAAAAAAAACTTAGGGAGTGCTAATAAAATAACTATATGTTTAAATCCATGAAATACAGATTACATTTTCTGTTTTTAGAAATATGAAATTGTTTCGTATAAATAGCTTGTTTTGTTATTTCTTGGAAATTTAGGACACATTCTGTTTTTATATTCTTAAACTATTTTCAATTTAATGCCTCTATTATTTTGAAGCATTTAAAATCAAAATATCAAATCACACTGCTAGAAATGATTTTCTTTGTAACTAACATACAGGCCATTTGAATTTAAAAATATAAACAAATACCAAAAAACATTAAAAAACAAATAAAAGCTCTAAATGCAACATACATATGGAAACAATAAATAAAACTAAATAAAAACAATGAAGTAATAAAAACAATGAAAAACAAATACAAAAACATTAAAAAACTTGTTTATTAAGCATATTTATTTTTGACTGAAATTTAAAATAAGGAATAATAAACCAAATTATTTATTTCATCTTTTAATAATTTAATGCGTAACAATTTTGAAATTAATGTGGTTTTTTCGTTTAGGTTTGATGTATCTAAATTTCATGTAAATAAAGTTCGCTAATAGTATCTTAAAAAGTTTTTATTTGAATTTCTGATGAATATTTTATTTTTTACATCTATTTTTATACTTTTAAAATAAAATGAATA
The DNA here is from genome assembly GCA_030067965.1 of Latrodectus elegans. Taxonomy (NCBI): domain Eukaryota; kingdom Metazoa; phylum Arthropoda; class Arachnida; order Araneae; family Theridiidae; genus Latrodectus; species Latrodectus elegans. Next base: position 10,750,320 of record CM057819.1, on the reverse strand, counting down.
AATTTCGCTTCTGAAATTAATATTGTGCTTTTATAATGTTAGAATTAATGTGATACAATACAGTAAATTTTACTCAATAATTAAGTAATAATGCCAGGAATAAGTGCACAAGGAATAAAAACATTTCTTACACGTTTTCATTTGCACGACTTCCTTTTTAATAAAATTAAATATCTTTTTGGAATTGAATGATTTGATATGCAAACAATCATAAGAAGTTATGACTAAAGTAAATAAAATTATTCCCTATTTGTTTCAGTAAAACCTTATTTTAACAGATGAATTAAAAACAATTACCTGTAATATTCAAATTTGAGATTTTAAAAAAATTACTTTGTTAATTTTCTAAACCAAAAATTAAAACTTGTTAGAGAATCTTTTTTGATATAAATATATTACTTTAAGCAGAAATGAATTTGATTATAACGTTTTCTAAGCAAAACACAGTGACAGCACAGCCCATATGTGGGCCAAGGCCTACAGTACCCATACTTTTTTTCCTAACCTGGGACTCTAAGGGTCCGCTGCATATGAAACACTTAGGTGGTCAGCCTAACGTGAAATCTTAAGTGTTTAGCTTCCAAACATGCTTGAACTGAGTACCAAGCATGTTTGGAAGCTAAACACTTAAGAGCACTTAAGCTCACCCTAAACATTTAAGCTCACCCTCTAAAGGGATCAAAGGCTGACTCGAACTTCGGACATGTGGCATAAAAGCGCGAATCGCTACCACTAAGAAACCGGGCTTCTTATGTTATCAGATGCAAAAATGATGACACCGCAGAGAAATTGTCTTAGATTTGCAGGTCATTGTAGGGCATTTATCCATCATTCACGCGTTACTTGCTGAAAGAGCTATCCAAAGATAGTGGGCCATTTTCAGAAGTCGCAAAGGAGAAAACCTGGAAAAATCTTCTACAAACATGTATAGAGAAAATATAATTTTAATAACTAGTTGTCTTTGTTCAACAGTGGCTGGGGTTGGAACTTTAACTATTTTTCCATCACTATCACTAACATAGCCTAGACATTTTAAGTGTAAAAAAGAAAATAATAGGTTTTTTTTTTATTTTTTCTAACTATCTCTTCGTCTTTTATTCGAAAAGGGAGTTTTGTTTCTTGATCAATAAAAATTCTGTAATATTTTGTGTTTATAATTTTCGTTAGTTCATTAAATAACCCTTAAATTTTTTAATTATTAGGTAACCTTTTAAAACTTTCATTGAAAAGAGGCTATTTATACCGACTTCAGTGACAAACTCTCCAAAGTCTTTCCCTCAAAATAGATCCTCCTAAATTATTCGTGAATGAAGATAAATCACTGGACCTATAACTGTGACGTCATTAGTGAAGGGCTCAGTTGAAGGGTGACGGAGCCTAATGACCAATGAAATCAGTTCTCTCGAATGGTATTTGCGCTAAGCTCTTAGAGTTATTGCTTGCTGTAACAAACCGCGTTCTTTCGCACTTATATATATAAATCTGGAACTTAATGAGAATAAAATACAAAGACAATGATGACAGTTTTTCCCCCTTTGCGGCAATCCGACCGTAATGTTTTATAGTTTTCGTTTTAACCCTTCAGCTAACTACGAAATGATTATTTGCATTGAGTTGCTGATATTTCTTAAACTTTTTCTACATCCGTTACATTATCTTTTCCGAGAATAATTTAAAATGGAGAATTCTTTGCTGTAAAATAATTACTGTTTTGAAGGAATGACATAAAAAAGTAAAATAAATCGTCGCATGTGTTTTGACACTGTTGAGAGGACAACCTGTTGCCTTGAGGCTGTTGTGAATTACTTTAAAATCTAACATATAAATTGCCTTAGAATAGACTACATAGATAATGGGTAGTATACTGATGTCACAAACGAGGGAACCCGGAAAAATGTTTAGCACTTACCTCAACAAAAGCGCATGCAGACGTGCATACTGCACTACACAATTATATTTACCATTTCTATTATTTTTTTCAATTCAGTGGTTAATTCAAATAAAGAATATTCAATTTTAGGTTTTTGTTATTTATATTAATTTATTCATTGGTACAAGTGCCACTTTTTTGTTTAGAATGAACTAGAATTCTCTAATTTTAAATTGTCGTTGTGAAACGGACAATGCATTTAAAACGTTCGTTACCAGCTCTGTTGCAGGCACGCAATGCACCGGGTATCTAGTCCAAAGGTGGTCTCGACCGAAATCATGGACTTCTCATCAAGGACTCATTGTTTACAGTGGTTTCCGAAACATCTTCTCACGAGCTAGGAATCGAATCCACCAGCCATTGAAGTGTACTTGCACCGGCATACTTCCTTGTATTTTACCAATTAGGTGGGAGCTTCTGAATGGAAGTCTTCGTTATTTACAGGCAGGAATCAAGCAAAAGACCCTTCAATACCTGTCGAGCTAGTACACAGAAGTACATTGGGAAAAGTGCTTATTGTATACTGTTTTACTGGTGTTTACAGTAAACTTTTTCCAATGTACTCCCGTACTGTGCTTTACGTAAAATATTGATGCAGTGATCCTTGCAGCCTTAATAGCTCTAGAAAAACTAAAGACAAACAACAGTTGTTTTTCTAAGACAGTTATTCTTGTTGATTCTTGCCGTCCAAATAGTAGCCATGAATCATGACATAGATTACCAGATTATTGCAGAAATAAGACAAATCTTGAACATTCTTGATAAATACAACAAAACAAACGTTTTTCAATTCCACCATTAATATTCTTGGAGAGCTTTCCCAGCAGCGCGAGATCAGTTTTCAATGGATCCCGTCCCACTCTATGGCAATGAGACTGCAGATATTTTGGCCAAGTAATGAGCCTCCAAATTACCAGAGTCAAGTAATGATTTTTTCTTTCTCCGAGATGAGCCACAGGACTTCAAACCACTTCCTTCGGAGTCACTCAAGAAGCATATTCTTAAGAGGTTAAAGGATGCTTTTATATCTGACCGTGTGGCAAAGTCCACAGGCAAAGCTTGGTCTAACATTCAAGATAAGTGGGAAAAGTTCTGCCAAAAATTCCCGTAAAGAGGTTATGGCAAACCTCTGATTGCAAACAGGCCACGATTGCTTGGCACAATATCTGAATAAAATAGACATCTACTTTATTACCACTTTGTCATTCGGCCACTATGAATGCAGAACATCTCCTTGTATGCCAAAAAACAGATAAAGATTCTCAAAAACGGAATGAGACAAACTAATTGTACTGGAACTCTAGATCTTTCATGAGCTCTTTTTAAGGAATGCTTCTCTTGTTTTCTTTTGCTTGTTATATTTTTAAAATTTTTTAAATTTTTACTTCTATTCTCCGACAATGAAGGGGGCAATGAAATTTTACGACAGTAAAAAGGGCACCCTCACCCACTAGACAAGCAAACCCTCGGGCGAATAATGGGGCACCAATATTTAAATGCAATTCTGTGTGACATCAATGTGTCAAATCGTCATGTCTCAATAACGCAACGTATATATATATATATATATATATATACAGTATCTGACAAAAGTGATGGGACACTTGTGCTCTTTACAAAAGGAAACTGTAATAAAATTAATTAAAAATGCATGTACAAATTTTTTGTGGGTGTGTTTCTTATTTAAAGTTAGTAACAATTATTACATATCATACATTTTGTGTCAAAATATTAAAATATTAATTAGATAAAAATAGAGTTGCTTTGAACGGAACAAAAAACCTCACATAGTCACTTACTTTTCCACCAAATATTTATCCAAAAATTTTACTTTTTAAAAGGTTTTAATATTTTTTTTGTATTTCCTTTTACTTTTAAAGCACACACATGATTTAATCTTCTTGGGATGGATTTGACTTATTCTTTTATGATTTCTGGAGTGATTTTACCCCATTCTTCTTGATGAACGATTTTAATTGCTGTTTTGAAGAAATGATGTGTTTGCGAATTCTTGATTCCAATTCTTGTCAAATATTCTCTATGGGATTTAAGTCTGGAGATTGTGGTGGTGTGTTTATCATTTCAGGACAGTTATACAGCAGCCAGAGTCTAACGTTCAAAGCAGTGTGCTTGGGGTCATTGTCCTGGTAGAATTTAAAATCGTAATCAAGGTTCAATTTTCATGCTGAAGATTTCAAATTTTGCTTTAGAATGTCAATATACTTGTACTGATTTATTTTACTCTGAATAAAATGAAGATTACCAACTCCAGCGGATGACATACACCCCCACCCATATCATAACTCCACCACAATGTTTTACTGCTGGCACCAAGTTCTGTTTACGCGAAATTCTTCCCTCGGTTTTCTCCACACCAAGATTCTACCTTCAGAAGCAAATATATTAAAGTTACTCTCATCAGCAAATATAACTTTATTCCAGTAATCAGAATTTTTATTTATGTTAGATTTTTGGAAAGTCTCAGTCTGAGTTTCCTATTTCCACTTATGAAGAATTTTTTCCTGATATCCAGCAGATCAAATTACTCTTCTAATAGTCTCAGGATTAACAATTAATTACTCCATATAATGTTTGTAAATCAGCAGCAACTTTAGGAGCTCTTATTCTTGAATTTTTTTTAATAATTCGAATGACAATTCACTTTATTCCATTGGATAGCTTTGATGGTCGGCCATGTCTTCTTTTATTCTGTATCATATGATTCTTTTTTATATCGTTTAATGATGTTAAGAACTGTTGAATGACTCAAGTTTAACTGTTTCAGCAGCTTCTCTAATAGATTTTCCTCTTTCAGTATGCAGATGAATAACTAATTTTCGAATTTCATGCGAAGTTTCTTTTCGTTTAGCATTCACAACTGCACACAGCTAAAAAAACACAAAAATGCTAAAACAATGCTAACTGGTAAAGTCCATCTCAGGGCTAGGTACAGGGAAGTATGCTGGTGCAACAACAACAACTGCCTATATACATACATATATACTAAAATTTTCTATAGATAAAGCAAAGAATAAAGGAAAAATATAAAAATCAATAAAATTAAACATTTATATAATTAAATTTTAAAATTAAATATTTAATTATATATCATATGCTATATATATTTTCAATCTAAAATAGTATATAATATATAATTATGAATTTATTAGTAAATAAATTGTGTTTTTTGGTTTTATGAATCTTTGAATACATTTAAAGTAGAACATTACAAACTATATTCATAGAAGTATTTTGTGAAAAGTTAAATATATTACGTAAAGCATAATTTGGCGTGATTATAGTAAGATTAGTTATTTTATATAAATAGGCATTAATTAAGAATAAAGATTTCTATTATTAAATAAAGTAAAAAATGTGAAATGATTTGATACATGAACATTAGTTTTCAGCCATCGCAACACTGCAAAGTTGCTGACTATGTGTATTTAGTGTGATGTGTGATGACGTTCATATTCTCAGATGCAAATGCTTTTTAAAAAGTGCGAAATTGCACAAATTTTCCATTCACTTTCTGACATAGATATGGCTGTAAGGTTATCTCAAAACAATTACACATTCTCGTTCCGTCAGAGAAGGAAAAGAAATTACAGTCAAGTAAATGACCACTTTCTCTCTTACTCTTCTTCACTTCCAGTCAATAAATCTTTTCGCCAATTGCGTGCCAAGAGAGAATTAACGAGTGCCTAGCCGCCAGTAGCACATTTCGAGACCCAATCAAATCGACTTCCCCGCGCAGCCGCAGTGCTCGGCTAGGAAGTTTCTTTTACGGAAAAGGAATGGAGTGTGCTTTAATCTGTCTGTTCTGATTCTGCGGGGCGTTTGATAAGCGCGGGCAAATATATGCTCCCAGGCACCTCGGAATTAAACTCGATAAGGAGAACATTGCTCTTTTGTCTTAATAGTTTATGCTTTTTCATCTGCTGTTGGATTTTGCCCTGTAACCCATCTCAATCTATATGCAGAAAATTTAAGTTGCATATTATTATCGAATTCTTCCGAAACTTGAAATATTTCGAAATTGTTACATTTTTAAAGGAATTGTTTGATCTTGTATAGGGAAAGGAAGTAATGGAAAAGGAATAATTTTGATCTTGTAAAATATTCTGTATAGGGAATATTCCATAGATATTTTTTAATTATTGGCAGATTTCAGTTACTTTTTTTTTTTAATCTTAAAGTGATTGTTTTTTTTCGTCCCATTTGAGATCATGGCTGCATCACTATATTACAATTCTCATTGATTTAAAATAACCAGGAAGTCAGATAACGTTTCATCTACGTCACATTGCATTAAGACGTATAAATCCGACTTTTTGACAAATTGGCTGCCTGCTTTAAAATCGTATTCTTCGCGTGGCAGTCAACAAGGCGAAGTTCATCATCGAATGTTTGAAAATAGTGTCGAAGTTCATTTTGTTAATAAAATGATTTCTTACACAAGGAGCAAAGCATTAATTTGAGAAGCCGTTTTTCATTGATTCAAGGTACTAACGCGTTAACAATAGAACAGAAGAAAAAGCAAAATGAAAAAGACACGTCAAAGCATCCATGGTTAGTGTAAATTGACAAGAACGATTTAAGTTAGCAAAAATTTCATTAATTAATAGAATTCTAAATGTGTAAGTTGTGTGTCGATATCCCCCTCAAGTGATTTCTCGCCAAATCTAGCGCCCATTGTTTTGATAATAGTAGAAGTAATATGACAGAAACAGTTTTGGAGCCTTATGCTCATAGGCTTACTGATCTCATAGAGTAGGATTGAGTTTTTTCACAAAAACTAGTCAAAAATTTAGAACACCATTTTGTGTAACTTTACAGTTAGCATCAACTATAGTTGTTTTATTATTATTATAGTTTTGCCGATTTGAGTTTTTGTTTTGATTATAGTGTTGCCAAATTGATTTTTTGTTATTTTTCAGATTGTTTGTTGTCAGATTTCGTTTTTCTCATGTTTTACATCTTTTTTTACGTCATATATATGCTTCTTTTCAGTGGTAACAGAACTTGAAGTTTTCGTTTTACTTTCAATTCAAGCTTTTTGTTCTACGTTTCAATTCGAAACCATTTGACAGCTGTTTGCTATTGTGTTTCGTTGTCGCCAGTGTCCAAACATCGTAAAATGTTCTTTTTTCCCAATTTTTTTGTTTATTTATAATCGTATATATTTTTGTTAATTTATTATTATATTTTTCTTATATATTTTTCCATAATGCCTGCTGTGCATAGCGTTGTTGAGAAATTCCAACAGATAATTTTGACTAAAATTAAAGCAAGTAATCTTGGATACTTTACTTTTTCAAGCTCTAGACCAATAGTTGGAAATCCCGGAATTGTGAATAGAATTTTTTTATTTCATTTATCACAGGATCCACAATTATTATTTAATATTTTGACGGAACTTGAAAGAATAAAAGGCGCGAATTGCAGGAAATGTCGATCGGAGATGAAGATTAGACCAAAAAAAGGTTATTCTGAAGGTTTTACTTTGGCATTTAGAAAAGTTATTGGGGGGGGGGGGGACAATTCAACATAGAAAAATCAATCAGGCATAGTTCGCGGTTTTCACATTCCAAATTAAATTTGTTCAGGGTTTTAGCCTTCAGATATGAAATTTTGAGGGGTTTTATGACGGAACAAATATTTGAGAAGTATTCCTTTGCAAAATCTACTCTGGCCGATTGAAGGTAATTTATCAAGGAGACAATTTTAGATCATATCCAGATTTTATCAGAAAAAATGGGGGGGGGAGGGTAAAATCGTAGAAATTAATGACTCAAAATTTGGCAAATGGAAATATCATAAGGGGCATAAGGTTGAGGGTCAGTGGATGTTTGGAGGGGTTGAGAGGGGCTCCGGGATAGTTTTTCTAGTTGCTGTTCACGATAGAACATGAGAAACTTATTGAAAATTATTAAGGATTGGATTTTGCCAAGATCTTCCGAGTATTCCGAGTGCTGGAAGAGCTGTGATTGTTTAACTCAAGAGGAATTTGAACATTTAAAAGTCAACCATAAGTTGATATTTGTTGATCCCGAAACTGGTGTCACACGAATGTTGTTGAAAGTGCGTAGAGGCATGTAAAAGAGTCGTTACCTACGTACAATGGTAGGACAGATTTTAAATTCTACTTTGCAATGCATATGTTCAATAAAGCTTGTATATCGGCAAATGTTGATTGTTTTAATAAATTTACTGAAATCATTTCATGAATCAATTAGGAGGAGTACCAAATTTCGTAAAAGGTGTAATTGTTTAATTTAATTTAAATAAAATTATTACACCTTTTCATTACCATACATACATACAATCATATATATATTTAGCTTTATTTCCTTAGTTTTATTTTATTTTCCCTTTAAAAACACATATATCAAATGAATATTTTCCTTTCAGCATACCATTAAATTGCTAATTAGCAGTTTATTTATTAGTATACATTATAATGTTTTTACTATGTAAAATCTAAGCCAAAGATAAGAGAATTTCAGTAGAATATTAAGATAATTCCTTTAATTTGTAAGAAAATATTTTATATTTATCTTACAAAATAATTCATTTTGCTCAAAAAAGGGTTTCACAGAGAATCAAATTGAAGATTGGAAAATATTATGTCAATCTGGTGATAGTATTAATCGATTTCAAGGAACTGTAAGATCAAATTTTAGCATTCATTAAAGTTTTAAATTTAAAGTTATTCATTAAACTTTTATAACCCACAATTCAAATTTTAAAGATATTTAATCTGATAAAAGTGATCCCTAGCTGCAACCGAGTAACTTTCGTGGTTAAAAGTATTTTGTTCAAAACTATGAATATAATGACTATGAAAATATTAATGCTATTATTCATTATATTTTTAAAGTAACAAATTTAGAAGTAACTAAATCTTTCAAATCAATTTTAATCACATTTAGCTAGACGATAAAAAACATAAAAAAGTATAAAATTATTTACTCGTTCCTCCTACTATAATTTTTTAAAAATATTGCTTCAAAAAACTATTTTTAAAAACTATTTTTAAATTAAATTAAAATATTATTAATTATTATTTTTAATAATTTTGCAAAAGAGCTGAAAATGTTGATATGGTGACTATCTCTTCTTGTAGAAAATATTATATTTATAAAATTCTCTTAGACTTATAGGTACAGATTTCAAAATACATTTAAATGTCCCTGAAAGTGTAAATAATTATGAATATATCCTTTTATAATAGTATTTTATTTGTATCTTTTGTTGTTTATTGTTTTTCTCAGTGATCATCATTTAATGATTATAAGCTATTCATGAGCATTTCAGTATTTCTACTGCATTTAAAAATGTTATGAACAATATACATTATATATATACACTCAAACTTTATTTTCTTCGATATATATAGGGGCCGCATAGCAAACACGTGCCCAAAACTTCACATATATAGCTATAAAAATACTTATGGCAACACAATTAAAAAAGCATTTTTTATGAAGTAAACAGGAATAGCTTAAGAAAATGCTGTTGTAGAAAATAAGTCCAAGTTTCTGAAATAAATTGGAATTGCTTTCTCAAACGGGATCGATACACAAAGCGATTCAGGAGAGCGATACCCTGATGAAGAAAAGCAGGAAAGCGAACTTAACGAAAACAATGCAATTCTTTTGAAGGAAAGATAGGGAAAATCGTGACAAGAAAAAATAGATAGATTAATACTAAACTGGAAACTTGACAGCGCTGTAATAATGTAGTTTGTGATGTATATAAATGTAGGTAAGGGTGTGACAATACAAATGTAATGTCATTGGTTGACGCAATACTTACGCAACGTGATAAAATGCATTTGGGAAATAGAAAAAAGAAAACTAAATGGCTGATCAAATCACTTCAGTTTTTATTGATAATTTCGTCATTTATGTATTTAGAATTAAATTTAATTCTTTTAAGCCTTATTTTTCTTAATTTGTGTCTTCATGCACCTGTTTATTCATCTGCTTTCTCTTGGAACGCATTTTAAAGCTCATAATATTCAGTTCAATAGAAATTCACTGCATTTATCGAAATGCTGTTACACCATCTTGAATATCCATAATAATCGCTTTTTTTAAGCAATTTTTAAATTTGTAAAATCTTTTATCAATATTAATTTGGATTTCTTGATTAAAGTTTAAGATGCATGCGCACATATATAATGGTGTCCAGGCCTGTGCTTTTAGGTTAAAGTGTTTTGAAGTACTCGCCTACTGCAAAACTCTTCGTAATTTTAAACGAGGTCACGCTTGAGCTGGCAAGCTTTTTTTCTTATCTCTGCAACATCTGCAGAATGGTTTCAGACATGGTTATCATGGACACGTCCCTAACCCAGTGAAAGCAAATGTGGTCACCCTTTTAATCGCTGCCCGTGGCAAGAGACGCTTCAGTTTGTTGATCTTGCGGAAAATGCCGTAAAGCTATTGAGCCCCTCGGATTCTCTCAATATGTAATTATAAATTATATATAACCTCTTTTGTGTGAATACATACATACAACAGACACATATATATATGAACAAGCTAAATGCTATACAAAGTTAAAGTTAGTTGATCCAAATGACTGTTTGATGATAATTTTGTAAGTTAAATGAAGCATTACGGTCGCAAATCGCCAGGGGCAAAAGGCAACTAAATAGAGCGAAATTTAAATATGTCTCATTGGAAAAAGGTACTATTTCATTATGCTTACGCAATCCATCCCTGATTTGATTGCTAAACAGTTTCCCCTCCAAAGATAAATACTGGTGTTTAAATAAGTTTTATCAAAAAGTGATAATTTCTTAGTTTGTAAAATATAAATAAAATGTTTGTATTATTTTGAGTAGTTTCTTCAAACGTAAACATATACTTAATGCAAAAGGATTATTTATTATAAACATTTGCGGTTTTTTTCTTTCCCATTGCGGCAATTACAAAGCAGGGTGTATAACAGAAAAGTACCTCTTTTTTACATATATTTTCTTTGTAAAAACATTAAATGTAGTAAAAATGCTCTGTCATTACTTTTATCAAGCCTAAGTATATAATTTGTCTATATTAAAACTATATTACAGTTTCACTGTACTAATAAAACCTAAATGAAGAGTGGCTTAACTTGTATATAAATAGAAACGTTTGATTACAAAGGCATCCCTGAAAGGTTTAAGCAAATTTACATGAAAACAGCGTTGTCGTGAAAACTATTTTCCTTTGTCCCGGGATTATCCTAGCAGAACTTCTGGAGGAATTGTTTTCCCTTCCTACCACGCTTTTCTCTTCCAAAGTTATTTTAAGTTTGAAGCGCATATCCGAGCGCAACGTCCTACAAATAATGTCTGGTATCAGCCGGTTTTCGGCGGTTCAAGTTGCTATGACAACGGATACATTTCCCCATCATGATTGGATGGGACGCTTCAATGTCAAGGTATGCTCCTCCCACCATCAGTGATGTCAGACTGAAGATTATTGATTCTAAAAGGTGGTGTTGTCTTCGAAAAAGTTATTAAGTAAAAGTGATAAAGCACTAAAAACGCCTGGGACCGCTGTTACTGCTGCTGGGACCGGAATTGAATTTTTAATAGATTTTGGGATTAAAGAAATTACGATGTTTTTTGGAGTATTTTGAATTCGGCATAGAAAGTCTATACCATTTTCTAAAAAAAAAAAAAAAAAAAAAAAAAAAAAAATTGTAAGATATTACAAAACCTTACCATTATAGAATAGAAAAATCTAAGAAGTCAAAAATCTATTCATGTATTTATTGTTTCATAAGGAAGAAAAAATGAAATTTTTAAAAACTTAAATCGTTCTTGCCTATTTAAACTAAACATAAAGTGCGTGTTATAGATATATATGTTGTTGTGGCGTCTTTTTCCTTTTACTTTCTCTTCTGTTCTATAGTCAACGTGTTAATGAATAGAATCAATGGAAAACGGCTTCTCAAACCGATGCTTTGACCTTCCCGTAAGAAGTCGTTTTATAAACAAAATGAATTTCGACGCTATTCTCAGACATTTAATAGGGAACTTCGCCCTGTTTGCTTGGCTACAGAATGCGATTTGTAGCCAAGCAGCAAATTCTTCTACAAGACAGATTTACGATGCCATATCAACATGACGTCGTAATTAATTATGTATATCGTAGATGAAACGCAGCTGACCTCATGCATATTTTAAACCAATGAGAATTGTAATAAGGTGACGTCATCATGATCTCTACTGGTACGAAAAAACTGTCGTTTTATGACTAAAAATACGATTTAAAAAATTATTGTCACTTAAGTTATTTATTAATATCACACACACACAAAAAGTTTCCTGTTAAACAAAATTTTTCCTTAAAAATATATACATTTTTGTGTACTTACGTAATATCGCATTGATCATACATGCAAAAACTTTTGACAAATGTTGCGTCTTCACTAAATATTTTAGTTTATTGACCTATCTTATATATTTCACATTTATGTATATATATATTTTTTTTTTATTTGGCACTTGCAAATTTTAAATTCATGATTCAAAAATTAGAATGTGTATTCAAAATATGTTTTAATCCACTTGTTTCAACGAAGATATCCGTTAGCTGCAGCCTTTTTTCCTCATATTTTCAATAAGAAAAATTGTTGAAATTCACAAAATTTGGGGACAGTTTTTTTGACGAAAATCAATGACTAAAAAAACTGCTGAAAACAATCAAAAGATACTTAAACTAGGGTTTGATCTTACGCTTGACAAATTGTTTGCTTTAATTGATGCATTATTGACAGACATAGTAGGGTATATGAAAGAGACATTTGTTAGGCAGAAATAAATACGTTACAGGGTTCGGGTACAAAATGAAAAACACGCAATTTGTGGACACGGAAAAACCAGTAAGAAAAGTTTTTCTTTAAAAAAAAATCGTTTTCTATAGGGGGCCTCAATTTCCCAGACAATCAGCAGTGTTGAACACCTTTGCATACTCCATCTTCTCATTAATCTTTGAGATGTCCAGTCAATGAGACTATTAATTAGAAGATGAGGCTATTAATTAGCACTCCTCCAGAAGAGCTCTTTCTGGTTCTTGGAGAGATTGTGGGAATGGCCGGTTTTCAGCAACTCGTTAGAATATCCAAACATGCTCTATTGAGTTCATATCCGATGGCCATTCCATTTGTTTGATACATTTTCCACCCAAAAGCAATCGATTCATCAAGTTTCCATGATGGAACCAGCAGAAGTCATCTCCAGTTACTGCAGCGTAAGGTCTGAGTATCTCATCTCTTTAATGGTTTCTGTTCCGAGATCCATTTTGAATGATCGAGAAATTAATGCTCCAACTGGTGCTCCAGATCTTGTATCAACATAAGCTGTCCTCTTCCCCTTTACCATGAGTTTGCCTAATTTTTGACCTTCGTATTAAGCATTTCCCTGTTTGTAAAAAGTGAAAATCCAACGATCAATAAACCAGTCGACCACATGTGAGGCTTTATTCGGCGACAACATCAGCGTTATTCGCCGTATAATTATCCTTACATTCAAATACCAAGAACAACAGTTATTGAAATCTCTTCCCCAAAATGACATGTGGGATAATTAGACACTGTGGCTAAAAGTCAACATGCTCACACTCAACATTTTGGCGGACACGCTGGTAATTGATGATCATGACTACTATAATTTTAAGAGTGTATTTTGGCGACTTTGGATTTAATGTTATATTTTGGTTTGACATTTGTAAATTTCTTTTTAGTATGGCTTCGAGGTGTAGTGGCTTCATTAAGACTTTAGCGTAGAGCCACTGCAGAAACTCCAAACTATGTGGCAACGTGATCACACTCCCCTGAACAAGCTGGGCCATGTTTGCATTCTTTTCATTTTCCTTTTATTCAATGTTTCTTTTAAATTTAAGACTATTGAGTATATGTTCCATCTGTTTACTATATTTCATATTTTCCCTTTATTATTCTTTATTTGGCATTTGATTCATTTTAAAATACTTATGATTAATTATATTTTAATCACACACACACATATATATATATTATAGAGATTATACAGAGAAAGAGAAAGTAAAATTAGAAACATTATAATATTACATAGAAGAAGAATCAATACAGAAATACAATAAAAGTTGAACAATTCACTCAGTGCAAAGCAGCTAAAAAACAAAATCACTAAGGAAAAAAAAGTCAAGTTTTTCACACTTGAAATACATAAGAGAAATACTACATTAACGGGCAAAGAGAGGAGAACATCAATAAACTCTACAAATGAAACTAAAATTCAAACTTAATAAAGGGAACAAAATGATCATACAAAGGGAATTAAGCACCAACATGGTCAATTTCACCAGATGATGATCACCAGAGACAAGTGAAACTATGGCTTTTCTGCAAAGGCAAGTTTGCCATTTTGTGTGCAGAAAGTTTTTAAATGATATAGTTGCTATTAAGCATGGGATCATCGCTTTTTAGTGATAGGGTCACATTTTTCGGAGAGTTCCCATGTTCCATCCTTGCCAACAGTGGTCGCGGCATAAAATTGCACTCTTATTTTGTTCGTGCATGTCTGTCGAGGTGAATTTCCAGATTTTCTCGCTTCCAAAACATGAATAAGAATTATCCTCTCTAAAATGCTGTCTTAAAAAGCTTTACGTGGTGGATTTTCAAATGTTGTACAATGACCTTCTCAACACTAATATAATATTGTTGAGTGCAGAAGTTTGAAAAATGGAATGAATTGATGTTAAAAATAAGTACAATACTTTCTTATTTTGAAAAAAAAAAAAAAAAGACAGTTAAAAATACGTAAAAAAATTGTTAAAAAATCATTTCTCTAATGTGTTATTTGTTGCCTTGTCTCAAATGCGACTAATGCGTGTGTTGTCCTTGCAGAGTGAAAGAGCGCGGAAGGCTTGTCGGAGAAGGAGGAGCTACAGCGAAGAATGCCACCTACGGGAACCATATTCTTCAACGACAGTAAGTGAACTACTACTTCTATTGTCTGCATGAAAGCAAATCTCTTTTAATGTACAGTGTAACTATTATCTTTATATAATCATTTTTGTGGCATTTTCTATTTTCTATTTTTTTCCCTTGGCTAACCGGACTTTTATCTGTTTTGGAATCATCAAAAATATTAAGAATACAACTAAATATTATAAAAATGAATTCATCTCGAAATTGGCTTTTCCTTATTATTTTCTTCTGTTCAAAATTTCTACTATTTTATAGTTTATAAATTCAGTTTTTTTTATTAGACTTAGAGTGGCCAACACGTATTTAATTTCAATCGAATGGCAACAGTACCAGAAAACGTGCAGTCGTACTTCATGAAATGAGCTGCTAAAATAACATAGAAAGTAAAGTGTGTTTTGCATATTTTGGTCCACATTTTCATCTATTCATTGTGTTGTGATCTATTCTTCAAAATGCTTCGATAAATAATTTTCAGATGAAGCGGGTGATGTTTTATTCCAAGTACGGTCACAGTTTTACTCATAATTTAATTCTTCATCGACATTATTTTATCCATTTAAGATCTTATGACCATTGTAAGTGAAAAATAATAGAAGTTATTTTCAACGTATGTGGCTTTTGTTTACTTTAGTTAGTTTTCATGCCTTCATTGAAATTAAATTTTCTAATGTTTTACCTTTTGTTGGAAAATCCTGATATTTTAATTTATTTTTACTATGTATCGCAATTAATTTACTTATTAATTCTCTCACAGCTTCTTTTGGAAAAAAATTGTGTGTACATTACAAGTAATCACACAAACACAAGCCTGGCAACAAATTTTCGGCCGCCAAAGATATCGTGCCAGAAGAATTATTTTGCTGCTTCTTGAGATTGAATTTAAATATGGACTACTTGATCATCCTCAATTGCAAAATAAATATTCATAATCTTATGGTTCATTTCATCAAGAAGAATGATCACGTGACGAGCTGTTTATGTTGTACCAGCATGCTTCCTTGTATTAGCCCTCAGTCGGATTCTATCCGTTAGATAGTAACAGCTGGGGGAAATCCTCGAGATTTTGAAACAAGGACCAAGCAGAATAACCCCAATACTTGACCTGCCAACCACAGAGGTATCATTTCACTTGGAGAACATTGCGACCACGATGTTTTTAACATACACCAGCCGCCTTTAGCAAAGACGACAGATCTTCAGTTAATCCCGGATTCGAACATACTACCTTCCGATAATAACAATGACACTCTAACCAACCAGGCCACCGTGGACACACATGACAAGCTAAGTTATCCTGGTGATTAAAACATCGTTGGCGCAAATAACATGCCTGGTATTATATCAACAGAAAAGTGAAACGCGCGTGCTTCCGAATTTCGAGAGTGCTACTGTTACGCCGTTGATGCAGCGTCGAAATTTAAGAAGGAACGTGTCTGCTCCGTTATAAACGTCCATACCTCAAGCACTATACGTAGCTTAACATGATAAAAAAATCTTGAGATTTTTTATACTTAAAACTAACTTTCAACAAGTCTCCTTTCGGTCTGATCAAACTTTTATTATTTCCTACATTTATGAATAAAATATACATTCAGATACGTCTTATTAACTAACCATAAAGTGATTGTTTCTTTCATTCCAGTTGAAATCTTGGCAAAATCACTTATTTTAGTTCTCATTGGTTTAAAATACCACGACGTGAGGTAACGTTTCATCTACGTCACGTCTTACTGAAACGGCGTCGTCACTTTTCAACGAATTTGCTGCCCGCCTTTCAATCGCATTCTTCGAGCGGTAGTAAACAAGGCAAAGTTCTCCATAGAATGTCTGAGTATTTTTTAATTGTAAATATTTCCACGTGTAAGTTTCCAAAACACTAAAAATTACCTGTTGTTTTTAATAAATAGTTTTCAAATCTTTAGCGATTTTGCTTCCAAAATAGAAGACGTTGACACAATAGAACCGAAGAAAAAACAAAATAAAAAAGACAAGACGTAACATCCACTTTATAGTTACTTTAAATAGGCAAGGAGACTTTAAATTTTTTTCATTATTTTTCTGCTTATACTCGTGCGTTGTGGGAGCAGATTATACATACAAGACAGATTTCATACTTTTAGTAGAAATGCTTCCTACTTTTTGTTTTCATTTGAAACCTAAAGAAAATATTTGTGTGCAAACAGAAAATTTGTGCACCGTAAGTCAGTGAACCCTCAGCAGTATTGTTTGTTTTTAAAAGTGTGCTTTGAATTTACCTGAGGGAAAATATGAGGCCATGTATTTTAAATAAAAAGTACAATTTACCAAATTTCCCTGCAGTATCTTATAAAACTCATTTATTTTTCTTCATGGAGTGCCATCCTCAATTGAAATTCTTTAGCAGCATTTAGGGTAACTAGAAGAAAGCAGATTTTTGATGGATTGTGAAATATATAATGATCCTAAAGTAATTAATCACAAAATGTTTTTTTTTTCTATTTAGATAAGGATTTTTCTCGTAAATAGATTTTGCTTCCTCTATTTGTATGAATTTAATATTATGTTTTCCCAGATTATTACCTATGCACCAGCAATTTTTCTAATTATTCGTAAAAATATTATTTTTTTAATCCCATTTATTGGGTTTCTTTTTGCTTCAATCTCTTTGGGCAAAATGTAAAAGCATGTGATTGGGATATTCAGTTTAAATGGAATTCCAATCCGCAATAGTATTCCATTCGGAACTAGTAGGGTATATTCCCCTCGATATTTGTGATTTTTTTCATTTCCAAGTAATTTAAACCCAGTTGTCACTTAAAAAAAAAAAAAAAAAAAAAAAAAAAAAAAAAAAAAAAGCCCTATACATTTCGCAAAAATGGCGTAAAAAACGAGAAAAAACGTAACATATATATATATATATATATTTATATATATATATATGTAATGTATTACGTGATTATCTCTTTGTCTTAGTGAATGTAAAGATTATTGAATAGGAAGATTTTCAAGAATGAATAAGTTTATTTTTACATTAATATTTCTTAGTGGGACGACCAAACGCGAGATCTGCAGAGCTCAACCCAAAAAAGTTTCGAGAGAACTGAACCCCTTCAATAGGGTACAGTATGCTGGTCACTCAATAATTAAAAATAATGGCGCAAGATGACATCATAGGGAATTCCTTAACTATGTTTGGTTTTGTTGAAAGTGAGTGCATGTGTGTGCGCGCGCATCAAGATACAGGATAGGCCTGATGCACGCACATTGCACGCCTACAACAAGGATCAAGGGGGAGCTTTTACTGAAAAACGTGTTTCTATCAATTTATCCTTAGAGATTATTTTTATTCAAGGATATGCTTATATTTGAGTTTGATTCATATCAGTTTATTTAGTAAAACTTGGAAAAAAAATGTACGCAAAACGAAAGTTTGAAATGGACTCGATACTTGTGAAATGATCGGAGAAACTCTTATATTACTGCACCAGTGTAATTTTAAATCAAGTCATTATTTAAAAAATGCGTCGTCTTTCATTTTAAGTTTCTGCATATATTCAATTTGAATATGCTAATTTCATTGTGTAAAAGTTTAGAAAAATTCAGGAATTTAAAGTGAATATGTTATGTATATCTGTGTAATCACACGAAAGAAACTTTTATGGAATTTTAAATTTTTGTCTTTAATCTCATTATATGTGTTTAACAATATTTGAAATTTAATTATATAACAAAAAAGAATTTAAATGAGAATTCATTGTAAATGATTCATTATACTTTTGTCAATATAGAAAAAATAATTTGAAAAAACCAACTAAAAATATTTATTACTTCTAGTTTTTTTCTTCGGCCATTAATTCCCAAACACGTTACGCGCTGTGAAGTTATGTCACGAAGCGCTCGACGTAGCTGTAAATGTATGACGTATTCCGTTGCTCAATCGGAGCGCCTTGAATTCGCGCCAACGCGTTACATGACTACGCGATCGTCAAAGGGTTGGCAATCCTTTACTTGATGGATGGCGCTATTGTTCTGCTTGGAGTTTTTTTTAACCACGGGCTTCATTTACAATGTTTTAATTTAAACGGAAGGCTGACAATGCCCTCGATATGTCTACGAACAGACGGATGCGAAAGCTATGATTACGAAACGTGAAATTGCGGTTTAGCAAAAAGCACTTTGACTTTGGATCCCTTTCGCTGTTTATTGATCCTGAAGTATTTTGGATGACATTAAAAATATCTCAGGAGCAATATCTCCAAAGAACGTGAGGCGTCAATTTCCTCTTAAATTGAGAAGTTATTCTAGAGGAAATATCCATCAACTCTTATGAGTTTGGTGAACCACGAAGTAGATATCGGAGATATATAGAAATTTTTAAATGGGCCATTTATTTCTAGTAATAGAAGATTAAAATAATTAATTTTGGAATAGAGATTGATTAAATAAAAGAAATTTTCTCATTCAACTTTTTAAATTAATTAATTTGATTTTAACATCTTTTTACAGTGGTAATTAGGCTTATCACTGCCCACTGGGACTATTAAAAAATAGGAAGCAATGATTATATATATATATATATGTATATATATATATATATATATATATATGGTGAGATTGATTACCATGGACATTTGAAAAAGGGACGAAATCTGTGGTAAGTGTACTTAATAGGGCCTAGAAAAATACGCTTTTCAGAAGAACTTTATTGAGAAAATGTAGCCACTTCAGTGTGATTCAACCATATACTTTTATATCTGTTTTAATGAATTTAGAATCATCTCCTGATCTATCGCATACTTATTCAGTTTAGGCTTTCCCAAAAGAAAATGTATACTTAAATTGCAGGAATACCACGCAATCATGAAATGAAAAGAAAAAAATTATGCTAATGAATAGAAAAAAGGAGGCTTAGAAAGGCTTAGAAAAACTTAGCCTTTTTTATATACAGCATATCACAAAACCAATAAACAATTTTTTTTCATTTCACTTCTGACTGAAGTTGAAATTTAAATGTGGAAATATGCAATCTTGCAGAAGAACGCGTAAAAGCGTGCAGATTGCAAATCATATTTCAAGTTGTAATCTAACCATGAACTAAAAGACAACCATTAAATGAATGTGATGGAGAACAGATGCAGAACTAATATTCGATATTTTCTTAATAAACGGCATAAAGAAAAAAGCAAAAATCCGAGTTACAAACTAGCAATCTTGGTCAGAAGTAGTTTTAAAATCCACCTAGTGAGTTAACGTCAGAAAAGGTAGTATTAAAAGAATGTGGTGAAAATAAAAGCAATCTTGCATTGATAATTTTTCTGCACAAGATATACCGAAATAAACAAAAACTCAAAAAAATCCAAGAATTTTATTTCTAACTTAAGTTTTCAATTAAACCATAAAGTTGCTTAGAGTAACATATACAGTTAAGCATTATTACGAAGTAATTGAATGAACAGCTTCTCATAACGATGCTTAGCACCACACAATGAAGTCTCGTGTATGGATTACTTAAAAGCACCTCTTTCGAGGTGATTTTAGGTAACAATTTATTCAATATTGAAGTACAGATACTTTCATCCTCATTCAAATCCATTGAAGATCAATGATGTAATGGGAAAGTCGGAAACGCGTTGGTTGTGGAGATAGAAGATTACATTTAAACATAAAAAAATACATGATATTGTTATTTCGTAAGAAAACTTACACTCTTGAAATGTCGGCGGAAGAATGTAGGCTGTTGGAATGTAGGAATTTTTTTTTATCCTATGGTAATAACTATTTTTAAAAGAGAAAAATTATTGAGGCGAAAAAATACCCTGGAGTGAAAATTTTTTACATTTCTCAAATGAATGTGATTTGGTTGGAAGCAACTTCACAGAGTCAACGGGACCTCTCCATGAGGTTTAAATAAATTGTAAATTCTTCGGGCAACACATTGAAATGAAAGAGTTTTTACATTAAGCCAGCCAGAAACTTTCATTTCATTCCGTCCTTTATTCAAACGTGGATAAAATTCCTGCGAATAAACGGAACAAGAGTCAATTTTAATAGATTTTTTAATATGTGACAATCGGATATTGTAATAAGTGTCCAGGACTAGATATTTTGTACTATAGTCTCTTGTGAATAACGCTTCCCGACGTTCACCTACCTTTCCACGGGTGGTTTTCTCGCTACTTGGAGGATTAAACATTTGTTCTCTCTCTCGCTAGAAATAAAGCAGCAGAGTTTCAGGCTTTTTTTGAAGGATTAAGTATTTGTTGATTGGAAGAAAGATAACAGATACATGTTGTGTGAGTCCTAAGAGGTTTTCACAGCTATAGCGCGTGGGTGCGGCTGCGGTGTCCATGAAAAGTTCTTGCCTAAAAAACAATGGACTTGGTGGGAATTATGATTTAACGCGGCAGAATAGCAACTGAAGGTTATTCTAAAATATTTGAACATTTCCCCATATTCATATCCAAAAGGACCTTCCAAGTACAGTAATCCCCCCCCCCCCTACAGCTCGATATGTTGGTTCCGCTTTACAGGAAAACACGTTGCACGAGCATTCTCGCATAACGCGTTACGTACAAATGATTCACTTTTCTTGTTAAAGGGAATTTAAATCGAATATTAAGGAAAAAATTACGCTATGAACGAAATGTGATCGTTTCGCTAAAACCTAACAAAGAACATTTCAAATAAAACGAAACTTATTATACAAATGTAACTAAAAAACATTTAATTTTAAGTTAATCAAATAATTCCAAAAGAAGTTTATTACATGTTTATTGGTCCTAGGAGCTATCTAAAATAACATTACACCGACATTTTTTTTAACAGAATGTTCAAAAGCCAATTTTATTTTATTTTATGAGAACGCAATTGATAAAATATGCAAACGTACGTGAAATGGATTGTGAACAGTACAAATCGTTATAAATTCATCAGTAGAGAATTATAACGTGGTGAATCAATGCATTCAATGGGGGGAAAACACGTTATAAGTGTACCGCGGTATAGGAGGGATTACAGTACAGTGCATCGTATTCAAACATTACAAAGAAGAGAAATGGATGGCTCCCGAGCACGCACTTTAACAGAAAAGTACAAGCAAAGAAATGACGAAAACCATCTCCATGAGAAGAAATTATCTCCGATGAAAAAATTTAGTCACTATTAGATATGGGGATTGAAATTATGCATATTTTGAATTTGTGTCGTTCAATGGCTGAACGGTTAACGTTTTTGATTATGGAGTTGTTTATCCCAGGTTCGAATCCCGATTCAGGCATGAATGTTTCTTTCTCTCTGTGTGTGTTTCCTGGTTCTTTCTTAGGAGGGGATGAATGAATGCTGTCTTCTATTCTGATTTTTTGTAGCAATTTTGTGCGAGAATTAATAGAGATCTGTTTTGGTTTTAAAGTTGACTGGCTAGCTTTAGAGGTCGCATTCAGTCTCAAAATCTTAGTGTTTGCAATTCATTTTGACGTGATTTGAGCTTTCTGGAAAAGCGGTTATGCCATGCAATATACAATTAATTTAAGCAATATATCACTTCCTTGTTCTCTGATCACTCCGGAGCTTTTCTCGCTTCAAGAAAGAAGAGCTCGGAGTCATTTTCCTCTTTTTAAAATCGGAATGTATGGGTAATCGATGGGGGCCGAGGAAAAATTGTGTACAGCATTTGGTACTCCTTCATTCTACATTTTTACAGCGTAATTCTTTTAAAAAATATCGACGTTTACTATTTCCTCTTTATTTATTTTGGAAGCATATTACTTTTGCTTACTACCAGGATCGAAGTAAATGGCTACAAAAACAAAAGGAGAAATTTACTTCTTAAACACACATAAAAGTGTGTCAAGTCTGAGGAAACCAAACAAAGTTCTATGAGAATTGGTGACGATTGTTCTCATTTTTTCATATTGAAAGAATAAACATATATAAAGTAAAACTCACACACACATTAAGAATTATAAATAAAAACCTTGTTCTCTTCTTTATCCGCCAAATATTCTGCTTCCTTATCTTTTTTCCGCTACCATTTTTTCGTCTTTTCAAAATGCTTTTTTCCTTACCTATAATATGTATGTAAATATGTTATTTACAATACGGCTGAGTTGTCAGTGCACAGATATCGCTTTTGCCTTAGGTTCAACAGTTCATGAGTTTGATTCCCAGCTCGATCATAGAGTTTTAGTAACTCGGAATCCATTTTAAACTTTAGGTCTCAGTCTAAATTAGCCATTGTATGCAAAGAAAATGATTGTTCAGCGACGAACGAATGAATCAATCAATGCTCTGTGAATATGAAATACACCGAAAAGGAAATCTTGATTTACATATTTGAAAACTCATTAACTAAAATGGTTTGAGCAGTTGCCATCTATCGCAAGAGTCTAGAGCAGAGTCATACTTCCACTTTCAAGCTGCTCTGGTTAAGTGAAAGATGCACCCTGCTGACTTCAATTCGCAGGCAAGCCAACGACAGAGCAAGCTTGGCTTATCCAAGTGTCATAAGTAACAACAATTAAAAGGAATATTAAGCCGCCCTGCAACTCAGCCTTATTTGCTTGTAGCTGACATATAAGTGAGACCTCATCGCGTGGTGCAAAATACTGTTTTGAATGAAAAAATGATAACCAAATGAAATATCGTTATTTAAAAGTAACAATTTTTGACACCTCATAAAATACAACTTAAGGATGCTGTAAGACACTTAAGACTGCCCCGCGTATATTGGAAGGACGTTTCGTAGAAAGTTGGCACTGAGGAGAAAACTGGGAAACTCAAAAAACATTCCCCCAACAGATGGATGAAACGCAGTAGCAGCTTTGTTGAACAGTGTCCAGCTCTGAAGAGAGTGCAATTTTCCACTTATAGCTGGTTGCACATTGTCCATTGATTTACTCCTTTTTAATTACTTTAATTAACGCACAAATTACATTTTATTAGAAAATTGTGCAGTCTGTTTATGCATAATCATTTTTAATTCTCTTTTGTTACCATTTAGGACACTTTATTCACGAAGTAGGTTATTTCTGAAAAAAAAGGCAGATAAATTTAAAAACTAAATTTATAGTAGAATTATATTTAATACCCATTAAGAAAAATGCATTCTACAACGAATATCAAAAAGCTCCACCTTGCCCCTGTATAGGACTGTATTGATTTGAAATGTTCCTGATTCGAAATTGTTCCTCCTTCGATATGCACTCTGTGCAGCTCTGGAGAGTGGATGGGACTTCACGCGCCTTCTCCACTCTGTCCTGATCTGCGCCAGACTTTTTTGTTGCATTCGGTGTTCTTCGACTTTTACTTTTTACTCATTTATTTATTTCATTTATTACTTATTTTATTTATTATTTATTTTTATTTGTTTTTAGCTATAAATGTTTAAATTTGTTATTAGAAATAAAAGAAAAACGAGCATCGAAAATTGCGGTGAAAATATCGTGAATATCAGGACTATACGAGATGTTAATTTACATTTCCAAATGAAATAGTTATACAAGAAGAAAATGCATATGAAGATTTGACAGATTTGGAAAATTTGGATTGTAATTCGTATCATTAATTGGGGACTCTTTTTTAACCATAAACTAGTTGTTTTTTTCGTTCCAGTTGAGATTATGATGACGCCACTTTATTACCATTCTCATTGGTGTGAAATATCAATGACGTCATATAACATTTAATCTATGTTACATATAATTAATTAATACATCGTGTTGAGACAACATAGTACATCTGACTTGTCGATAAATTTGAGGCCTGCCTTCTAACTGCATTCTTTGAGTGGCAGCAAATAAAAGCGAAGTGAATTTTGTTAATAAAAGCATTTCTTATATAAAGATCCAGGCATCGGTTTGAGAAGCCATTTTCCATTTTTCAACTGGAAAAGACAAAACAAAACATCCACTTTATAGTTTGTTTGAATGGGCAAGGACGATTAAAATTTTTAAAAATTTCATTAATTAATAGAATTGTGTAAATTATTAATTTCAATATTTGTAAACGATCTCATTTAAATCTTAAGACTAATAACTTTGCTTACGCCAACATTAATTCTTGTTTCATTTCGAACAGTGAAGAATTAAATTTTAAAGTCTTCACATTAAACTTGAGATTTGAAAGATTGTCTTTATTCGTTCTAAAATCTTCAGTAATTCAGGATGATATCATTATTTTTATAAGCAAATAAATATAAAAATTTTAATTTTTATGTTCAATTTAAGATATTTTTATAATATAACATTACGTGTACCATTAGTAAGTGATAATATATAATGTGTTAAAAATTATAGATCCATTGTTTTTTCTTTCAATTACATAAATAATATACAATTTTTAAATTAAAATGGTGCAAATAAATGAAATATAAAATTTATGCGTAATATTTTTAAGCTATATTTAAATGTACTAACAATTTTATCACCACTTTCAACATTTTTCTCATTCAGATATCGGCTGTAAAATTATAAGACCAGTAACTAAAAGGATATTTTTTCAAAATTAAAGTGTGTTGAACTGCCATTTTTCAGAAACTTCAAAAACTCGATATTTCATTGAGTTATTTAGGTATGTGAGCAAGGATTTCATAAATTTGTCCCATTCTTTTATGAGTAGCCAAATAAGACCACAAATTTTCTTTGGGACTGAGCTCTTGACTACACATTCGCTGCTGTAAAATCTTGATATTTTCTTTTTGAAATCAATTTAAATTAATAAAAGTATATATCAACTAGCATTGTTTTGCTTAAATTTTCAATTCGACAATCCATAAAATAGACCAAAAGGTATGAAACCATTAAAAAGTATTTGTTGATGACAGGCAGAACTAATTTTCCAAGAATTCATGTAAATCCTAATTCCCATGGTATTTAAAATGCTCCCCACATCATCTCAAAGTTTTTCGCCTAATGAAGAATTCCTCCGCCAATGTTCATAAATTTTATTATGAAATAATATTGTTTAAGTATCAAATTGAATCTCATTTTTGAAAGGTATGGGATGATAATCGGAAAAATTCTATTTTTCCGATTATCATCCCAGGCCTTTTTAGCCCACTTCATCATAGCTTCCCTTTAATTTTTTTGGCTCAGTTTTAAATTTGGTGAGTTTTTTCGGCAGATTTTACTTTTTTCTGGTTACCTTAATAACTTGTGACGTCAGAAAGATAAAGAATACCACGGATATACAACAACTATTTATTTTGGCAGCAAATGTTTATATGTAAAAATTACATGAGCTTGCCGACATATTTTAATCAACGAAAATTTCAAAAGTTCTACAAAAGAACAAGACAGCAGCTGAGAGCTCTTTTCTTTATGATGCTTTGTTAGTTTTGATTTTCTTTTAAAATTTCTGAATAGCTGTAGTTCTAAATTAAATCTAAAGAGCACCAAACTTTTGTAAGCGACATAGCTCTATTGGCATGCAGTGCTTTTTTAAGAGCAAACAAGTTCTCTTTTCGTGCAATATGGAAAATTGGTCTACTATCATGTGTTGATAATTTGTTTTTCTTCCGGATATTTTATATTTTGCTAAGAAATCTTATTCAAAATATTTTGAATATCATGTTTGGAACTTATCGTATTAATTTAACATTGTAATTTTCCAAAAGTTTTAAAAAGAACCACAATCTTCAGCGTCTGACTCAGATAATTATAAATACAGCATTATTAATTTCCTCATACAAATAAATTAAGTTCTAATATTTCTTTATAATATGGTACAATGTAATTTGTTTTGTGATCCAAATTAAATATTAATTTCAATGGAAAAGCCAAATGAGATTAAGAGTTCAAGTGACTTCTGATAAAAACCTATATGAGGTCTTATATGTATGAAATATTAAGATTTCAAAAATATTTTTGTGTTGTGTTAATATTTTTTAACTAACCATTCATCTAAAGAAAATTATAACTTATTTCAATTGCTCCAGTCTTTGAAAACTATTCATTTTATTCAATTTACTATTAAAATGAGTGATATTTTCGATGATCTTTCAATTACAGTAGAACTTCATCTATCCGAATCACTTTCAAAATTTCAGAAAAACAAATGAGACTAAAGAGAAAAAGAAAAATTAGAAAATGGAAAAAGCTCAAAAAAAAAAATGTAAGAGAGAGAGAGAAGATGCAAATGGCTTGTCACACTTGAGAATTCAAAAAGTTTTTTTTTTTTTTTTTTTTTTTTTAAAAAAAAAAATTCGAGATTGTTCCAAAATTGGGTCTGGTGGTATAGGAGAATGGAAGATGTGTCAGAGCATAGATTTCAAATCCCAAATGATGGTCAAACAAATAAAACAAATGAATATATTATTTAAATCCCAAATGATGGTCAAACAAATGAAACAAATGAATATATTATTTAAAGAGTCGAAGAAGAAGATGATTTTAATGCTCAAGTTACAGTAGACACTGGACCATCAACTGGTGAAGCACTTGCCGATTTTGAAACTGCTTTGGGGTGGAAGAAGCATCCGGCCGAGTGTGACCACGTGCAAAGTCTCATTGTCAATAGGACCCGCCACTTGGCTGCCCGAAAACGCATGAAGGCAATGAAACAGCTGACTCTAACTGAGATATTCAACAAGCAAAAAGTTTTATTTACAGCACTCTACATACATACATTAATGTACAGCACATTAAGTACCTTCTTTTAACAAAAAGAAAATATATAAATTTTGTCTTTTCATTTAATTACTTGAAAATCCTTTTTGTCAAAAAATATTTTGTTTTTCTCGCATTTTCAATGAACCCTTCTTTGAAAAAATCCAATTAACTGGATCTTTGATTATCTGAATGGGGTAGATCAAAATTCATTTAGATAGTTATAGTTCTACTGCGCTTACTAGTCTTTATTGTTTCAGCATTTGACTTGAATGTATTGTCAATATTTTTTACGTATAACTAGATGAAAAAAATAGTTAAATTCTTAAATTTATTTTCTAGTTATTTTTACAATTTTTCCTGAACTAATATGATCTATTACATAAGACAAGGAACATAAATTTTACGATTGTGATACTTATAGCGATATTGCTCGCAAAATAACTAATTCTATATTTAGTGTGTAACGTTGCAGAGTAACTAACTTTATTTCTGCGCTATTTTACATTTTTGTTGTCCATTTTCTTCAAATACAGCGTTTTCGCTGATTTTGTCCAAAAATAATGATAAATGCTTTTAACGATGTGATAAAAAATGAAATCAATAAATGTTGATCCAAATTTTAGAGTAGAAGTTATATAACAGTACATATTATTGTACCACCATATATCACTCTACAAAGTACTTTGAAAGGGAAGCATATATGCATTTATTACTGCCATGAATCAGACACTTGTTAGTGCTAGGCGTAAAAGTAAGCGGGCACGTATTTACATATCTCACAGTGAAAAATCTGTGTAGACAAAATACGTTAATAGTTCTTAGTAAACAACTGGCATCAGCAGACGTCCGCTTGCTCCAGCTCCAAACGGGAGCAGAGGGAGGGACGTATAAATAAAAGTTTGGCCCGCTTCCCGTTTTCTGCCGGCTGCACAGCATTTTTTGCCCTCCCCTCCCCCCTTTAGCTTCTTCTGCATTTAGGGCACTCCTTTTGCTCTTCTTTTAGGTGCCGTTAAGGCGACATTATTGTAATGATTAGTGTCTTGTCACGCAGATAAACATTTAATGCGCATAGAATTTAAAACTGAAATCGATGTAGTATGGCCACTGTAATCTGTACTACCGTTCTAACGCTTTATTAAGAAAATTCACTCTTTACACACATATATATAAGGTTAATTTATATGAAATATAATTTTTAAGTAGAAAATGAATGAATAAAGTTGTTTATTAAATATCTATTGCTTTGATGTACATTTTTAACGATAATTATGATAATTATATATATATATATATATATATATATATATATATATATATATACGTGTGTGTGGTGTGTAGTCACTGATCGCCAAGAGAAAGCAAAACTTTGAAAGAGAGTAAAGAATAAAATAAAGCCATACTTTAAAAAATATGTTATTTTACTTTCCTTTTTAAAAAATCAGTTAAGCATTTAATTATTAAATATAGGTTGACTCTAGCAGTTAAACTGAATCATAGTGCAATATTGGCAATTTATTATTAATACGATAGTTATAATGAAGTTGTTTGGTTTGCTTGTCGCTCAACGGTCATTTTCTGCACATGAGGGTTAATTAGATACAGACTTATGGCTTAAAGTGCATTCCGAACCACTGCAAAAATCCTAATCCAAGATTGGATTCGAATTCACTAATTGTTGAACAGAATGAGGATGTGATAGCCTGGTTGTTTAGTAATTTCATTATAGTAAGGTAGTGAGTTTCTACCGCGATCCAATCGATGACCCGCCCTGATCGCTAATGGAAGCTAGGGCTCGTTAAATATTTCGTGATCGCAATGCCATCCATGTGAAATGATACCTCTGAGAGTCATCTGCTTTGTTTCTGCTTCTAAGTGCGAACATCCATTTTCGGGGCTACGAATTCACACCCACTGGGTGCTCCATTATATGAAGGGCTAAGACGCCCGCTCCCTGTAGTACTGAAAAATGGGAAACTGTACCTGGATATTATACCATAACAACATCGATAGTTATAATTCTTGCTGTTCAACTTCCGTTCCAAAAAGTACCCTTTTTATTTTTGTTTTTACTTTTAACATATAAAAACTTATTTTTTAATATTAGATATCGCTGAAGTTTATTTGTGCTATTTCATAGGAAAATTGAAAAATGATAAGAGTTTTGTTCATTTCACTTTATTTCATTGCATTTAAGTGTTTAATTACTTCCACCGTCACAAAAAAAAAACTTTCGAATTCTATTTCAGTAAATGGTTAAAGTTGGAACATAATCGTCTCTTTCACATTATAAATTCTCATAATATTTCATTAATGTTAAATGCGTTATCAAAATTTTTTTTTTTAATTTAGGTAGAATTTTCTATATATTTATGCAAAATTCTTATATTAGTTTTATGAATTATGAATCTCAAAAATTGTAAAATATCATTTCTATCTTTTATAGCTATAAAATGACATGTTTTACCATATAATCATTAAATGAAATCTGAAGTGTATATATATATATATATATATATATATATATATATATATATATATATATATATATATATATATATACAAAATTTAAAAACATTTATTTTAAATATATATCATTAAACTGAATTATTACTTTTATAATAGTGGTTAATGGATTTCTTGTTTTATAGTTTCTTTTGATATATTATCCGCTCTTTTTTCACACATTCTCCAATGTTTCATTTCTTCATAAGTGGCAATAGTAACTTGCAATAGAAGTTGAACGAAAAAGTATCGTTGGTATGAGGACTTGTAAATTTAATCGATGATGTCTCATTCTGCATTATCGATATCTAAATGAAGGTATTCCATGGTGTAATACCAATGTACACCTAGTGCTGTGTGAGTGGAGACAAATTTTTGAAAATTTTTAAGCATTCTGTATTTGAAAAGAAGCCCAATGCCTTTTCATTTTCTTTAATTTCTATTTTTTAAAAAGTGAGTTGAAGGGGGAAGTTCTGTTCTGCCAACGAAATTACAAACATGCTTGCTGAAGGTCTGGATCAAGATTAATGAATGCAGATGTAAAGTATATAAGATTCAGAATCTTTAACACTTTTTCTTCATGTACTGTATCACACACTGTTCTTGTTTATAGAGATCATTTGATATTTTTTCTCTGAATACCAACAACTCCTGTAAGTGTCAGCTTTGAGTAACAGGAACCACCTTCTTCTTGGTGTCTGTACCGATGAGGTAATTCGCACTGTCAAATGCGCATACCTTCGCAGATAATAAATTTATTGTTATTAAGAAGGATGAGACGCTTAAAATAGCGATTAAGGTAGAAGTTAGATTATGTTTTATATCGAAATATCTGGACACAATATTATATATATATATAACTATATATATATATATATATATATATATATATATACATATATATATATATATATATATAACTATATATATATATATATATATATATATATATATACATATAAAATTCTTTTTCTGTGAAATTGTTAAACAAATTCTTCGTTTGTCATTCTGAAGAGAATTTAATCAATGCTGTAGACATCAAACTCTTTGACATTTTTATGTCTTTTCAAATCACTTAAAATCTTGATGGAGGATCGTTTTACAAAAAAAAGAAGCTATTGTCTCGTATTTTAAAGATAAGATTGGATTTCTGGAAGCATTTATTCTTAGCGATAAAAAAACTACTTTTAATAGAAAACACCCCATGGTTAATTTTGATCAAAAGACATGAAATGTTTTCCTGAAATATTTTTGATTAAAATATTTATCTATACCGTCCTACTAACTTAAGAATTCAAGTGAACTGTCTACTTTAATAAATACAATATTTATTTAAATACAACATTTATTTAAACATTTATACAACATTTATTTTAACATAACAAAATATTAAAAAGGGATGATAAGAAACCGACGGCAGGCCCGTCTGTCACCTTCCAATGTTACAGCTACTCCCTTCCAAATTACGTAAACAGTTCCCTCACTTGGGTGAGTAGGAGCGCCATCTATATTATAAAACGGAGGTCTTAACACTATGTATTCTCGTCTAATGCCTCTTCCTTCATTGATTATTGAATTAATTGTAATTTGTATGCAAAGTTTTCTATATTAAATTATATTTTATGCTTAAAATTAATTTCTGAAATTTAACTTTTGTAGTAGGGTAACTAATTTTCAATAATTTGAGTTTCGATCTCAAAAGTTCAGAAAACTAGCTTTTCTTAATGATACTAAAAGTTGTTCCTTTCACATAAATATTGAAACTTATTCAAATGAATTATCGCTGTATATAATACTTGACTAGCAAAACTCAGTGGATTAAACTACAGTTCTGTGCAGTAATATTCATACCCTTTAATAAAGATTCTATGAATGCACGGAATTTGAGTAAATAGGTAACAAATAGAGATTAGTCGTACATTCTTCACACGATTTTGTTTCAGAGTGAAAAAAAAATTGTCTGGATGAAGAAAAAATTTTTACAATAGTTATATATATATATATATATATATATATATATATATATGGAGATTTTATTTTTGTGCCTTAATATTTTTAATTGTTTTCACATGAAGAAAGACAATAGAAGGGAGAACACATTTTTATGCAGTTTTCGAATAGTTATTCAGTAATACAGAAATTATGTGGTCTAAAGTCATGGTAGGAAAATAAATAATACTATGTATCAAAAGAAAAGATTTTGAAACATGATATTTTTAAAGGATTTATGATTGTCGCGGATTTCTCATACAAAAACAAGATAAAGATAAAAGAAAAAAAAGTTAGCAAAAATGTCAACTTCAAGTATTATCAAGCACATATTTTTGTCGCAAATTTTTAAGTAGGAAATTTCCTGCTCTATACACACAACACCATCATCCCGTTGAAATGCATCGAGACAAAGCAAAAACTACACACATTACGCTGTATGATCACAATTGCTTTTTCCTGGGGAAAAATGGAGCGAAAGGGAAACGCGAATCAAAACCTTCACTGATATTCCTGCTAAATTTCTTGGTCCATCCCCGATTGAATTTTCTGTTTTGGGGCTTTTAAAAGCTTTGCTATCCAAAAGTCAGTCTAAAACTCTTTGTTTGTGGACTTTGGAAAACCAGGCTCAAGATGAGTGGAACAAAATATCTTTTCCGTTATTACAAGAAACTGTCAATGAGTCCCTTACCATGTGGGTATCAACGGGGACGAAATAGCAGATTTACAGGCTGAGAGAGGAATACTTGAGCCATAGGACATCAAACCATTTCCTCCAGAGTCACTCAAGCATATTTTTAAGAAGTTAAAGGATGTTTTTAAATCTAACCACGTGGCAAAATTCACAAGCAAAGCCTAGTCAAACATTCAAGATAAGTGAGAAAAGTTTTGTCAAAAATTTTCGTAAAGAGGTTATGGTAAACTTCAGATGGTAAACAAACCATGATTACTTGGAATAACGTCTGAATAAAATAGGCATCTGTTCATCTATTTTATGCCAACTTTGTCATTCGGCCACTATTAATGCAGAACTCTTCTTATATGCCAAAAATTAGATAAAGATTCTCCAAAACCGGAATAAAACAAACTAATTGCACAGATCTTTCATGAGCTTCTTTTAAAAAATGCATCTCTTTTAATGTTTTTTAAATTTTTTTTTTAATTTTTACTTCCGTTCTCGTGTTATTTCGTTCTACTTATTGCTTAAAATGTTTATTCTTTTTACTGTATTTGTTCTCCTGTGATACTTGAGATGCTTGTAAATTGTATTGATTTTTCCAATAAAGCGGAATGTAACAACCTATTACAATAAACATTATTAGCCTAGGAATTACGGTGTAGAATGATATAATAGCATAAGGGCTGTCATACACAAATTGAACATGTAAAATAAAAATTTAATTGCAATCTTTTCAATCAAAAACTGTATGAATAGCTTCTGTAAAAAGTATGACCTCAATAAACTGAAGGTGCTTCGCTGATATCATTGCACTGTATTGTGCTGCTTTAGGATCGTGATTAGATTACAGGTTTCTAATCGATTTGTAAGTCAGTATCTTTTGTTGCTCTGCAAATGCCATTGCTGCATAAAGAACAATCAAGCATTTGTAATGATGAAACTGGATTTATCTATTTCCCTCTCTTCTTGCTTTCTAATTCCATCCTGGAAACAAAGGAGACATATTGAAACACTCCCGGGGAAAGCAAATTGTGTTAAAAGAATAAGAAATGGGTGATGAAGAATAAATTCCGTTCTCATTTCGTGCGCTGAATTTAGCGCCAGACGGGGGATGCTCCAACTATGTGAACCATCCTTGACATTCAGCAAAAGTGGAGAAGCAGGATAAAGGCATTTAAGATGGGTCAAAGGCATTCTCCTCAATTTAAATAAAAATGCATTTGCAGTTTTTTTACATAAGAATTGCGAGAAAACTTTCCGTTTTCCACGACCTAGCATCAGGAATTGTCCTTTTAACAAGATATACAATAGCTTAATTTATGTGTACCAAACAATTCTGAAAACATCACTAATATTTTACAATTGAAAATATTTTTTGTATACAAGAAATTTTCAAGGAGCAAAAAGGAATTTTACAAAGCTTCACGTTAATATTACATATAATTATATTTAGTTTCTTGAAATTTCTATTCGAAATATGCAACATTTCAATCAATATTAAACCTTTTTTTTCTAATGGCTGGTTGTACTTAGTTATTGTTACAAGATGGCATTTTATACAGTATGGCCCCAAGTGGGTGTCATTCGGCCCGAAAGTGAAGGGATGGGAAAAAAACGTAGAAAGAGAAAGGAACATTTATGCTTGAATCAGGATTCAAACCTGGGATCTGCTGCTTCAAAATTAGGGACGCTAACCACTCCATCATCAATCGGCCCAATATTAAACTTTGAAAGATGAAAAAATTTTATTTTGTTTGATCCCAAGATTTATGAGTGTTTATATAAATATTAATGATAGAAATATCTTTTAGATTAATGTGAGTAGTGGAGAATAAATTTCTCTCTATATCAAACAATTGTTATAAAATATGCTCTGAGAATGCTTCTGGTATTCATGCTTCCTGAATAAGTTTTATCCTTGAGAATCAGAAGTATTCTGTTGCACAATGATTATAAGAGACGAAGCTAGAAGCATCCTAAGAGATGAATTCAGGTAGACAGACGAATGTCATGGAGGATAAAGAGAATGTTAAAGGAGACATCAGAACCACATTCTATGGGACAATGCTTTTAAGAGGCCAATGTCAGAGACATTCTAGTATATAGTTTTTTTTGGGGGGGAACAAATGTCAGGTGTTTTTTAAGAAGCTATTATTTTAAGAGACGAAAATTAAGAACATTTTTGGAAATTTTTTTTTCAAAAATAAACATTAGAAACATTCTGGGCAATAGTATTCCCAAGAGATGAATGTCCAACATATTTCAAGAGATCACATATATCAGAAACATGAATGGGAGCAATATTTTGCGAGGTAATCATTCTAAGAACAGAAGAATGCCATAGAAGTACGCTAAAAGAGGAATTCAAATAGACAGTATTTCAGTGAAACGATTGCCAAAGAAAATAGAGAGACTGTCCAAAAGATATTAGAACCATTCGAAGATATAGCTTTTAAGAGATAATTGTCAGAAGGATTCAAATGTTTAATTTTAGTTTAAACCAACGTCAGAAGTTTTCTAAAACATAGTTATTTTAAGAGACGAAAATCTGAAACAACCTGAGAGATTTTTTAAGCGATGAACACATCAGAAGCATTCTCGGACAGTAGTTATCCTAAGAGGAAGATGTCCGAACTATTTCAGGCGACAGTCACTCTCAACTATGGAATTATATCGGAAGCATTCTAAGCGATAGTTTCTCTAAAAGACGAATGTGAGGAATATTTTGAGAGGTAGTCACTCTGTGAACAAAAAAATGCCACAGAGGCATTTCCAGAAATTTTAATTCCATGAGACGAATGTTAGGAGCACTCTAAGAAATGATTGATTCAGTAACATTCTCATCTGCAACATTCAGTGTTCTCTGGATAATACTTTTGTTGTTTCATAGTGAAGTGGGCAAAGGGCTTTTCCTTTACAAAAATCAGTATTTTCAAAGAAGTTTTACACTTTGATTAAAATAACCGTAGACAAAATTGCTTAATGTAGATGAAAAATTAGATTTTTCCTTTTTACAAGTCCAATTTGCAAATATTTGCCAAATTTTATTTTAAAAAAACGTATCATTAAATTTACTTTTCAACCAGATTCATTTAATATGATTCATATTTAATACCAAACATTTATTCCATATTACCATGACATTTTAATTAAATATTTTTATTGTTGCGTTCATATTCTAAAAGTGAACTCGCTAAAGAACAGTTTTTTTTATTAATTATTGGCTAAATTTTCTCCATGAGACAGTAAAAACTAGTTCTATATTCTCGCTCACAAAATTGATTGTCGGAATTGGTTTCTTAGTATTTATCGTCTTGGCCTTCAAAAAATTCGTGAATTCGATTCTATGTCATGCTTGAGTATGTAATAATTTGAAAAGTTTTTAAAGCTGTAGTCTTCTGTCTAATGAGGCTTTGAGTACAAATTTGTAAAACTATAATCTAACCCAAAATTCATAGTATTGAAAAGCAATTATTCGCTGATGTTTACAAAATGGACATTTTTGATTTGAGTCACATAAAGCATTTCTGTTACCTTAGATTGGATTTATTTGAACAGAAGCCTTTCTGAAAGAGCTTAAGAAGAGGTACAAGTAGTTGCAATAAAATTTCTTTTTCCACAAATGTTATATTAAAACTTCTTTTTATCTTAGACAATTAATTAATTTTATATGCTGATTATAAATGTGTATTGATATAAAATTTTATTATTTCGATGTTCTAAAAGTTTAGGCATTATATAAAGCAGAAAAACATGAAAGTCAAGGAAAACTATACTTTCCATAATGCCGGTGGATGGCTGAGTGGCTAACGCTCTGATTCCTGCACTGTTATCCTCGGGTTCAAATCCCGGTACTGGCATTCTTTCTCTCTTTGTTTTTTCTTCTAAGATAGTGAATAAATGTGTCTATCCTTTTAAACGGGCTTGTGGAGGAGTGAGGTGGGTAATGTTATTTGCCTCCGTGACTTGGTTCACAGGTACCCACTGGGTAACGATAAATGAATAACAGTTTCCGGCCCTGCTGTTGTGAAGGGTTAGTCACCCAGTGCCTGCTGTTATTAAACATTCTTTCTATAGCTTAGTGTATAGAACTAAACTTCAAATAAATCACGAAACTTTGATCATGCTTTCAATTCAACAATTGGTGGAATTAACTCTCACCTCTGATGTGGTTGGCTTTTTGTATGATTCGGAACCTACTTTTCAGCACTGATGAGGTTATTAGTTTCCAGCAGCATATAATGATTATTTTAATTACATTCGTCTTTATATTTGAATCTTAGGGTTCAATGTAGAATTGGGTTTCACTTGGTTTTAGTTAAATATTTGGCTATAAATGTTGTCGATAAAATTTAATTTCTGGTAAACCTGATTTTAACTTAACCCTATCTTATTTCGCGTTTGTGTAGCGGCAACAGTCATCTTCTTAGTCACATCTTGGTGCCTATCTTGCAGTCAAAAAAATATCCAAAAGTTCAAGGGATACCCGATTGTAAACTTTTATCGAATCTTATATTTTCAATGACTCATGTAAAATCTGCTTGTAAGTAAATGGTTAATACAACGGTATTCTGAGTTTCGTGGGTTTGATTCTCATGAGAAGGCATGGTTTTAAATTTTTCAGAATTTACGGTTTTGGTCCAATTAACTCTAACGTGCAAACAATGATAATTGAGCATCTAGACAACATGAGATTTCGAACACGGAATACATTAGAGTTGTTGGCATTGAGTATTGTATCTAATTGTAGAAATTTGAATCAGTAAATGGCAGCAATTTACAGAAGAAAGGAAACAGAAACATGTGGTTTCGACGTATGAAAGTTTATCTGCGACTGACAATCTCTAGAAAACAACCCTAACTGCGAACGAGATAAAAGTAATTAACGAACCATTTTCTTAGAACAATTAGTCGAGTGTCATCTTCTTTTTTCATTTATTCCACGCTTCTGCCTTGCGGTAAATAGTTGATTGCTTGTGCCATTCCGGGATGGCAAGCATATGTTTTCTTAACCTTCCATTGCCTACTCATTCGTCACCCTCAAACATTTGGCAACCCCTGAGGAACTATCTACGTAATCATACCCTTTAGAGAAGGAGAATCCAGTGAAACAAGTTGGTATTTGATTTAAAATTTTTATTTTTCTTCTTAAATACCGAATGTGATTTAAATAGAGTGACTCATAAATTGGTATTTATGCAACAATAGATATAATACACATTTTATGCAACAGCACATATAAACAGCAAAATGCTTCCTAAGAAGGTAATTTAGATTAATTTTTCTTGTATTATAACATAGTGTTTTTGGTTGACCATTTCTGTCCACGTTGAATTAGATAAGCACAATGATTGATCTTTTAATTTTGAAGCATGATTAAGTTATGAATTCGATACCTGATATAGCACACATTTCTCTAGACTTAGTATGATTTTCAATTTTAGAGAGCCGAGATGTCAACCGAATTCGAACAGCTGAACAGTCATGTGGTCTCCTGTTCAACTGTTCGTGGGTTCAAATTTTACCTCGGGCTTCAATGCTTAAGTGGTTCAACAATCCAACCTACAGATGATTTAAGAATTTAAGGATATTTAACTTGAATATAGTTCTTCTCAATATACGATGTTTTTCGAACTCTAACTTTCGAGAACGAAAAAGACTCTTCTCCACCTGGTGATTGGCTGTTGATTTGGCTGTTACTTTGGCTGTTGATTTCTTCAAAAATGATTTTGAAGTGAAAAGGGAGTGATTTCAGTATTTAGTTTTAAAAAAAAAATGCGAGTTTCTGTATCTTTACTTGGCAATGAGTAGAAGCTATGCGATGTTTTCAACTTATACTCTACTCCAAATCACAATTTGCAAACCCTGGCTTTTCCCTCATATTAATGGAAATGTACATCTTCATCGTAGTAATGCACCGCTTGAATTAAACCAGAAAGCCCTGTTTTTTTTTTGTTTTTTTTTTTTTTTTAAGCGAAATTTTTTCAAAATAAAATATTATCTCGAAGACAGGTTTTAGCCCCGATGAAAAATATCAGAGCACTAAAGACAGAGCTCCTGGCTTTGTCTCTTAAGGGACTCACCTTCAGTGCTTGGGAATAGACGCTCTCAGTTGACTTTTTCAACACTGTCCACAATAGCCATATGGATTGTCTCTGTATACACTGAATATCAGAACAAACTGTTTCTCATTTAATTGATCATCAGGGAAATGGTTCGAGAAGGACATATAAATTGTATCTTAAAGTTTGTCAGTGTATGAATCCAGTGCTCGTACTGTGACGGGACCGATATTTTTATACAGCCGAAAATTGTCCTTACTGACAGTCGATTAATATTAAGTTATGTTGTAATGTGTTAAATTACACAAGTGGATATAGTTACTTGCATGACAAAAATATAATATTATATTATATTTTGAAAAGTAATATTTTATGATTTTGATATTTTTCGATTTTTAAGTAATATTTTATGATACATACAAATCGACTGTAAAATGGTTATTCATTTGAGTAATGGAGCCGTGATAATTCAGAGGGGCCGATGGATGAGCGCTTAGCATTCCTGACTCTTAGGATGTTGGTCCCGAGTTTGAATCCCGGTTCGCGTATGGATGTTTCTTTGTTTCTGTGCTTCTCTGTCCTTTCTTCTGAGATGATGTGTGAATGTGGCCCACCCTATGAACGGATTTTTTTATAGTTAGACGTGGGTAATGCTAATTGCCTTCCTGACTTGGTTCACAGATGCCTATCGGGTGACAATAATTAAGTAGCAGCTTCTGGCCTTGTCATGGTGATGGGTTGGTCACCCAATGTATGCCCTAGTTAAAATTATAATAATAATTCAGAGGGAAGTAACGTTCAAATGAAAGGAAGATAGAAGATTCTGTACATATCGGGGGATCCTCATGATCAGAAGGCTCATTAAAAATTTCGTATAAATCAACATTTCTCCGTTCGTGAAGTATGGAAATTTGGAGTTGAAGAAAACAACTCAGGTGTCGAATTTGTCACCTAGAATGCTTCCCAAATGACGATGTGACTCACTGCATCGAGCTGATTCGGTCAGCAGAAGAATGCAGCTTAAATGCGACGCCATTACGTAACTGTTGATTCATTGCTTTACCGATGTTCATTTTTAATAAAAACAGCACATCCCATCACCCTTTGCGTCATGAAACAGACTCCTTTCAACGGATTTTCGAAGCTCAGTCGTGACATTCAAATTAAAATATGCGATCTCTATCCCATCGGGAATTAATAACCACTTGTTGCCTCTCCACAGAAATCTGTCATTCGTTGTCAGGAGTCATTTTTCATCGTCAATTCTTGACGAAACATGAACTTTTAATGTCTGGGTTTCGTAATTCGAAAAGACATTTGCTTGACACCTCCTCAGCAGGGTGGGGTTGTCGGGTTTCGAAATTTTTAATTTCATTATTGCGTTTCGAAAAATGAAGGCAAAGGAATCACCCACTTTGCAGAGAGCACACCACGGGGTAAGATAAATCAAGTTAATTTATTTCTCATTTACTCAAAAGTAGTAAATAGAAGCTTAGTAAATAGAAAAAGTCTTATAAAGTTAGGGAGTTAGTGTTCAATATATTAAATGTATTTTGTTTCTAAATATATTACAGGAATGGATTTTATTTAAAGTCTAATTTTATTTAAATTATAAACGTAAAATAGTAAAATACATAAATCTCATATATAAATTAAATCAAATCATAAATATCGAATTAAATTAATATCTTTTTAAATCAAAGATTATATAAAAGCATCAGTATTAGATTTTAAATGGTAATATATTGCGTTGCAATTTCAGCAAAGCATTTCCGAAATTTTATTAAATCAATTTTAAATTTTGATTCTTCATCAAACTGGTAAATCGAAATTTTCAGCATCATATTTTCAATATGAAATTTTTCGAAAAATGAAAATAATTAATTAATTTTTATTGATCCCATTCAAAGGGTTTAATGATTAGGAATGAATCAGCAAGTAGATCACTAAATTAAAGTAAAAACACAGAGGAATTTTTATAATATATTTCAGGGAAAATATTAACTCTTTCTGGGCTGTTTAATAAGAAGAATCAGGAAAGTTTTTTTTTCTGAAATAAGAATAACCCATTCTCCTGCTTCATTACAATTACTCCAGATTTCGATATAATATCTGCAATTTTCCCAATAATATTCTTATAGTTTGTCCGTTTTTATTTTATGCTCGAGATAAATAAATAAATATTTAACTATTAACGTCTTTGTTTACATCAGTAAAGTCTATATACCAAGTTTTATGACTGTCTTTTAATAAGTTTTTCGGATAGAAGAGTTTAAAAGTGTACGATTTTTAACAATACATTAGTCCTTGAAGCGTATTAGGCTAACTTGGTATGATACGCCTTTTCTCAAAAGAAATAAAATAAATACTTGGATGTTTTAAGGATGTGTTTTTTATTATAGATTTTAATAAAAATAGATTTTTAACAAAGTAAAGAAAATTGCTTTAATTTCAGAATTTGATTTTTTTTTTTTTTTTTTAATCCTGTGATTCAAGTCGTTTTAGTGGAACTTCTTGAGACACACCTGTAAGTTAAAATAAAAATTAATATAAATAAAGTGTTCAACGAACATAAATATCAATATTTTAAAGCAATATATGTTTACAAAGAAAGTAAACTTTAAAATGTTACACAATGCAAGCAATCAATTATTTTTTAGATATCCAGTTTAGTGAGATGAAATACAAATTCGACTTTTTCTGCATTTCCGTTTATATTATTCTTTTATTTAAGAGTGTTTTAATAAATATTTAGTAAAATTAGTTTGATATTGAAAACATCATATTTACGTATTTACAATCAGTTTATTATCGGTTTGCTAACAATAAATTTATATAATAGATTCGATGTGAAGATACCATAGGTTGTTCCATGGGAATTTTATCTAGTAGCCCTCTAGTTACTTTAAGACAATAGAATTTTTAGCATTTCCTGTTAGCTAAGTATTTGAATGATTATGACTATAGATATTTTTATCATCCGCTTTAATTTTGAAAAATGTATACAGAGTATCACAAATATTCCATTCAAATCAAATGCAAAGTGTTTCTGATTAAAGCTTCACCATGTGTTTGTGTAGCTGGTTTTCTTTTTCCTGTGAAAATAGATAATTAAGACCAACTTGAGAGCTTTATTCCAGCTATGAGTGCTTAAACCGCTCATGTTGATGAAAGAAAAAAGTTTTACAAAATAATTTAATCCCATGTTTCCCATTAAAATTTGATCAGATTTAACGTTGCATGGTGCGCAGGTGGGGGCAATTTTTAAGAGTGGAGCACCTAGTGGAAATGGCATCTTTACCACTAATGTGAAAGGATAGAAAACTCATAGAGAAAGAAAGAAAGAGAGAGTAGAACAGCCATGCGAGAAACAGGATTGGAACCCGGCACCTACTGCTTAAAAGTTAGAAACGCTAACCACTCCGCCATTGATCAGCAACCATGAAAATACATAATGATGGATATGTCTTCAGCATTCATGAGCATGGACCATGCAGAAGATCTTCAACACCTGACCTGCCACCTATGAAGAATTATTTCACTTAGAATACATTGCGATCATAGCCTATTCTACGTACCTCAGACGCCTTCTGCGAATAATCTTCGGTTGGGTCGGGATTCGAACTCGCAAACTTCCATTCATAAGATCGACGCCTTTCTCAACTAAGCCACAGTGGTACTCCTTCTTAAATATGTTATGAAATGTCATGGACAAATGATATGATATACCATTCGTTTTATGCAAAATCAGGCAATTGTAAAGATTAATGACTTTCTGCAGTTTGGCTCTACCAATTTTTAAATGGTCTTATTAACCATAAAGTGGTTGCATCTTTCGTTCCAATTGAAAGGGAGGAATAAACCACA
Source organism: Latrodectus elegans (assembly GCA_030067965.1). NCBI lineage: Eukaryota > Metazoa > Arthropoda > Arachnida > Araneae > Theridiidae > Latrodectus > Latrodectus elegans. The sequence goes on along the minus strand of CM057819.1, from coordinate 10,707,738 downwards.
TCATTACAGTTTCACATTGATTTAAAATATCTATGACGTCATATAATGTTAAAATCTACTCCAATCATAATTAATTGCGGCATCGTATTCAGATGGCGCCTTTAATCCAATTTTCTGACAAATTTGCTTCCCTGCCTTCCTGTCGAGGAAGTAGAATGTCGGCTTCGCTGTTTACTCTTCATCTTAAAACGACGAGCCATTTTGGCTGTGTTCAGTTTCTTCGAATGCAGGAATGGGCTGCCTGAATCCTGTTAAAATAGCTTGATTGACTTATTAGATTGCTGATATGAATGCTATTCTTTAACAACCGCAGGACCTGTCTTATCCTAATTAGAGCCCGGGTAAAAAAAATATGTTTGAAGCACTCTTTCGCCTTTTCAACAACTAATTTTCTATTTGATTTGTCAACTGATTCTGTTCGACTGACAGTGTGTCGATCCATTGGATTTAAGGGCCCCTTCTCATGCAGCGGCTCGAAGCAAGTGCCCCGTGTGGCCCTGACTTAAATAGGCTTTGAACTGCTGCACTTATGTCCTTTCACATTTACTCATTCTCAAAGTTAATCAGAGTTCCATGTTATTACCCATATTTTATTACCAGACTCTGATGAAGACGGTCCTGCTGAGCCTATTTCACATGAGAAGGATTATCTTCATTGATCTTCAGTAGAGACTAATGGTCCGATGCGTGTACGATTAAGAAATAGGAAGAGAAGAATTCTAGCTCAGATGATAGCTTAGTCACTTGAACGTGAATAAAACAACAAACACTGGGTTTGGTTGTGAGGCTTCCGTTAGGTACTTTTATATGACTCCATCGGATCCTCGCCGACGAAACTGCCTGCTTACTCTCTAAAAAGAAATTGAAAACAAACATGAGTTACGATTCATCTTGTGAAATGTACATAATGATAGTTAATGAATTAGTATTAATAGTTTGCATGCTGAAATGAAGAGAAAAATAAACTTGAATATAGACTTGTGATAAAAGAAAAAACATTTTCATTTATGACTTCAATTTTCGTGGGTCTCCAAAGGTCTGATGGAATTTAGAGGAAACATATAAGCAACGGCTGCGTTTTCCGTCCTCAGTTGTCTTCTTCTCGAAGTGAAAGCATCTAATTCACAAAAATAATGAATCAGAGATGTTTTGATACAAACTAATCACACTAATCTAAATTTTATGCCTATAATATTTCATTCCCTTTACTTTATTGTTGAGAAAAGAATACCAGCTCAGATGTCAACCTCGTAACTTAATCCTGGTTATAAATTACGAGACATCTGGCAGCCGGCAATCTGCAATCAACCGGCCAACTGCTTCAAAGGGCTTGCCAGTGTTTGCATTGTGAAAGATGAGCTCACGTAAGTTAACGAGTGAACTCTCATTAAGAATGAAGGAATGGCAAAAAGCGTCTGCAAAAGAATGATTGTGCTTGAAAATGAAAGCGAGATGAACAGGATGCATGATCCGCATAAAGGAGAGAAGATAAGGACACAAGAGATATTATATATTTACTCAAAAAAAAGTTCAAAATATCTGTTTTCATCTTCTCAAAGTAAGTAGTCTTTTTTCCACACGTTTTGAGGAAACCTTTGCTTATATCATATATATATATATATATTATATATATATATATGAAGACTGAAATGCTAAAACCAACATAAATTTCGCGAATTTGAGAAATTTTACTATTGATGTTAAATTTATTGAAAGTAAAAAAAAAATTTCAATTTTGCTTTAAAGTTATTCTAATACTCGGTCTCGTATTAGTTCCTCACTAAATTCATTTATCCTTTTTCTAGCTTTATTAAATTTTTAATTCATAACAATGCATTTAAAATTTCATTCTATTTAACAACTCGATGCTATTTGCCATTTCGATAATAGGAAATCTCTTCAATAAATTAGTTGATCACATTAGCTATAAACATTAAATAAAAAATACTGTTACAGATGTGATTTTCTAAATACTTGTGTGTGTTTGTGGATATATATTATATTATCTTATACATTTGCATGCATTAATTATGTATAAACATTAACAGCTGAATGATGAGTACTCTGGTATTTCGATCGACAGTTAATGGGTTTGAATCTCGTTTCGAGTAACGATATTTTTATTTGAATTATCTTTTATTTAAAGATCCTCGACCCATCAACCTTAGTATGTAAATAATGACCCTACAGCTTAGGATGTCTGTAATTGTCCTGGCATGCCTACGGAAAACAAAAGTAAAAAGTAAGTTTTCCACTGTTTCTCGGTGACTGGAATCGAACCAAGATCTTCCACTCATTATTATTAGTCCAATTACTAGGTGACTGTATATCTCCTATGACAATTATAATGTCTTGAAACCGTTAGCTGTTTAAGGGTACAAGGGATTACAAAAACTAAATTTTTTAATTTTGTTGATATTCCGTTCAAATTAACAGCACAAATATATAATATAAATACAAACATATATACAAAATTTTATGTCCCTACTACTAATAGCTTTAAAATAATAAAGTCCAAATATTTTAAAATACCGTTAAATTTAAAAATTTCAAATTATTCCATGCGCAACAAAAATTGATCAAATTTTACCATTTTCTCATACAGAAATCATTTTATCATTATAAACAAATGTTGCGATATTTTGTTTCCTTATTGTGTAATTACAGTAAAAAATTTTCAATTTACATGGATAAATGCAATTTTTTTAAAAAAATATCATAAAAAAATTTATATTATACAAAAAGATATGAAACTCACTTTATTTCATACCATTCATCGTAACTTTTATTTTATTTATATCAGTGTAAACAAAAAATATGAGAAGTTTTGAAAAATAGAAAAAAAAAATTGCGTGTAGAGCATTTGAAAGTTTTGAAATTGTTAAAATTACTCATTCCAAGAAAAACTGCATTTACTACAAAAAACTTCAAATATTGTAATTTCCCTGACATAGTTTATTTGATTCTTAAAAACCGAATTGTTATGTATTTTCTAAATATTTAGCAATTTATTTAATTAAAATTGTTTCAAAGTAATTAAAAAATTATCTGTTAATTATATAAAACTTTCATAAAATAACAATGGAGTCGTGTTAGTTTTCGAATATGTATAGTTTTAAAACTCATGTATATAATATGTACAGACATATTTACATGAAATAACAAATCTAATTAAACTTACAATATATATAATACAGGTAAACGAAATATATATTTCCACGGAATACTATTTTGATTAATCTTAGTAAAAATAATAAGAAGAAAAATAATTAATTAAAATCCTTCGGAACAATATGAAGTCCCTCCTTCAATTTTCATGCAACTTTTGTTATCCGCAATATTTCTGTATATTTTAGTAAGTCTATCTTTTTATATTGTTCAGAAGATAGATTTCCGCTTCTTCTGAGATTCTCTACGACTATCTTGTTTTTTAGCAATGATAGGAGAAAAAAATTTCACTATTTGCAGTTAATTTTAGTGTCTCCAAGTATCTTAAATGATATTCGCTAATTGCCCATGTGACACCAAGTTCAGGTCTCTCTCTTTTTTTTTTTTTTTTTTTTTTTTGAGATGAAAACTTTTTTCGGACATTTTTGCCATATTGAGCTATGGCATTTTGAGTGCCAGAAGAAGCACATCTTAGAAGAAATTCATCTGAGGCAAGTCGTTGATAAACAGGTAATATTTTTTCAACAACTTGCTCTGACAGCTGAGTCTTCATTGAAGAATGTGCTTTTTGTTTATTTCCTCTTGTTTCGGCTCTTTTAAAAAAAGCACCAAGATTCCCTTCCTTCAGGGCATTTGCTGTGCCGGGGCTTTGCATCAGTTCACATCCAATGATACAAAGTAGCAAAAATTGAAGTTTTTACTTTCTCCATATCTGGTGCATTGTGAAACAATTGCTTTTCGATAGAAATTGCAGATAGTGTTTTCTGTCAAATTTCATCGCTTCCGTCCACCAAGTGTCGCACCTTTTGTCTTCCGCTCTTTCACTTTTTTCGGAGACTTGTACCAAGTCATTTTGCAACATGGTTGATGCATTCTTCTTTTTCAATTGGTGTATCGAAACCTTAAAATTTTTTTTCAATTAGATGTTGGTAAGTTTTGGTGTCACCATCAGAAAATATTGTCGTATACCTCGTTTTACATTCTGATACTGACCTTTCCTAAAGAATGTAGGCAGCTCTCGTCTCCCCGAAGAACCATCAAATTTTTTCTGGCAAACAGAAACATGACTCTTTCTCCATATATTGAATTCTGGAGAATTATCACCAAGATTTTTAGATGTTGTCATTCAATCATGAAAGTATTTCAACAAAATTTCAAAATCTATGACAAGACCTGTCAAAATATCTATCACGATACCTCTTCCATTCAAGGAGGTGAGTCCTTTCTTTTGCCATGTGCCGTCATAAGAAACATTTACATCTATGATGACATTTTCCTGGATGGAAGTATTGGCCTGCACATAAGCATGACGGATACTTTCACGTGACACATGTAACATTTCCATGTTCTGTTCTTCATTTTTTTGGCACAGATTATCTAAATATCTTGTAAATGTTTTTGAATCCATAGATGGTGCTCCAAGAATTGAAGAAAATGTCTCCATAGCTGCATGATCTCTTCCAAAAGTTAAAAAAGCATTGACAAAAGAGTTTGCTGTGTATATCAAACTTTCTTGTTGGAAATTCTCGTTGACTTGAAAATGTAGATTCAAAGCAGTTAATCTGTGTTTTGGGTGCCCCTTTCTCGCCAAATGAATGATAGAAGCGCCAAGCGTGGTAATCCTGTCTATTTCATCCTAAATGCACTTCTTGATCATTAAAAAATATGATTTTTCTTCATATTCTAGTGTATTATTTGTTATACTAATCTAGTGTAGTATTTTACTTATCTTACTAGTGTATTATTTGTTATATAAATCCGAAAGTAAAATAGAAATTCAAAACCAAAATTAGAATAAATAAACATTAAGCAGTAAAAATAATATCAATTAAGTGTTGCCAATTCATTAAAAATTAAAACAATCATCATGGAAAACTTTGTGAGGCTTGCTGACAACAGAAATAATTTCAGTTGATAAAGATTTTTAGCAGACGAAATCAACAGCCTAACGGCTTCAAAATGTAGAAGGGACGTGATCACTTATAAAAATGTCGATATCTCTGTAAAAAATGGTCAGAAACGAATTTTTTTTTAATTTATTTTTTTTATTTATTTAGTTAGCACTCATTACATTTAATATTAGACAGAAATAAAAAAAATTTGATATTTTAGTAATATTTTGCTTTTATGAAAATCCCATGTACCCTTAAGATGTGATCTCAAACTAAATATTGTATTAATTATGTATCAATAGGTACTTATGTGAATAATTATGTGTTATAAATTGGAAAATTAAATTATATTCAGATTCTATTTCTGTACGTGTCAGATTGTGATGAATAACGAAATCTCTCCGTTCCGCGCTCACGTGTTTGCTTCTCTGATTGTAGTGAGTGAGGTGAACGGGACAGCCAAGCGGTTCCCAACTTCCCAATCGACGGGCAGCGCCCTCTCTGAACTCCCACTCAAGATGGCAGAAGACAACCACGAGGACACGCCTGTGGAGGGGATCGCCCTCAAGCGGAGGGTCGGCCTCGTTAGCGGAGTGGCCCTCATCGTCGGCACTATGATTGGTAAGTAGACGTTCGACGCTTTATTTTCAAAACTCTCCGTGAGTATCATACATTGCCACAGTTAAAAATCATGATAGACTGTTAGATTCTTCTATATATATATTCTTCAGAATACTGCTTAAGCTTCGAATCTGCTTTCTTCGCAAATGTAGATCGCCAAACTGGACACTGAAGGATGAAGTTCTACCCTTCAATTCAAAAGTTCTTGGGATCGATTCCCACTTTGAATGAGGATGTTTATGATAGCTCTGGATGCACTTTAAACAGTACTTGTTGATAAAAACCTCATCCTCATGAGCAAAAAGTGATCTCAGAACGAAAAACAAATTCAGCCATTGCTCATCAAAAGTGAATCGACACCCTTAGCCGACAACTTTCCAGACGATATCTTGTAAGTCATGAATATCCATGTTGCTGATGCAGCAGCCTCCTTCCCTGTGCCCTGCCCTGAGTTGCGCTTCACCACTTCGATGGAAGCAGGCGGACAGAGAGTTTTCGTGATTTTGAAACGGATATCAAACTGAAGACCTCCAGATATATTATTTCACGTGGAGGACATTGCGGCCACGCCCAGTTTCAACATTCCCCAGCTGCTATTAGCGAACACGCCGGATCTTCGTTTAAAACGGGACTCGAACTTTCGGATACAGAGAACGACGTCCTCACAAACCAAGCCACCGTAGCCCATGAATATCAATATGCTGATTTTGCTTCCGGTCACAAAGATGAGAACCTAGAAAATTTTCAGACACGCACCCTGACTGATGTTCATGCATATAGACATCAGAAAATTAAAATTCTTTTCTACAGCTCATTCTAACCCAGTGGTAGAGCAAAGCTCTTCAGAGCTAAAGTACGCGGGTTCGATTCCCGCCATCGTTGAATCGAACGATGGAAAATAGATGTCTTCTGCGTTTCAGTGAAACATCTCTCGAGTTGAGTGATTGCACATTTTTTTGGTCTTCACACTTGCTGCTGGTGAACTGGACCCACTCTAGATTAAAAGAAAAAACTTTATGGAAAGGGATTCAGACTAACGATATTGAAATAGCTTCCAATAGCCTCAGGCTATTGACCTTTCACTGGGGTGTGGCAAAAAGGTCCCATAGATCAAAAAGCTCAGCCATGCCACTGAGATGAAACAGACGTCATCTTGAATAATCGTGTAAAATTCAAAATAATTTTAAGGTTAGACAAAAAAAAAAAAAAAGAAAAAACATTTACGCTGAAATGGGAACGGTTTTAAGTGAAAATTTCTTTTATTCTCTATATCTGAAGAAAACGTTCAATAATTTTATTACCAACTTAAAAATTTTGTTGCCTTTTTCTTGCATAAAAAAACCTTATAATTTATCATAAAATTAGGTATTTATTCATCGAAAAATCAATAATAGTTATTTAAAGCCCTAAAAATTATTTTGATGTTTTCATGTGTATAGTAAAACCACCAATAATTTTATCACAAAAGCATAACTATTATTTTATTTTTCACGCAGAATGAAATGTCGATAATAGCTATTGATGCTTTTATTTATAAATCACTCTCATTTACTTTATCGAAAGGAAAAGCTATCGCACAATTCAGCACTTTCACGCAAATCAAATGCCTATAGTAAATTAAATGTTTAGTATATCAAAAAAATTATTCTTTCTTGTATTATATTTGTTTAGCTTGAATTTTCAAATTTTTAAAATAAATTGTAAATAGAGCGCTTAAAATACATTTCATTTTTCAAATATTATGATAATAATTTTCAGTTGCTAGAGCATATAAATTTTAATAGTATTAATTATTTTAATTAATAAATTCAATATTTCTTACTTTAACTCTTTTTGAACACCTCGGGATCGGGTAAATTTAAAATATCTTTCCATCATTTAATTGGAAGCACTTTTAGTTTGCATCAAAATAGTGTTAATAGAAATACACTCAGAATCATATTTTTAACATGCCAATAAGCCAACTCGTGTTTATTACGCTATGTTTGAAAAATCTCAACACAAAATAAGTATGAATATTAATAATTTACGTATAAATAACGATTGTCAAGCATAAATGTTAATTTTTTTATATCCACTTTACTAATATTTATAAATTCTTATATTTTTTTATACTTTATTAAATATTAAGGAGATATATAAAAGATCTTCAGATATTCAGATGTATATAAAAGATATATATGTATATATAGCTGTATGAAAAAAATTCTTCGATCTTCAGAATTTTACTTGAATTCTTAAAATCAATATATGCAGAAAAGCCGAAACAGTTTAGTAGAGTACAAAAAATTAAAGCATCACTCTCATATCCAAAAGATTATGAGTTCGATACTAAGCAATTGAGCTAGCAATTAAATATTTAGTCCTCCAGCTTTCTATTCAAAATTCCGAATGTTCGATTCCCACCATGGATGTTTGTAATTGTTTGAAGTTGAGACTGCGGCTCAGTAACTTTTCGCCGCTTCCTGTGACGTCATCAAAGTGAAGCATCTCCTTCTGTTGAGAGTGACTAGGAGGGCCGCTTTAAACTGTAGTATTTACTGTTGAAGTGGTTGTATCGACAATCGTGAGGTAAAAAGTGACCATAGATGAAGACGAAGAAAGTCATTCAAACAAAATCAATCGATACCTGGAGTAGTTGAAAAGCGTGTCTGCTTATGTTAAATGTGTGTAATATCACTCCGTTGATGTGGTGTGCAGGTTCCACATTGGATGGCGACCGTTGCTTGGTATTCCGAGACGATTAACTGCCTCTATCAATGCTAGGTTGCAGAGCCAGAAATATAAGCCCATCGCACTGTGCAGTTCATCATCATTTTCTTTTGAAGATTACTGCTGCCACGCATTGATGGCGATCGATTAGGTTCTTGTATCTCTGAGATTATTGAGAACATAACTCTATCTCCCGTGGCTGAAGGAAAATAAAAAATGCCAAAAGCGATCACAAGTTTGTTGCTTTAAAATGAATTGTTCCTCAACTCATGCCAAACTCTGCATCTTCTCGGGAAGTAGGGGAGGTTGCGCTTTGGCAAATAATTAAAAAAGGAAAATAACCCCTTGACAGCATCGGAAATTCCAGATTCCTCCTCAGGCTACCGCCATATCGCACCCTGAGAATCAATTCAAAGAGAAGGAAGCTTTGATCGGTCGTCAAATGAAGCGGAGCGTTCTTTCGGCATTGTATCCGACACAATTTATCTGTTTACCTAACCTAATCTGCAGCATATTAGGTTGGGTAACTGTAATACTTTTCTGTAAGGCCTTTTTTTGGTAAAAAGTTATAATTGGGTATCCCTGGATTCGTTGGTGAATTTTTTTGCTGTGATGGTCTTGTGCAAACTAGGCTGTCAGTTTGAGATGGGCTGCTCCATTTGTCCTACTGAGCCGTAATTTGGTGTGGAATCCGACTTCCTCAGTTCATACATGTGCCGTAGGTACCCGTTTATAGGGTACGCAACCATTCACAACCCATTCATAGAAAGAAAGGACAAAGACAGGAAAAAGAGAGCGAAAATGCATTAGGTTGTTCAAAAATTAATTTCGATTTTTTTTTTTTTTAAATGAAAGACTATTTTTGTATAATAAACAAATGCTTTATTAAATTATATATTATCCGTTCTGGTCCAACACCTTTTGCCATCTTTTTGGTAGTAGCATAATTCCACGCTCATAAAATTTTTGGTCTTTGCTGGCAAAAAACTGATCGAGGTGGTTCTTGACCTCCTCATTTGAGGTAAATGTTTTACCATCTAAAACATTTTAGACTGACCGGAACAATTAATAATCCGATGGTGCCAGTTCCGGAGAATATTGTGGGTGTGGCATTGTATCCCATTCAAGCTGCAAAAGCTTTTGGCAAGTGACCAAACTTGTTTGAGGTTTCGCGTTGTCTTGGTGAAACACTATGCCTTTCCTGTTTATTAGTTCTGGCCTTTTCCGTTGAAGTGCATCATTCAGTTTGTCCAGCTGATGACAGTAGACTTCCGAATTAATCGTTGTGTTGTCTGGTAAAAGGTTTTAAAAAAAAATTCCTTTAAAATCCCACCAGACAGTATCGCCTTTTTTTGGTGAATATCGGCTTTGGAAATGGTTTCAGCCGGTTCATCTCTTTTGCTCCATGACCTCTTGCTTTTGACGTTGTTGTATACAACCCATTTTTCACCCCCAGTGATGATGCGCTTCAAAAACGGATCATTTTCGTGACGTTTGAGAAGCGAATCGCAGACGTCAATGCGATGACAGATTTCTCTCTGTGAGACATAAAGAACCCATACATCGAGCTTCGAGGATAATCCCAGGCCTTTCAAATGGTCATAAACTGTTGTTATTCGCCGTTTCGCATCAACTAATGCCTTTATCACGTCTTTATCAGCTTCAATCGGCCTTCCCGAACGGTGCATATTCGATATCAAAATTGCCGAAATTTAGCGAACCATTTCTGACACTGGTGTACTCTCAACAGACCTTCTCCATCAAATCGATCAATTTCTTTCTGGTTTGAACAGCATTTTTACTCTTTCTGTAAGTATAGCAGTAAGATAAGTCAAAAATGCTGCTTATCGCTCTCCATATTTAAAAGGCACCAACCAAAAACTACTGCGTAGAATTAATTGGAATTTTTCACACACAAGTCTTGCTATATGAGCTCTCAAAGCATATAATAATTATACGGCTTAAGTGTGAAGTTGGGTGCAAATAAATACAATTAAATCCTCTGTCGGGTAAAACGGAAATTACTTTCCGAACAACCCAATACATCCATGCTCGAACCGGGTTTCAAACAAGAGAGTTGTGTATCCGCAGTCAGGCACACTGACCACTATATCGGGTGGGCGGCAGTACGTTAGATGGACGACTTATAAAATGAATTTTATGATTTGCACCTCATATTAGCTGTAGGATTCAGCTCTTTAGAGTCTGTATTGTTCAGGTGTTTGGGACTTCTATTCTCACTCGATAATACCGACGACTCCATTTGTACAACAAGGAGTTGAAAGTTTACTACATCCTGTCCGGCAACAGAACAGAAAGTAATTTAAAACTTTCAACCTGGGATTCGCCGATTTTTTTTTCTTTCTCCAAAACAAGCGGTACTCCATTTTATACCGACTCTGGTTTTACAATAAAACAGAGCATGTTGACTTCCCGAAAGACTTTGTAACGGACTGTGGGCCGTATACAAGTGTCACAAGTGAGGGATCGTGGAAAATTCCCGAGCATACACCTGCCAGATGCGAGAGAAGAAAACTGATAGCGGAAATCACTTTACATTTTCTTCATTGGAAAAGACTGAACCCGTAACTTAATGGATCGGAAAGCCTTCTGATGTCCCGTAGTGAATAGCCTAAAACTTTTGTGATTTGATAATGTTAATGTTTGTGATGTCCTATCTAAGCATATTATAGTTGTTTCCCAACGCGCTTATGAATGTGTAAAAATATGAATTTATTAATAGTTTATTCAATAGCTGTTATTTATGAATGAAAACTAATTTGTTTAGTTTTAAAGATATCTACATCAATAACGCACTTGTGAAAAAAATCACAAGTTTTAAAGCTACTTTAGGGTGATTTTTTACAATTTCCTTTTCAGAAAATCTTAAAAATACCTTTTTGAACATTCTTAAGCAGGACTAAGCTTTGTGATGCCGAGCTGGAAGCCGAACAGTTAGCGTTCTTTACTAGTGTACCACCACTCAAAGATTCTATTCCAGCGATAGGCTTGCATGTTGTCGCAGTGGTTCGGAATCCATTTTAAACTGTGACTCACCCAATACAAGTAGCTGTCATGTGACGTAACTCTAATTCCTAAAGAACACTGTTACAGATTTCATCCAAAAATTATGTACATTGCTTATGCCTATTAGAATGAAGGTGTGCATTTTGTATTCTTGTGTAACCAAGGATAGATTTATTCATGCAGATTTCCATCTCTCTTCCTAAGGAATGAAAATCTTTTTTTTCTCAAACTTAAATGCATTTTACAGAATGCATGACTGAAAGGATGATAAGTACAATGATTTATTGAAAGCTGATCCTGTAATTGCTGATTTTAATCTTTTCATGAGAACATCAGCTCATCCGCTCTCATTTGTTACAGGCTCGGGCATCTTCGTGTCTCCGAAGGGAGTGCTGCTGCGCTCGGGATCCGTCGGAACGAGCCTCCTCGTCTGGGCAGGCTGTGGCATCCTCTCTCTGCTCGGTATGTGTGTGTGTGTTTTTTTTATTATTATTAAAGTAAAAATTAAGGAAACCAAATCAAGAAATTGGCTAATTAACAATGTAAGTTCCTTTAAGCAATTTTTTAATAAAACAAATGAAAGTTATGAGCAAATAAAAAAGTATAAATCAGAAGAGACTTTTAAATTTTGTGAAAAAATTCAGAGGAAAATAAATATTGAATCACAGAGAATATATTTAGAGGAAAAGTATTAAGTAAAAAAAATTTTAAAAAAGGAAATTTTTTAAAAAAATAAAAATTAAGAAAAAAGACCAAAATGAAAAAGAGAAAACTTGAGCCTTCTCTAATAAGGGGAATAGGGGCAGTCGTTTCGAATCTATTTGTATCAAAATATTTAAGAATAGACCAAAAAATACACAAGTGAATTATTCTCAAAGCCTCAAAAACGTATAAAAAATTAAAAAATTAACACTATAATTAAGAGAAAATAAAATTATCGCAAAAGAAATTATAAAATATAATTAAACCACATGAAGAAATGTAAAGTATTTAAAATGAAAGACTTATATATATATATATATATTATATATTATATATATATATTATATATATATATATATATATATTATATATTATATATATATATATATATATATATATATATATATATATATATAATTAGTATATTAATCGGTATATTAATAGATAAAACGATAACAGAGTCAATAGAAGAATTGAAAACATTTAAAAAGACGGAAATAATTAAAAATTATGTTACCAGGAAAATGAATAGAAACATAGCTTATACGAAACTAAAAGTTTAAAAAAAGGTAAAACAAAATATCTTTTGAATCTCTATTTTAAAATGCTTTTCTGAGTTGTAAGTGATAGTGTTTCACAGGTCAAGTTACAGCTAAAAGTGAATAATCAGGATACAGTGTGAAAAAAAAATTATAAAATGAGAGAAAGAATTGAATTGCGAAAGAATTATCTTTTAAAATCTAAGAAATTCATATAGATCATATTAATATTTCCTTATAACTGGAACTATAAGCCCCTGTCATTTTCATTTCAAGTATGGAATGTTTGGGATATATGATTAAGTGATACAAAAATCAAGGAAGAAGCATTTTTGTTTAATTTTAATTAGACTTCAGTAAAATGAAGTTTCATAAAAGTGCAACACATCCATTATAAATCACCCTTGCGAAAGATTTAGAGCTTTAGTTTCAGAGGATTTCCTGTCTCAAAAACTTAATTAATTCAAAAATTTAGAAATGATTGGAAGGTAATAAATAGCCACACATATAGAATAAATTAATTTATTAACCATAAAGTGGTTGTTCCTTTCGTTCCAGTTGAGATCATGAATACGCCCCATTATTACAACTCTCATTGGTTTAAAATACGCATGACATCAGATGACGTTTCCTGTACGTCACATCGTATTGAGACGGTGTCAATCATCCGACTATTTGCTGCTTGCCTTATAATCGCATTCTTAGAGCGGCAGCAAACAAATCAAAATTTACCATCGAATGCCTGAATATAAACAGAAATGTGAGTTAACATCCATTCATGGGTTCTTATCAGTAATAAAGAAATATTATTTTATTATACTTTTTTTCTCTTTGTAAAAGTCTCTAAAATCATAGTATTTACCTATTGTTCTAAATAATCAATTTTTAGATCCTTAGCGATCTTGTTTCCAAAATTGAAAACGATGACAATAGAACTGAAAATAAAGCAAGTGAGAAAAACATAAGGTGAAACATCCACTTTGTGATTAGTTTAAATCGGCAAAGATGATTTAAATTTTGTCATTAGAAATTGGGCGACTTTTAATAAAATAATGACTTTTAATAAAAATCAAATTAATTGGATACTATTTGATAGTTTAACTGATAATAATGTTATCAAAATTTCAATTAGAAATATCTGTTTAAATCAATAAATTCAATGATTTTAATATTGACTTTCGTTTTATCTAGCTGAATATACCCATCTCACTATGCTCTGTTGAAATTTTCTAGTTTTAAATCTCGTTCAGTGAATTGACGTAGTCGACATTTAATTTACTACATGCTTGCTTACTTTATTCAGGTTTTATGAAAGGAAAACGTGTAGCAAATATTAGAAATGTCCATTAAAATTAATGTATTTTTGTACTGAAAAGACAAATATTGTAATTAAATGTAATGTAAACAGAACAACATACTGAATTCACTTCTGACTGAAGTTTGAGTTTCAACAATTGGAAACATGAAGCTCTACTTTTTAACATTTGTAAAGAGTGTTCACATTACAAAAATCAAATACTTCAAAACGATGTTACACATGATTAAATGATGTCTATATAAATCAGATAAAAAGTAATCGAATGAGGATTATAATTCTTGAAAGCTCTTAAATTACGAAATTATTAAAAAGATTAAAATTTTTACACTTTTCAACCACGTTCTCATGCATTTTCGAAGGGTGATGTAGTGGTGAAAGCGAAAACGCATTCGTTGAAGAGAATAAAAACAATATTTTTCAAATTTTGAAAACGTGTATGTACGACTATTCTTTGTTGTTTATTTCAGGTGCGCTGTGCTACGCGGAGCTGGGCACCATGATCACGAAGTCGGGAGCGGAGTACAGCTACATGATGGATGCCTTCGGCCCTCTCCCTGCCTTCCTCTTCTCGTGGGTGTCGGTGCTGGTGTTGAAGCCCTCCATGATGGCCATCATCTGCCTCTCCCTGGGCGAATACGTGGTCGAGCCCCTCAACATCGGCTGCCCGCCCAACATGTACGCCGTGAAGCTGGTGGCCGCCCTCTCCATTGGTGAGTGCCCTTTGTTCGCCACTGTATTTTCTGGAGTAAGACTAGAATTGTTTGACACAATGTAAACAAGCAGCCTAGTAACTGAAAATGCTATAAGGCTTTTTAACCCTTTGCTTTCCACTCTCGTATATATACGCCTTGTTAAGAGAGTGCATGGAATGCCACAACCGTAATTCAAGATTCTTTCTGAAGATTGTTTTTTTGTAGTGCATATCTAAAGTTAGATCCATGGCTTTGGGGTGCAATAGAATATCCTTGACATTGGTTACGTTTGTTTCGTAAAAGTTAACAATTAGAACTTAAAGCGTGCCTCTTTATCCCTATTGCACCGTTTAAGTGCGCGTGCCTGTCTGAAAACCCGTAGCACTGTGGAGCGAATCTAGTATTTTTTTTCTTTCAGTTTCTGGATAACTTTTTTCATAGATTGAGTGAAATGAAAAAAAGAACTTGAAATATTATCAAGTGTGTGCCTCTGTGACTTAGTTGTAAGATAGCGCTCTTCAGGGCGAAATGTCACGAATTCGATCCCAGCTGCTGTTGAACAACGGAAGATAAATACTTCTACCTTACATTTGCATGTAAGTTTGGGAGTTTTTTTAGTTTCCTCCCTTGCTGAAACTGAATTACGACTCGCCATCTTTGAGCAATTCTGCCGGAATGGAAGTACGCGGTGAACATTGAAACGGCTTACGACAGCCTCAGGGGATTAAGCTGTCTATTACACTGTATCAAAGTCTAATTTGAATGCGTACAGCTCTTCCCTCCCCCTCCCCCCCAATGCTTCGGAGTCATTTAATTTTGTCCCTTGCATCACGTAAATATGGCTATTAAATGATGGCCGTGGTAGACTGGTTGATGAGGGCGTCTTTCTTATTATCGGAAGGTAGTGAGTTCGAATCTATGCTTAACTGGAAATTCGTCGTGTTCGCTAATGGCAGTTGGGGCACGTTAAATAGGTCGTAATCACAATGCCTTCCAAGTGAAGTGATAACTCTGAGAGTGACCGGCCAAATATTGGGGTTCTTATGTTTCTAAATCAGGAAAACTCCACCCGGCTGTTCTATGTAACTGGTAGAGTCCAACTCAGGGATAGTTGCAAGGAAGCATGCTGGGGCAACAACGGCTATTACTGTGGGAATTGGAGCTCTCGTGTCAGGTGGAAAAGTGACTGTCGAGAATTAACCAAGAGACCTTTGCCTATGGAAATATATCCTCGTGAATTCAATGTGTAGAGCGCTTGCTGAAATCTTACAGGTAGCTGTTCACAAGGCATCAAAACACGTAGACTCTCACAGCAGGAAAAAAGAGCAAAATGCCTGGAGATCCCCTGTAAGCAGCTCCCAAAACTTCAAGCGGGAGTTATCCTCCCTCACACCAAAATGTCTCCCCGGTTATATCGCTAATTTAGATTAATATATGAAGAATACGGTTTGGAGGAAAAGGAAATTAGCGAGAGAGAGCAATCAAGATTCTTTCAAAATGACATTTTATATGACATTGGTGATACGATACCAGTCATACGCCTTTAAAGATATCGTCTTTAGAATAATCACCAAAATCATTTTGAGCCACGGTCAGGTGACGAGGTCATACCTGATCTGGCTCCTCTCTACACCTACGCCGCTCCGGCGAAAGAACTTTGGCCGACACAGATCAACAGGGCCACATACCCATTCATCTGACGGAGCTTCAACAGCTCGGTGAGGGAAGATGTGGTCACCCTTCGGTCGCTATCAGAAGCAAGAGATTCTTCTCTCTGATGTTCTTAATGAAAGCGTGCTGCGTCTCTGCGGCTGATACAGTGACATATTTTGTTGCACAGTATGCTTTGAACTGATTTTTATGTAAAGTGCAACTAATTTATGCGTTTTGGTCTTCGGTTCAATAGTTTATGGGTTCATCTCCCGCATCGAATTTTGAAGTGGTACGAAATTGTCTAACCCTAGTAGATAAAAAATAACTGAGAAAAACAAACCAAAATAAATCTAGCAACTATTTTGCAAAAAGGGTTGGGTGTATTTTGGATTTCATATCAAAACAGTTATCTTTTTTTTAATATTTTATTTATTTTTGAAAGTTTAGATAACATTCTTAAAATTATTTCTTCAATTCCTATAAATTTCTTAGTAAACATATGTTTATTGGGAAATGTATAGAAATCTGGAAGTATCATTCTTGTGTCGGATATTAAATTCACTTCAGAGTTCATTCACCTTTAAATCGTTCAAAAGTTCGATGTTCCACGGGGAAACACCCATCGTTTGCAATGAGTGGGTGCGGCTGTAAATGAAGGGATGAAGTTAGAAATCATCTTCAGGTTTGCTCTCGAGAAATTGCTGGAGATTAAGTCGTGCAATTAAAGTAGCATCGCATCCATTAATAGCAGTTTGTGGTATAAAGACCAACTATTTGGATGTTGTGAATAGCGGTGATCTGTCTATTGGAATATGAAATTAAGCCATTGTGAAGTTTTGATCATTTGTCATAAGAAAAAACTTAATTGTGGAAAATTGATTGCGAATTAGAAGCACATGCAAATGGCAGCAATTTGAGCATTTAATACAGAAGAAAGGTAATTTATGTTGTTGTTACTTATGACACTTGGACAAGCCAAGCTCGGTATGCCGTTGGCTATGCGAATTTAAGTCAGTAGGTTGCGTCTTTCGTGTTAACCAGAGCATCAAGTAGGTGAAAGTACGACTTTGCTGTAAGATTCCTGTGATAGATGGCCCCACCAATTTTAACATTGATCTGGCAGGAGAGAAAATTTTCTCCAGACCTTTACACTCATGGTAACAGGAGATTAATCCTTCAAGTGCTCATCAGTTAATAGAAGTAATAATTTACTTTACATTTCAACAAATTTAATTTGACATGGAAGACATTTCTTAATCTTTGGCGAACAAAAATCTTACCTGACTGTTATCTATTTGAAATGCATGCAGGCTTCTTTATTGGCATAATCAGTAATTATGATTCAGGCGAAAACTAAATCAGGGGTGAGTAGTTTAGTTGCGCCGTCTTTATACTAGGCAACAATCTGGCTTCGGACAAGTTTTCAGTTTAACGCTTTGTGATTTGAAGTTTTACTTTAAGGATGGGCCTTTGTAGTCGTTTTGAATCAGTTCTAAAGAGTAAACGAGTTTAACAGGGATTTTGATCAAAAGTAAAGGATAATCCAACACATCTTGAGAACGTATCATTTGTAAGAAAATATTAAGAAGAAGTAAATTGCGTATACTTAATTTCTGACTTAGAAAAAATATAAATTTTGAATTAAGAAAGTTGAATAAACAGAAATGAACTTTGGATTTCCGGATTTAAGTTGTTATGAAGTAATGTTTTGTTAAAATAATGTCTAAGCATTTAAATAAATGTATACAAATTTTTATATAGTTACAAATGGAAATCAAAACATTTTATTGCTTTTATAAGTTACCAACCATATACTTATCTACATTGATTGATCATGAATTTTCTTATGAAATTATGTATATATATAATCCTAAAAAAATATTTAAGTATTAAGAATTTTGAATTTAGCGTTATTAATTCCCTTTTCCTCGGCAGGGATGTTAGGATGTCATTAGAAAATACCTTATGAGCGAAATGCTTGAGGCATTTTGCTTTATAATGAGCTTCGCACTATTTTTTTGTTAACACTTGTAAAACTTACATTTGATCCGGCCGGAAACTGTCGCTGAGAGAACTTATCCACGTTGTCGTTGCTGTGTTGGATCCTCCCTTATGTGGCCAGCCGCAAACAGTAATGTGCCAGCTGAGGTGTCGACTGCGACTGGGGCTTAAAACGAAACTGAGTTTGGATTTGTTAAGATACTTCGGTTGGCAGAAACTGACCGCAGGAAACGTACACTGATACTTTTAATCTCATCAAAATTAGAGCGCCAAGGCTTTTAAGAAATTCTTTTTATTTTAATTGAAGTAAAATTACTTCATATTTGCAAATTCAATAAAATATTACGATTGATAAGAGGATACTGTAACTATTAAGAAAACTGTAAATTATGGAATAAAAGATACTTTTCAACCAAATTTGTTGTAACTTGTGCCTCTTGGACAAGCCAAGCTAGCTATATCATTGGCTATGTGAATTTAAGTCGGTAGGATGCGTCTTCAGTTTAATCAAAGCACCACAAAGATAAAAGTACGTATTTGCTGTAAGACTCCTCCTATGGATGGCACCACCAGAAGATTCACTCACTCTGCTGTGACAGTGATCTGGAGGGGGAAGAAATTTTCTCCAGACCATTATACCCATGATAACCGCTGAACGACCAAACACAAGACTTTCAATTTCACACATTTAATGAGCACCTATATCGCATATTCTTGGTGAGTCTTTGGCGGCATTGGGAGTCGAACCCCGGCCTTCTGGACGGGAGGCCAGTGCCCTAACTACTAGGCTACCATGGCCATACGAAATTTGTTAAAAAATAAATCTCATAAAATATTTACTACTGTGTAATATTCAGGTAGGAATATTCGCGAAAACAAATCATTGATGGGTATAACACAAACCGCTTCGTCAAGTCTTTGAACATTAGAGGCGAAAATACATCAGATCAAATGGAGGACTAGTACTAGCAAAAAGTGCTGTTGCATTGGCCATAATAGAGAGTTCGGAAACAAGCAGTTATAATTAACTTATGTATATATTACCGGAAAGAGTGAAGAAAAAATTTATCTGCAAAATCATCACTGGTATCGACATGTTTCTATTTATGACATTCGTTCATTGTCTATAACAAATTTCAATAGTAACCCATTCGCACTTCACTATTTTTTAAATCGAGTGAAAGTAAAATCTCATTCAACTCAAACATCACACCGGAAACAGTGTGCACTCTGCCTTAAACTGGAAACTGATTTAATAGATATTGGTTTTTGTACAAAATTTTATTTATTGTTTGTTGATATAGATTGCATAATACCTTTGAAATTTTCTCAGCTGTGAGCAGGTTTTCTAAATATTTACAGGATAAAGTGACGCTAGTTAAAATGATGACAGTTCAAAGGATAATACGAAATCATTGTATGTAAATAAAAAAATTTCTAAACTTAACAATTTTCTATGCTTTTTGAATACTTTCATAAATAGTTATTTATTCATCATTTTAAGTAGCGTCACTTTGTCCTGTAAATGTTTAGAAAACCTGCTCAGCTGAGAAAAGTTCAAAAGTATCATACAATCCATATCAACAAACAATAAATAAAATTTTGTACAAAAACCAATGTCTCTAATTATAATTATGAATTGTTTTTCAAATTTTGCTTCCCTTATATTTATTTTGATCAGCTTCAGATATTTGTTGTTGTTATTTATAACACTTCGATAAGCCAATCTTGCTCTGCCGTTGGCTCTTTGCAAATTTAAGTCAGGAGGGTGCACCTTTCGCTTAACCAGAGCAGCATGAAAGTGAAAGTACGACTTTCCTCTAGACTCCTCCGATAGATAACCCACCATAGGATCCTCTCCCTCAATTTTGACATTGATCTGACGGGAGAGGAAATTTCCTCCAGACCATTGCACCTATGTTAACTACTCAATGACCGGACACAGGACTTTCGATTCCGCAGATTTAACGAGCACGTGTATCGCATGTACTCGGTGAGATATTGGTGGCAATGGGAATGGAACCTCGCCCTTCTGGATGGAAGACTGATACCCTAACGACTAGGCTACAATGGCTTAGATATTTCAACTCTGACTAACAATGTAGCAGAAAATAAGATGGTCTAAATCGCATTTAAATCACTTCCGACTTAGTTAAATCACAAGTTGCCATCACAAAGAATGCTTCGTTGAGATTTAAATTCGTTTAAAAGTGCAGTGTGAATGGTGTTTGACATTCTAAATATGACATTTTTCATTGTTGTACGCCTTACTTAAGATTAACAGTCACTTTGTTGCAAATTTTAATGTGTACTCTACACAAATCCCATTTGTTTTTCTACACACTCAAATCTCATTTGTTTACGAATTGGAAATTCCTGTGTGTAGTAATTTTTGATGTTTAAAATATATGTATTTTTTCTTCTATTTGCAGAAATTCCTGTTCTTGTTTTTGGTAGTTAATTCATAAGTATGCACATGTTCTCATATAATGTTTCTTTACATTTCAGGCGTTATCACATACATCAACTGTCTCAGTGTGAAACTGGCCACTCGCATCCAGAACTTCTTCACTGGCGCCAAGCTGTTGGCCATCGCCATCATTGTCGTCGGGGGATTCATAAAACTCACTGAAGGTACGTCAGTTCCTTTTTGCAGTTATTCCTAACACAACAGAGAATTTATAAGGTATAAAATTTCTAGTTTAAAATAGCGTTAATAATGCTACCAGCGATAATAATGTTAATAAGATTCAGATAACGCCAAATCCTCAATATTTGGCGGAAATCCAGAAGATTAAAAATATTTGCCAAAATACTTACACTGAGATTAAAGGGAAAAAATAAGACATTTGAAAATTAGAAAGATACTCTTCAATTTTCCCGGAGCAAATCTCGACTTATTGACATTTTTGGTGATAACACACGGAAAATAGATAAAAATAAAAAAAAAAATTGAACCTATTATTTTTTCGTGATTAAACTTCTTTTACCATTATTATCTTTAACTTTTTACCTTTTATAAATATAAAAGTTAAGCAGTTAAAAATAATAATGGTAAAAGATGTTTTTTGCCATTTTGTTTCACATGGTAATACCATTTAGTAATATTATCAACTGCGCATGAAAAATGGACAAGCATCAAATTTTTTATGGAATTTCATCAATTAATTCCCAAGAATCATTTAATGGCAATTCCTATTCATTTTAAAAAACAGTCTATGCTTTCCAAATGCTACAAGAATATGCTTTTTCAAATCTCAATATTTGATTTCAATGTCAATATTTGTTTTTTAGTACAAATTCCACTGCATAAATTTAATTGAATACGGATTCCAACATTCCAGGAATTACCACCGTTTGCGTAGCTCAGATATTTATTTGGACAGTTTACTCCACAACTTTTCGATGATTTGAATATGAAAACCCAGTATCTGAATCTGTGAAATTATATTTAGAATGACCACCGAAAAATTCAAATAAACTTCGTTTTTAAATTCTTCACTGCTTTAAACTCGTCAATGAAATTAGCTTTGCAAAACGTTCCTCAAATAAAGTAAAATGGCGAGAATTGGTATACGCTTTAGGCATTTAGCGAATATTTTGGTTTCAATGACTAAAAATAACCAAAATAATTGCTACTTTAAAAAAGTATTTTAACTTGCCAGAAATCGTGGAATTTTTTCCCCGCTGCTAAATGGCAAATTTATTAAATGTCTGATGGTATTCTGTATAACAAGATGCAAAGACATGTTTAAAATATCTAAGAATTTTTGCTATATGCCACAAAGAGCACATATTAAGCATATAATCTAACTTGAAGTTAAATTACATTATTGCGTTTTCTTGGATTCCAGGCAGAATTTTACTGACATGTTAGGAATAACTGTGCATCTTTCAATTCGGTCAAATTTCTTGATATCATTAGTAAGAGCTTTAGGTGAGAGTTAAATTCACATCAGAAATATATTCGAGTCTTACTTCCATTCAAAACTGCAATTATAAGTATTTAGAAAAAAATTCTTATAACTTCCGGTTTATTCTTATCAATAAAAATTCTTGTAAATAGATATGATTATTGAAAAATCGTGAATATATGGATGACAAAAATTATATTTTAATCACATCTATGTATGCTAAATATGGAAAAGGGCTCCTTAAAAGTATCTGAAGTTATTTCTATATTCAACAATTATATGCATCAGACGAATTGAATTAAATCGAAAAAATTTTCTTTTATCTTAAGCAAATCCGTTGAAACATAGAAATATTGCATTTTTTAAAACTAATTTTACGAACAGATATCACAACTCTTAAGATTATAGTTTTTATCCAATGATCAAAACAATATAATAAATAATTTCATAATATGCATTTTCCATAAATGAAATCTCTATTTTGAGAACAAAAAAACATTTAAGAATGGATTAATCTCTATTTTGAGAACAAAAAAACATTTAAGAATGGATTCTAAAAACTATAAATCAGGTTTGAAACTTGCTTATTTTAGATATTTCTTTAAAAATAATCCATAGTTTCCGTAAAAGAAATATTTAATTATGATTCGAATCTGTTTCTTTTCTTTTTGTGAAGTTGACTTCGCAAAGCCTCTACTGAAGCTAATGGCACGGTTGATATACTTAAGCTTCCTTTCTCAGAGGCAGGACAGCCCTGGCCTTCTCCGTAATTTTCCTCCAGGCCTCTTTATTTTTGGCTATGTTTTTAAAGTTGAGCTTCCTTAAAGTGGCAAAATCCTTTTCTAGTCCCTTCTAAGAATGAGTCCATGCCTAAATCCTGCTCCAAAGGGCTCTGGCAAAATTTACTTTTTGTGTTGGACGCTCTTTGTTCCTTTTAATAACATGAGCAGCTGTTTCAATTCTTTAAATTTGTATGTATTTGATGATATCTGGATCTCTGAAGGCACGTTACAGCTCTGAATTAGAGCATCCTCAAATTGCATACCTTCAAAAGTGTCCTACACCAGCCGCCGCTCAGATCTCGAGAGCATTTCCATTTTTTTTGTGTCATTGGCTGAGTTTCTGATGAGCATATAAATATATTCGTTATAATATCGATATAAAGTCGATATCTTAATAACATATTGTGATCAAGTAAAATAATTGCCTTTTAAAACATTATTTCTAATTTGGAAAAATTAGTTATATATTTAAATATTATTCGTATAAAATTTAATTCATTTGATGAAGTAATCATTTTAAATTTCGAAAATAATAAAGAACATAACAAGGCAGATGATTCAGCCATGCGTTCTGATGCTCAATGGAATTTTCTGTACTGATTCAATACGAAAAATGCATGCATGCTTTGTAAATCGGGAATACAACAGTAAGTTTAGGGCAGAAGATAATTCAGGTTTACCACGTATGCGCTTCATTCGATTGCAATGTTTGGATTTTTGACTTGTCATTGTAAAGGTTGGGGGTAAATTTCGATGACAAACCTCAATCAATGTATGAGTGACTTTATTTGTAAAACAATTTGTCACACACCTAAGAAAAAATTGATCTTGATTGAAAATATAGAGATTATTTGTTATAATTTCTGAAATTTCCTTTTGTGCACGATTGGCGTTCTAATTCTGCTCACTTTTCAGGTCATACCAAGCACTTGGCAACCGGTTTCGAAGGGGAGCCAGTATCCTTCTCGAACATCGCAACAGCATTTTATAGCGGTTTGTGGGCCTACGACGGATGGTTAGTGATACGACGTCAGTACAAGACCAATGCCTCATACTCTTTCCTAACTCGAAACTCGTCAAAAACGCACACAGAATTTTAACTGAAGTTTCCTGAAATATCCTTCATTTTATACATGAGAAAAAAATCATTCACCAAATTTTCACTGTCAAAAAATTGCAATTTTCAGCAAATGGTGACAAAATAACAACGATAAAATATTCCTTAATAACTTTCTGGCTCGAATAACTTTAAAAGCCAAGATTATAATGCTATTGTTTCAGTAACCATAAAGCAGTTGTTTCATTCGTTCCCGTTTTGAGATTATGATTACACCACTTTATTACTTAAAATATCATGTTATCCATGAGATAACATCTCATCGACGTCATATCGTACTAAGACGGCGTCGAGAAGTCATATTGACGACGAGTTTGCTGCCTTGCCTTTCAATCATGTTCTTCGAGTGGCAGAAAACAAGGCGATGTTCACCACCGAATATCCGAATTTCATCGGCAATGGGAAAAAATCCATTCATGATTTTTATCCGTAAAATAAAGAAGTATCTTTAATAATAATTTTTCCCTGTTGTAAAAGTGTCCAAAATCATCACAATTATCTTCTCTAAATTATTAATTTTCAAATCTTTAGCGATATATTCTCTCCTTCCAAAATTGAACACGTTGACAATAGAATAAAAAGCAAAATGAAGAAGACAAGATAAAATATCCACTTTATAATTAGTTCAAATCTGCAAGGACGATTTAAATGTTTAATTTTATTGCAAATATGAAGCTTTTTCTGCTTGCGTTTTTGACAGGGTTTTGTAGAAAAGAAATCAGAATGGCAAGAACTAGAGATTTTGTTACTGATTGCACATGCACATACACGCATTAATGTGAGAAAATCACGAGGTTCATCCAGTGAATAAAAATCGCTTAGTTCATGAAAAACTATTAATTGAAAAAATTGTGACATGTATGAAGCTTTTATCACTTCTTACACCTGTGCTGATACGAGCTTTCAGATTTATAATATTATACTTTTCAGTAGCCTGTTCAACATCTCAAGAGGTCACTGCATTGAATAGTAGTTGTTCATAACATCTAAAATTTTTGCTCCTCAGAAGTTCTTTCAGCTTATGTAAGAATTACTTCAAATTTAGAAAACAATGAAAAGTTCTGCTGAATGGTCCAATGTTTCTGCAGTAACATAAATATAAAAAGGAATAAAAATCATGAAAAAAAATATTCATAGAAAAAACCTCCTTTTTGAGGGTCGTTTGCCGTGATTTTCTTAGAATATCGCTGAAGACTCTCTCCAAGAATAACTTAAGATTGACAATGATTGGAATATATCTACTATTTGGCTTCACAAAAATGGCATCAGTAGAGTATATCATGGAAACTCTTAAGATTATATATATGACCAAATACGCCAAACTATTAAATGTTGATGACAGTGAAAAAATCTGAAAGTTTCATATATGTAACAAAATTGCTTTATTGCGTTTTTTTGTATTTCGTAGAACTAAACAATCTGGATGTCTCTAGTATTGAAATATTTTATAGCTTATAAGTACTTCGTTTTTCAAGAAAAAATCTCGCCAGTTATTTCAAATAGCATTCAACCTTTGGCTTTAATTATGTATTAAACAAATGAATACAAATTACAATATCCATTCTGGTTCATTTTCTACAGTATAATGAGTTGAATTTATGAATTTTGTGATATCTATTAAGTAAGTTTTTGAAAATGTATATATTAATTTTTAAGATTTAAAGTGTATTTTTTCAGGTAAGATGTCTTTTAACTTTTTATATTTTATTCCAAAATTTTCTGAAATGTTAAATATTTTTATAACTTTTTTCAAGTTGTTATTGCAATAATAACGAGAATTGTTACTAAATTTTACTAGTTAATGCATTCTAATTTTTTTTTGTAATATATTTATATTATTTTGATTTTATAGTATATGTTAGACATTTTTCAGAAATTTTCATTCCAATAAAACATTTTAATACAAAATTAAAATTAGTCACACATATTCACATTTGCAAATTTGCTTTTGTTAAAATATACTAAGTAAAAATCAAAATATATTTTTAAATACGGTTTTTAAGAGATATTTAAAGTATTTGGAAATCCCTCTTTGAAAACTTATAAATTATAAATTTGTCCAAAATAACCAAAGGTTAGTGGGAAGTATATAAACATGATAAATTAAATCAAACTTTATAACCTGTATTAGAATATGAAGAATTGATTTTTATTCCAAAACTGATGAATATCAATTTAGATTTTTAAAAAATCAATCAATTTGTACTTTCCTCGTTTTTTCTGTTAATGTTTAAAAAAAACATTTGAGCATTCTTGAAAAATATTCAGAACAGTGCATATATTTTCAATATAAAAAAACATAATTTTGTCAGGACCGGAATTAATTATCACCCCAAATCCTTAATTATCGGCAAGAATTTCGAATAATATAAAGTTTTTCTAAACTATATACGATTTTTAAACCTATCTTAAAATTTTAGGAAAAATGACTCTAAGCAACATTAAAAATAAAGAGCGATTGCATGTGAGACTTGGCAACAAATCTATCCTCAAAAGCACAAACCATTATTTACAGTTATAGATACATTGCTTTTATTTATTTATAACTAGACGTAAGTCTTAATAAAGATAGTTTTAAAATAAATACTTTACACACTACTAAGAAAATTTAACAGCTCGATTTAGTTTCGCTTGCAAACAAGTTAAGCTTTAAACAATTTAATAAACCATTTTCATACACGCATTTTGAACCATATGCACCATGCCCATACAAATACTTTTCATCAGACTTTACTCTACTAAATGTCTGAGTAATATAAAGTAAGGAACAGATGTAGTTTAAAGATCACAGTGAAAATTGAGCTAAGATAGTATTGTGCGTGAAATGCTTTGGTTTCTCTCTCTCTCTCTCTAGTGGTTGCTAAATTAAGCAGGATATTTATTAATTGATCCATAATTTATGATTGATTCCCACCTTTTATATTAATACTTTCAGTGCTTCTGAATCCTCTTTAAGTTGCAAATCCTTGTCGAATGCTCCCTCATGAAAAAGCGATTTCACAGTAACGGCCTATATTTTTGTGTGCTTCTCGGTTTATCGCCAATTTCGCGCCATATTGTTAGCGATGTTAGTTTATTTCTGGCGATCATAGTATTTTTGGCGTTCCGGATCTCGATTTTGTTTTGTTAAGTTGATTTATAATTTTTTGCTGTACACATTTCTAGGGATTCACCGATGCAATTGATATTTTCGAAGAAAAGAATTCATTTTAATTTTAAACGCATTTAAGATTACATAAATTAAAATTTATGTAATTTTTTTAATTATGAGTCATTGCATATTCTTCTGACGCCATTTTCTTTCGAACATGCTCCAAAGCACGTTAGGAAATTTACTTTAAAAGTGTGAAATCGAGCTCCTTAGTGATAAATGTATATTTTTTTTTTCGCTTATCTTATCTTTTAAAGCATTTGTAAAATTTACATAATTATTTTACTAGTGATTCATACCATTGTGTTTTCAACATCATCTTGTTTTATAAAACATACACAAAAACAAATTTGGCGGAAAAAACATATCATCAATTCTCCCCAAGGGGCACCATAAAGTATATTCTTCCCTCAGCAACAAGCTAAGCATATAAATTGCTTCTAAAATGGAGTTACCACAAAAATATTTTTCCTACCTATTGACAATATTTTGGCAAAAGCTCTTTTGCTGAAAACTTTTCAATTGCTATGCTACACTACGTCTGTTCCTAAAAGAATTACGAAACTGGTGACGATTGAATCGATCATCCAAAATTGTGTGGAGAAATGCATTCTCGAAGTGTGGGAGAGGGGCCTGGGAAGGGGAAGAGGGGGCCTTGAATGGATGTTATTTTCATGCTGTATTATTTTCTATGCAGGAACAATCTCAATTACGTGACCGAAGAGCTAAAGAACCCGTATGTGTAAGTATTCCATTCCTTTGTTTTCTCATGCTTTCTTAACTATTATTCCAAAACAATTTTTGTTGAAATTATTATTCTCTCTTCACCCGCAAAAGTTCTTTTATGTAAAACAAAAAAATTAGTGTATTATAGTTTTTTTTAGTTTTAAGCAAATGAGTTTTTGTTAAATTTGTTAAATTAATTTTCTCTTCGAGAACAAATCTTGCAGATTTATAAAAATATATTACTTTAATGAAATGATAAGTCTAATAAGTTTTACTGTTTCATTATTATTGTAAAAATTATAGCTAGTTAATTACTTTCTGCTAATCAATAACTCGCCAAAAGTTTAATAGTTCTTGTGTATTTATTCGATGCATGTGTAAATCACTTTCCTCTCTGAAACTTTCAGACAGGATATGGCGACCGAAGAACAATTCGGTAAGGTAGAGTTCCCTATCTATTGTTTTATAATCATTATTTGAAATTTTGAGATTTTGTGGTGATTAATTTTGAGAAAAATGCATATTTTTTACTCATAAAGTCTCTAGTTAATTAAATGAATAACTTTTGATTTTTGTACTAAGGAGGAAATTGAAAATTATTTAAAATCAATATATTTTCAATCACGTATTATTTAACAAAATAATTTATAAATGTGTTAGGTTTATATGTTTGTGCTTAAAGAATTGTGTTAAAAATAAAGCGTCAAAAATGTCCACAATGAATTAAATTTTGCATTAAAGTTTTATTTATTTGAAATCTAAAGTCCATTTAGTTAATTATCGATTCATTGATGTATTAGTTAATAATTATCGAGATTATCTGTCGGCTTCATTTCATTTAGTTAATAATTATCGATATTTTTGATTTCAATTAATACTCAACGATGTTTTACAATGCAATAGTTTCCAGATAAAATATTGTCTTGTGTTGAAGTTCATCAGATTTTACATAATTCTACATCAGATTCTTTATTTTAAGTTTTTACCCCACTAATATGCAAATTTATGAAGTACATTCTCTATTTCAATTTTCATAATAAAATAAAATGAAATGCAATTATTTTATTATGAAAATTGTAATCAGTTATTTTATTATGATTATTTGTAATATTTTTCAGTTTTATTTTCTTTGATTATAAACATTTTATGCTTTGGTACCATTAAAAAAGTTTATATTTCAATATATATATATATATATATATATATATATATATATATATATATATATATATATATATATATATATATATATATATAATATATATATATATATATATATATATATATATATATATATATATATATATATATAATATATATATATATATATATAATTGAATAACATCCCAGTAAATAGAGATATTTCATTGCTTGAAATCTAATTTTATAATACTATTATAATAAATTATTAATAAAAAATAATTTCTTTTATTATTTTTGATTAATAACTTATTATAATAGTACTTGAATTAATTGTACGACATAAATAAAAGCAACCATTGCAATAAGGATAAGATAATTAAAAGTTTGAAATATCAAGCAAAAAAGCATTTCAAAAATTTAAAAAAAACATTCATCTGAAAGGATATATTTGATAGCATCGAAAAATAGTTAAGTTAAATAAACGCTTCATCTAGTGATAAAAAGAAACATATATATATATTAGGTTTGTGTTATCCTTTAACATTTAATTCAACAAATTACTGGAGATATTTGTGCTTTTTAATTAAATTAATACTTTGTAAAATTAGTGCTTCATTTAAATTTGTACAGTGAACTTCTTTTCAAATGAGTGACATTTGGTTAGATGATAAAACTAAGTTGATGTAAGTGAGTATATATTTTTAAAACATGCGTGTATCGGTATAGCTCGTATCGTAGATATTGTAAAGGTTAAAATAGAGTACATTTCTATAATACGAAATTCGTGTTCATTATTGCCATACGTATTTCAGAAACTTGCCACTTGCCATAGCGATCGGAATACCCCTGGTGACCCTATGCTACGTCCTGGTGAACGTGTCCTACATCACAGTCATGTCGACCGCGGAGTTATTAGCGTCAGAAGCAGTCGCCGTGGTGAGTAGGATTCTCTCTTCTATGAAACTATAGTTTTTCAAAGAGCTTGCTTGAAAAATGTTTCGTTCTCCAATCTTGAAGGTAGAAAATTCAATACTTGATCCTGATAATTTGATTTGCTTCTGAGTCTAAGACTTATTTGATTGAAGTATAAAAATAGGAACGAGCAATGGATTGCTAATCACTGCAAATATAGACAGTCTGAGGTTGGAATCAAACTGACGCGCTACTGAAACGGGATGACGGGAGCGCTCAATATTCCGCTTCCATCTCGGCCATTCGCTGAGTCGAACGATGTCGTGTTCAGAAAATTCCACCACTCTATCATCTGATGTGATAGAAAGAGGAGAATGTCAGCTTAAGTATCGACCAGAGCTGATACAAGAGAATGATTACACTTTAGTTTAACAGTGAATGGGTTCGATTCTCATCTTGAGATGGTATGTTTGCAGTGGTTCAGAATCCACTTTTAACTATAGGCTCTGGTCTAATGTGCATTCGTGTGGAAAAAATTTACTGCTAAGTGACAAACAACTTTAATGATCCCCAGAACGTATCTTCTTGGAAAAACTAATCTGAGTATTCAAACAAACCTTTCAATATGTAACAATTTAAATTTTTAGAGTCAGAGTACCCTACAGAACGGAAATAATGCCGTTGGTTGTTTTTTTTGACATGAAACGATTTGAAATCTCAAGAGAAATTTGAATTTTAAATTTCAAGCTTGTACCTCAATTTCATTCTACCACACGACATTTCTTAAACGAATTAGAATTTTAGCGAGAATAGTTTTGATGACAGATTAACAGAGAACTGCAATTTAAAAGAATATAAATTTAACTATATTAATTGTTCATTAACTGCAAATGCTATTAGCTAGCTTTAGCTAGTCATGCTAAACGAACAACTGCATTAAGTTGATGACTATTATTAACTAAATGTAGATAACCTTGATGACTGAAATTAAAATAACAGGTTACCTTAATCTAATAGCTTAATTACAGTCGTAAGGGCCTAATTTTTGCTGTACAAATCTCAAGCTATTCCCTTCACACACAAATTGTAAGTCCTTAAGTTGTTTGTCAAAACATTGTATGGTTAATATTGTTTAATTAAATCGAATAATATAATATAATTAAATTCAAACTCCTTATTACACCAATGTTTACAAAATTAATTAACAATTAAATAATAATTTTACGCAAATTCTAATTTTGACATTTTTTTCGATGATGAGAATCTATTTAAATTTAATATTTTTTGTATCTCGCCTACTGTTTTTCTTCTCTATAAACTGAATTTTATCAGAAGATAAATTTCGCAGATATATTTATCAGGAAAATTATTTTGTATCTGCTTAAATGATTATATATAATGTGCTTTCGGAAACTACATTGTTTGTAATTCCTGAAACATTGAGGTTTTTCCGCACTTTAGGTAAGCAATCTTAAAAATAATTTTTATGGGTTTGCCCTCACGGGGTACGTATTTTTGTTCCTAGTGATTATTTCTTAGGATTTATGATTCTAAGTTGATTTTAAGCTCTCCATGCTTCATGAGGAAATTGAACTTGCAAACTCTTGAACTGTACGCAATAACAAATTACTGAATTGAAATCCAAGGGACTAACCATTTAGCATCCAACTTGGAAAAAAAAATGAGTGATGTGTTGTTCTGAAGTACCGCCTTTTCTAGCGTGTGAGACCCGCTGTTTTTACTTTAAGAATTAATTTGAAAAACGGGTTGTGTTTTATAAGCCGATGCTGCTTCTAATACGTCGATAGTTAGTTTTTTCATTACATTTATTTCTGTAAATTTTTCCTCCATTATGAATTATGCGATTTTTTTTTCTTGTTTCCTTGCAGAGTGTGAGAATATGACCGTTACGTGTAATTCAGTGACTGCGCATGCTCTGTCATCGACAATAACAATCAAATTCATTTAAACTTTCCAATTTGTAACTTACTTATGACACTTGGACAAGCCAAGCTCACTATACCGTTGACTATCCGAATTTAAGCCAGTAGGGTGCGTCTTTCGTTTAACAAGAACACAAAGAAGGTGAAAGTACAACTTTGCTTTACGACTCCTCCGGTAGATGACACTACCATAGGAACCACTCCCTCAATTTTGACATTGATCTGGAGGGGGACTAAATTTTCTCCAGACCCTTGCATCCATGGTAACTGCTGAACGACTGACCCCAGGACTTTCGATTTCCTAGATTTAATGATATTCCGCATTTGTGAACAACTTTTAAGAGTAAAAAATCTGTATTGTTCAGTTTTCTTACATTTGTTGCCAAATTATGGCTCAAAAACAATCACGCGGCATTACTGTAACATTGCATACAATCTACTTGGAATTGCGTATGCCGAAGAACATGGAAACAAGGCTGCAAAGAGGCATTTCTCGCTTTCCTCCAACTGAAAATATTATTACGACTTGGCGAAATCAGGAAAAAGATATAAAATTGCAATACACACAGCAAACATAACCAACGAAAGGGAGCTGCACAATGATCTAAAATTAACGCGGCGATTAATATTTGGATGTTAGAACATAGAAAAGGGGAATTTTCAGAGATTATAAATAAGTATTCATCTAGCTATAGCAATTGATATAGGAATTGCAGATTTTACACGATCATCATCATGGGGTTCAAGATTAATGAAGAAAAAAAAACTATATGCAAACTACAACTAAACTATGTTTCACAACAGCCCATGTGAGTCAATGCCTACAGTGCCCATCTCTGTTTTCCTGACCGAGAGGCCCAAGGGTGCAAGGCATACGTCCAGATTAGGTGGTCAACCTAACGCGAAACTCGTAGTGTTTAGTTCCCAAGCATGTTCGGTACTCAGTTTATCGACCCACTGAAGGGATGAAAGCTGAGTCGATCATGCTCATCCCGATGTTGCGCGTGCACACATTCCAGATATTGCGGAGTCAAACATTTGATGGCAAAGAACTACGGTGTCGAATCTGACTTCAATCTTTACCGAACGTGGGAAAACAGAAGGGGAACATTATGCTCTTGTTTCCATACGCGAGAACATGGAAAGGGGAAAACCTTTTATTAATAATATGAAATTCCAAAAAACAATTCTCAAACAATTCTAAAAATTTAAAAAATTAGAGATCTTAAAGAAGAAAGCAGTGCTAGCAAAAGTGCTCACTCTCGAAAATATTGTATACAAGAAAAGCGTCAGAAACTATAAAAATCTTCACTTGCTTGGCTGAGAAAAACGAGAGGAATGACGACAGTTCCTGTTGATGGCGTTAAAGAGAAACGATGTCAAGCCGAGCATACAAGATTTCAAAGCCTCAGCTAAAAAAAATTTGAAACAAGACGCAGCTTGAGCTTCAGAAAATTATGTCATATAAGTGTAACTATGAAAAAAATTTTTGGAAATTAATTGGAAAGAAGGACATTGAAGTCATTGCTTTCTGAGTAAAATCCAAAGGCTATTATCAATGAAATGTTTTATATATATATATATAATTTTTTTTTAAGAATTTGGCCGAAAGAACACTTAGCTTTAAATGCGATAAACCAAATTTTTAAAGAAAAAAAAAGGGAGCCAAATAATTAAAGAATTGCAGTGTTTCTTTCAACCACAACAGGAATGGAATAGAAAAACTGCCACTGCTTTTCATGGGAAAATATTATTTATAAAATTTTTTCCCCGTGGTCGGGGTAAATAAGGTTGTATTGTCCTTTTCTACCCAAGGAACCTGCCAGAAATATCAACCTCTTTGCCGCCAATGCGTTACCGGGGTGGGCCACCATCGCACCCTCACACATGACATAGGGACCTGTTTATAGGGTAGGCACCATTCATACCTCATTCACGCATAAGGAAAGGACAAAGACAGGATAGAGAGAGAGAAAGTACATCCATGCCTGAACCGGGATTCGAACCCAGGACTTCCCTATCCATAGTCAGGCACGCTGACCACTAGACAAGTTGGCCGGCTTATTTAAAAAGTTTAAATGTTTCAAAAATGCTTAAAAACTACGGACTGCCTATCATGCTGACTTTAGAAATTGGATGAGTGAAAGCATTTACGAAAACTGTCTAAGAGTCTTAGGCATTTTTTCTATCTGAGAATCGTAAGTTCTCCTAAATGTGGAATGCTCATGTTGAAGTCCCGGATTTTCAGTCGATTGGTGTGTGGAGTTTTTTCCCGCGTAGTGCAACGTCCGCCTAAAGCCCACGGACCGGGGCATGATCAACACTTCAAAAGCATCGAAGGGTACTTTTGCAAAGAGTGATTACGGGGTTGGAGCTAGAATGCCCTTGTGCAACTGACCTTCTAGCAGTCTGTCAATCAATGCTTGGAATGATGCTGGAAGAAAGACATTGTCGAAAGCATTTTCATATGAAGGTTTTATTTAAAAAAAAGCACCGCACCTGAAGAAAGCCAACTTAATTTACCTGAGGACTTGAATGAAGGTGAATCACTCATCCATGAATTCCAACAAAAAAAACTTTTGCTACCTAAAATTTCTTTCGAGGATTTTTTTAATATAGACTCACCTGTGATGTGTGCCGAAGGAATATCAGTTGATAAAACTATTGAGAACTGAAAACGATAAAGAGCTTTCTGATATCGAAAAAGGAAAAAATGATGTTGTGCTAAGAACGCCTTTAAAAAAAGCTGCTGAGTAGCTAACAGGCCTGTAAGACTCTTCTTAGACGCATTTTTGAAAGACATTATTTATTGAGTACTAAATATAATATTGAGTAATATTTGAACCTAGATGAGGCAACTGAACTGGTAGATGAACGATTAGGCTATCCGTCCAAGGGTTCATGGATTCCATTCTTACGTTGCGCCTAAAGTCAATGTGTGCGTTGTTGCAACGAAAATGCGATAATACAGAAACAAGTTTTGTTTTTTTCCACAAATGTATTTTATTCACAGTTCTTTTAATATCATAGTGACTGCAATTACTACTGTTTTGAGCTGTTGTTGTTACCACTGTTTTTACATACGGCTAAAACCAATATTCTTGTGATACAAAATACAAACACATCAAAACTGATGATTGAATCGTCTGACTCCTTGTTTCACTCTCAACAAACTCATTGACTGGATAAAGCCCATATTATACTATTGCAAAGATGGTCTTTGAAATTTCGATAACATTCATATACTATGGTAACTCAGCTTTTATTAGCGCTATCCACTCTAGAATGTTAACTATTTGTCAGCAAATATCTCCATATCACCAGAAATATCGCAAAATGTCGCCAAGCTGTTTAGTCCTAGGCATTATTTGCTGTTCTAGCAAATAATGCCTAAGACATATATATATATATATGTTATGAGGGAGTATAGAGATTAAGTAGAAATCAAAACAATAATTTAATATTTAGCTTGCTGAATTTAATTAATAATGACAAATAGAAAAGTTATTTACAGATTAAAGTTAAATGCGGAATTTACAAAATTGAGAAAATAACAATTAGACATCTTCCGTAATCGTTTTCTATCAACGCGTTCGTCTAAATTATTTCCAAACTCTTTCTCTCGCTCACGACAAGGTCCCGCTTGGCCAAAGCTTAGCGTTGTTACGTCATGTTCCATCTGACTTCTTATTGGTGGAAGAGTTAGGAGAAAACACTGGCCCTGGTTATAGCTCTCCTTTGCAACATTTCCGATCACACACATATATATATGTCTAATATTATTTGAGAACTGTTTCTATAAAGATCCAGGTAAACTCAGAAGTCGGCCTATATCAATTTTTCACATTGTCTTTATTTATATTTCTTCGATATTGAGAAAAAAAAACACTCGCACTGCTCATGTTCTTCTTAATTATGTTGTTCTTATTATGTTATTGGGTTTGTATGTCATTTGGGCACCTCTGCTTTTATCAGCATTTTGTACTGTTAACTCCAAACCCAATGTTTCTAGTTCCAGTTGCTAGGGTTACCCACTTTATTAATAAAATCCGATAAACCTTTAATGGAGTCTAGGTGTAGCTCTCTACTATAGATGATGCCTAAAGAAGTTAATCTAGGGAGGACAAGGGCCTTGCATTCGTAAATGATATGTTTGGCCGTTTCCTCTTGCATATGTCATTTCCTGCAGATAGGATTTCTCATGTTAATCGTTTGAATTTCTTTCTAGACGTGGGCGCACCGCGTGCTGGGAGTGATGTCGTTCGTCATGCCCATCTCCGTGGCCCTGAGTTCCTTCGGCGCCGGAAACGGATCCTGCTTCACGGGAGGAAGGTATGAGAATCTTCTCACAATCTATAGGTAGAACGCGCATTGTTAAGCATCTGAAGGATTCCGAATTTCCAGCTAACATACAGATGTGTCCAAAATTACATATTTTGTTCCAGACTACAATATTGTATACATTCATTTCTGATATATTTTGTGAATTTCTCTTCTTTTTTTTTTCAAATTTATGTTTCATCCAAATGTATACATTGTCTCCAAAGAAATCTCGGTTTAAGGACAGAAAATCTAACTGCCCCACAGGAAGTGCCCTAGAAGTTAACAGCGGGCAATAAACAAGGTCTGATATTAAACCAGCATAAATTCACTTGTGTGTTTGCAATACAATACATTATGTAGTGATAGAGTTTTAAGCTATAATGCTTTTCAGTCACCAGGCCTAGTGATAGGAAAGCATTCTTTTGCGCATATGGCTCCAGGATCGAACCCAGCTTCTGTTTGAATGACGAAAGATGGATACGCTTCTCTATGAAAACACTTCTGTCAAGATTAAGGCTTGGGAGTTGTATCCGAGTTCCCCCCTTTAGACACGTGGATATGTTCCACTATCTTTGAAAAGTCTTCCTGGAAGACAACTTCTACAATGAAGGTTAAAATGTGATAAGCTGCACGGCGCGGTCTCAGACTCGATGGAAAATGATTCACTTAGCAGGACAATGGGCTTCAGATTTAAAGGTCAAATATTCGACCCTTAAACAGCAAGAGATGAATATTTAAAATTTTGTGTGCACATCTAGTTTGGTAGACACTTAGAGAATTTTCCGGGTTTTACCGATTGGGAGTCGTAAATATGGTACACTCACCTTGGAAAGAGCAATTTATGCGATAGATATAAAAATGGTTTACGCAGTGGAGTAGTGACGGGGGGGGGCTATCATGCCC
The DNA here is from genome assembly GCA_030067965.1 of Latrodectus elegans. Taxonomy (NCBI): domain Eukaryota; kingdom Metazoa; phylum Arthropoda; class Arachnida; order Araneae; family Theridiidae; genus Latrodectus; species Latrodectus elegans. The sequence goes on along the minus strand of CM057819.1, from coordinate 10,670,499 downwards.
CGGGCACAGCTTACAGAGGGGCGCTAAATCATTTCAAAGCTAAACAAAATTTTTTATTCTAAGAAATAAACTTTGCAATTTATAATTGTTATCATGTCCAGGGAAAAATAAAAAAAATAAAAACTTTAGGGAGGAATCAGATTTGGTAAAGAGAAGAGGTTGTTGATGAAAAACAAGGAGGAGCTGCAGGAGTTTGTCATAAATGAAACTCTTAATCTTATATTTATTTATCAATAATAATTTTGAATGGTTTAGTTCCTTTTAAAAAGTTTGTTCTTTTAACCATGCTTCGATTTTGATTTCTTAACTAATTAGATTATCGATTTTCTTTTTTTTTTAATCCTTCCCTTTTTAAGTTTCATACTTTGCTCAAAGTTTGTGACACTGTTTATTATTTTGAACAAAAGATCTTGTAAATGTGTAAATAACAAAAATATCTTGATTTTTTTTTTCATATAAAATTTTTGGAATATTAGATTGGTCCGTTCCATTTTAATGCATATAACAGGTTTTAATTTTAGTATAAAAATATTTACCAAATTATTTGTGTTAATGTTATATGGTAATTTTTGGATTGATTAACTTAGGCAGATTACAGAAGAATAAGCTCATGAAAGACACCTATTTAATTTTGTGAATAGGCCAAGATTCATAGTGCTCTTTATGTCTCAATTGTTATACAGGTTATCAAAGTCAAGTTATAAACTAAAAAAAAGTCATAACAATAATATTAACAAAACAAATAAGTTTGTTTTACTCAATATAAAAAAATAAAAAAATTTTAAACGTTCAATTAATATTATTTTTTGTACCCTTCTGAATCTTATAATTATTCCAAAATTCAAAACTAAAAAAATTTTTTGTCGAAATTTTAGTGTTTTGAAATATTATTTGACGTGCTATTTTTAATTTCTCATAACAGATTATTTAACATTTTATTTAACACGAAGCACTTCACTAATATTTTTACTATCTTTTTATGATAAAAATGTGAAAATTTAATCTTATTTTGATTATAATAACGTAATAAATTATTATGCACAATAAAAGAAAATTATATAATCTTCATAAATAAGCTATTGCACAATTAATAGGGAGTAAAAAAGTTTGTTTCAATTGGTTTAAAAGTTAGGAAAAAAAAAAACATTAAAAATTTTGTAAGACATTGTTACGGAAATGTAAAATCATTAAAATGAATTTTCTTAAAAGTTAGAAGTTAATTGATAAATAAATAAATACCCCAACTTCAAAACTGTAATATCCGGATCACAAGGCCTACAGTGCCCATATCTGTTTTCCCAACCGAGGGCCCTGGTGTGCGAAGCACGTGTCCCGGTTAGGTGGTCAGACGAAAGCTAAATCTCCGGTTCCTAAGCATGATTGGTACTCAGTTAATTGATCGACTAAAAGGATGAAAGATTGAGTTGACCTAGCCTAAGAATCGAACCTTAGACCTGTATCTTGGGAGATCTAAGTTACCGTGTTTAACAAATGTAAAAGTTTGGGGGAATTTTGTCATACAGATTTCCATGGAACAGAAGTCTATAGAGAAATGTGGGACTGAAAGATGTTACTCAGCAGTAGAAAAGAAATTAAACCAAAATTTATATTAGAACTTCCAACATACCTTGTCTCAAACGGTGAAGATAGAGGGAAGAAGAGTTTGCCATTCAAATACTTTTTACTATTTCTGCATCCATTGCAAACTGTGAACGTTCATTCAGCAAAATAAAATTAATTTTGATTTATTTATGATCCACCATGAGTCAAAACCGCTTAAGTGATTTAACAATTTTAAGTATAAAAAAAGGAAAAATTTGAAATGATCAACTTTGATAAAGTAATTGGTCAATTCGCTTCAGCAAAGGCAAGAAAAATGTGAATAGTGTAGTATATTAGATTGCGAATAATTACATCTGCTTATATCTATGATACGTAACGAATTATTTCCCGTTTAAAAATTTTTTTTTATGTTTTTTAAAATAATTGTATTAGTATTTAAAATCAATTATTTCTTTTTATAATTAATTCTAAATTAAAGGTTATTGTAATGACACTTTTCCGAATTCAATATAAGTATTTTTTTTAATTAGAATTGAATTTAGTTTAAATTTAAAGCTGAGCTTGATACTTTAAATTAATTTATTTTCGATTATTTTATAGTAGGTACAACACGCACACACATTCTGTTATCATTTATATTGTATTCTTATTGCAATTACACTCTATTTATTATAATGTATCATATATCGTTATATTTCTTTTATTATTTAATACATTTTATTCCCATATTTATATTGTAGTATTTACTTTTCAAGGGGGCGCCAAAAAAGTTCTGGTACCAGGGCGCTAATTATGCTCACTACGCAACTGGTTTACAAAAACCTTAGGTTATAAACATTACCCTGTGTGGTATCAAAGAAACACAATCATGAATCAGCATATATAAAATGGCTGGAATACACAATCATTTTTAGCTTTACTATAAAAAAAAATCTAGAGCCTTGCTCTCAGTATTGTAACGCTCAGAATTATAAAGAAACTTTTTTTTTTATCTTACTGGAAATTAATTCTACTCTGTTTAAATGTGTCAGATACATCAATGTAATAAATCGTGATTTTAATAGTAAATATTAGTTAATTGACTTAATCCTGTATGTATTCTTTTTAAAATTTTGATTATAACATTTTAAAATTGTATTTTAAAGGACATGTTAAAAAAATTGTTTTCAATTAAATAAAACTAATTAAGTTTACTAACTACTTTGATAAACACTTACACTAAATATACTATAGTAAATTCGCCATCTATAAGCATTTGTTGCGAACAATTCCTGATGATGGAAGCTATGCTGTGAAGTTCCATATCCTTCCGGGATTATGGCTCTAATGTTTTCATTTCACGTCGTGTTGCCAAAAATGTTTATTAAAGAATTAATGATTTCCCTCTCCCCTTTAGGCTCTGCTATGTGGCAGCTCGTGAAGGCCACCTTGTAGACATCCTGTCATTCCTGCACATTCGCCGACACACCCCGTCGCCAGCTCTCATCTTCAACGTAAGTCTTCTTGCTCAGAATGAGTTCCTGTGCCTCATACATATATTTCCATGTAGTTAAGGTATCAGCACTTCACGTGTGCTGTAAAATTTTGAATAATATACTTAAAACCCAATCGATTTTCACCCGATAGATTAATTTCATGGGTGAATTGAATATTTGCGGCAAATCCTTCCAGTCTATTAAAAATACAGCATTGTGTGGAAAGTGTGTGTAACCAAATAAGTGGCATTTTATTGGAGTCTTAATATATTGATGCAATGCTGTCCTCATTCCATCAATAAACAGAAATAAGTCCGCAATGAAAAGGAAACTTAGAATGTTTTAAAGCTCTTCTATGACTGGTATCATAAACAGAAAAGTTTTGTCTATACAAACTATTCTTAGAAATAGAGTTCTCCCATAGTTTCAAAAACATTTCTTTCGAATTCAAAACTTTAATTCTTTTCGACAAACTGGTAGAGGCGAATTTCTTTTCCTATTTGGTTGAGTCATGGAATTCAATCTGAAAATCCAAATGTATTTGGAATGTATTTGCTCTACCTAGTAATCCAAACTAATTAGATTTTGGTTGTCTATATATTAAAGTCTCTAAATATATTATTTATGGTTACCTTTACATCTAAGAACCTAAAAATAGTTTAACGCTGATTATTCGAGAATCTGAAATATCCAATTTAGTTTAATTATTGTTATCATACCATTGAAGGTCCAGAAATGGTTGGATTATGATTTTCTTACACATTACTGCCCAAACATGCTATGTTTGGCCCATAAATCTGAAAGTACAAGCATTGTTCGACTGGTGTTATTGGATCTAGAAGTCCGAATATATATCTCTGCTACATTTTTAAACATATAAAGGAATTCCTAACATAATTCTACAATAGTTGTCCTTGAATTTACAATAGTTATTGAAGCTCAAAAATAATAGGGTTGTAGTTAATCTTGTTTTGGGGTTTACAAACAAATAAAAAACCTTTTACTTAAGTTCAAACATGTTCGCTGTTGAATTATTGTTAGCATATAAATGGAATTATAAATGCAATAAACATTCAATCAAGTTAAGAAAAATTAGATAGTTTTCATGCTTCAACAGGAAACTGACCCTGAAATTTTATTATTGAAAATTATTCATTCTCATATTTTTGGTTATGCCGTTTTTAACATAGTAATGCATTTGACGTCCGATACTAACTGCAACTGAATCCCTATTTCAGGCTTTCCTAGCAATATGCATGATCATTCCTGGAGACATCGGCAGTCTGATCGACTTCTTCAGTTTCACGGCCTGGCTGTTCTACGGGGCCACCTTCTTAGCCCTCATCGTCATGCGTCGGACGAAGAAAGAGCTGCGCAGACCTTATAAAGTAAGCAAGATCCTCCATTGGTGCTACTTTAAAGTTTCTGCAATCGCCATCAAATGTCGCACCGAACTATTAGAACTACAGAACAATCATTTAAAACGGATTTTAATTTTTCCTTTGAACATTCAAACATGTCTGTTTGAATATGTGAGGGCCGTTTTAAATATATATGGGTTACATTACTCTTTATAAATATTTAAATTATTCAATAGACAAATGAACATTTGGTATATTTTATGGATAGTCTAATGATTCCAAATCATTAAACTCTTCTTCACAAGTAATATTACAAGACAAAGTAATAATAATTTTATATATATATATATATATATATATATACATATATATATATATATATATATATATATATATATATATATATATATATATATAAACACTTTTACCCATTACTTACTATGGAAATTTTGATTCTGGATTAAGGTTTCGATGTTTAAGGACAATTCTTTAAAATTTACCATTGTGTCAAATTGGGTAACAGTTTGAATAAATGTGAATCACTTAAAGTATTAACCAATAAAATATTGCATGTACATTAGCAACAAAGTCAAACACTGCTGTGCAAGAATAGCACTTCATTCTTGCATTGCTGTACCAATCCATTATTTCTCTACTTAAATTATTTTTCATTAAACTTTGAGAAATTAATAAAAATATCTCCTTATTCGTATGTATTTGAGTAAACTGAATGTAAGCTAAATTACATTTGTGACTTCAAGTTCGATGTTCCAGCTGAGCGATAATAAACTTTCTTGAGAGACAGAGTGCGCCGCTTAAATGGGGGTAAATCAAACAGCAATGATTGGCTAAAAATGTTTTCCTGACGTGTTTTCAAATGCAAAATGTTTTCCTGATGACGACATGAAACACAATAAAGTAAAAACACGAATAATGGGAACGTGCGTGTGGGAGAAAAATGCACATGTACACCCCACAAATCTAATTCTAGTAAGAATGCACCTGCAACGTAAGCCGTGCTTATCCTAACAAGTACAAACTATTCTATCTTATCTTTAGCAAGTATTGCCGCACCCATTTTTTGTTCGGCCTTTGTACTATCCAACCTTCCATACATGTTCAACTCGATTAACCAGTCAATAATAGAAGTACTGTGTGTCTTGAATGGAACGTACAGGCAACAGTAGACCGGGTAGAGTGGTCTGTTGCATTGGTACTCCCGATATTCAAACTTCGCTCGTCTTGACTATTTTTGAGTCACTGCATCATTCGTCAAGACACTGGTGAACTAAATCTTCATTAACAATGTTGAAAAAGCTGCTGCGCTTTTTATGATGACTTCCGGGAAAGTCTTAGGCATGCCCAATATTTTTGGGTGCATTAGATATTCACTAAGCTCGATATGTGAGGCCAATTGACACTAGGACATGCTGCCCTGGGATCATAATTTTGAACTCTGTTGATGATCTCTCTCTTTTCATTTCTTAGTTTTTTATTACTACGAATAATGATTATGCTTTCCCGTCACCATGTTCTCTGTTTTATATCTTTGTTCGTTATTACCGTGCCTGGAAAGCATCTCTGATCATATATTTCTGTTTTCCAGTCATTTAGAATTGGTTTTCCCTTGAAACTTTGTAACTGGTGTACCGAAACTCCCTGTATAATGACTAAACAAAATTAATATAATTTAAGAACTGATATAATCTGCTTTTCCCACAGGTTCCCATAGGCATTGCCTACATCGTGCTCCTAATCTCTGTGTACCTAGTGATTGCTCCCATCGCACAAGACCCTCAGATCGAATATATCTACGCCTCCCTCTTCGTCTTCTCTGGCCTCTTTGTATACATTCCCTTTGTGCACTACAAGATGAGCCTCAACATAATGGGTAAGAAATATCCTTATTTAACTCGGATGCAGTTATAAGGTAACCAGTAAATATCCTGTTATTCTTAATGATAAAAAAAAAAGAAAATAATTTACAGAAGAGTATAGCATATTGGTTCCTTAAGTCATAGTCATCGTCATCCAACAGTATCAACCATTGAGTTTTTAGCTATGCAAACACTTAAGGGTTTTTAACACTAAAATCTGGTGTAAGATTCACGCAAATTTTCTTCGTTAGTTTAAATATTCCGATCTATATTTTTTTAATCCAATGCTTAGCTGTCTGTTAGTTTAAAGTACTGTCTCCAAATGTCTGAAATATTTGCCCACTTTATGCAGCTTCTGTTTAGTTTACTTTGAAGCCAAAACATACAGCTCTTACGATATTTCCATTGGTTTTCGCTATTGCGTCAGTTACGATTTATGAATATGTATGGTTGACCAGCTTTGACAACGATTCTTGTTCCTAATCTCACCTGACTGGTTTTAACTTCGTGATACATTGATTTACATATCGATATTCAGTTTATTCAATGGCAAAACAACTAAACTGATATAAATATTCAGAGTGCAAAGCAACTATACTGAACGGGAAGAACTGTATTAATTTCCCTACCAGTCACACACGAAAAGAAACTTTTAATCACACACAGAAAGAAACTTTTAATCATATTCAGAAAGAAACTTTTAATCGCACTCAGAAAGAAAACTCCAGTCGCACTTAGAAAAAGACCTTCAGACACATTTCGAAAGAAATCTAGCTATCCACAGGATCAACTATGTCCTGTTGCTCAGTTCTCGGGTAATAAATATGGCCGAGCTGTCAGCCGAAAGGCTAGCGCTCTTGCCTTCGGTTCAACAGTTCGTGGGTTCAATTCCCACCTTGGGCAAGGATGTTTGTAGTGGTTCGGAATCCACTTTAAACCGGTGGTTCCGGTCTAATTAGCCCTCGTGTGCAAACCAAACCAAACCATCGAGTAATAAATATCACAAGCGACATTCAGCTTTATCTTCTAAAATGCGTTATGCATGATTGTTTACACTATATTTATTTTCAATTTCTTCATTAATTCAATTAGGGGTAATTTCATCAATACGTGAATAGTTCTGACACTTCAGTTTCCAAAATGATTCTAAATACAAACACAAAAACTCTTGAATCCATTTCGCATATCAAATAGATCATTACCATTTATTTATTCCGAGATAGAGCCTGGCTTTTTAGCTTTCGAACCAAACACGCAACTGTTTCAATTGGCTATCAGTCATTGACGTCAGAGGTCACGCTAAAATGACTCACTCTATAATAACAAAAATCATTTGGCACTCCTCATTTCTGGCTGAAGTTCTTACGTAAAATATTGAAATTAGTTAATACATAAAAACTACAGACAAAAGTTCCTAATTTTATGAGTAGCAATACTTTAAACTTTGAGGCGACAAAAATCAGGAGATTGGCATCTCCTGATTTTTGTAGGATCAGGAGATTGGCATCTTCTAATATCTTGTCAGACCTCTTTTTTGTCTGACGAAATGCAACAGTTCGACGTGGCATGGATTCAACAACTCGTAGAGAATTCCATACAAAAATATTTAGCCACGCTACTTCTATAGGTGATCAAAATTGCGAAATCATAGCCAGTGCAGGGTTCTATGCACGTTCTGATCTCTCTGCTACGTCCCAAAAATATTCAGGGATTTCTTCTCACATAATCTAGGTGATCAAATCGTTCGCTCGAATTAACTGGAATATTTTCAAACTATTCGTGGTGATTCTGTGATACGAAGAATTGTCGCTCATAAAATATTCTCATCATAGCTTAGGTTCATAAAACTCAAATGGTCTCCAAGCAGCTAAACATAGATATCTTTTGTCGATGATAGGATATATATAATACATTAAATACAATTTAAAGCAATAGCTATAGTATACAAAATAAAATACAGCACATGAAATCAAAATAAATACATAACCAACTAATATAAATCAATGGCAATCTAACCAGCGCAAAAGCAGATAAAGAGAGATAAGTTAGTATAAATAAGAGAGAGATAGCATGAAGAACAATAAAACAATTAAGACACAAAATTTGGAAAATCACTTACAAATTTTCAAAGTTTTTCATACTTGTTTTATTGTTTTTCTTGTTATATATTTATATAAATATGTATGTATGAATGACTGAATATTCATAATAAATTCAAAACAATATTGTGTAATAAAATATTCCTAAGAACATTAACTGTTGGTGAACAAACTTTATATGTTGGAAAATGCATAAAGTGTCTTTACATTTTAAAATGCATTTAAACTGTCTTAAAAGTCTTCCGGGCTAGTGATACGTGTAACATGAAATAATGTGATTGATGCTCATTTTCACACCCATATAATCATATATTTATATTTATTTTCAGGAAAGATTACAATCTTCTTCCAGTTACTGCTAGAGGTTGCTCCGACGAAATATGTGCCTGACTGATAGTGCCATAGTTGGATAGTAAATTTCTTAAGCAAATTCGAAGTACCGTGGCTGACAGAATAAGTTTTGTTGCCACTAAAATGATTCAAAGTGATATATTCCAAAGAGAACTGGTGATATATAAATTTTAAAAGAAAATAAATATAAAACAAAAATTTAATAATTTAAGTTCGTTTATAATTCATAATACTATATATCATCCAAAAAATTCTTTTGCGTCTTGTATTTTCATTATTCCATTGAAGCTCAACATGCATTCGAAATGTATTCTCTTTCCGGTGCTCTTCCATAAACAATAAAGAAAACGCAGACGATTTGGGAAAAAAATTCGAACTTTATTGTTTTGTTTTACAAGCGTCTGCCATCATGTGATGAGAAATTTTTAAATTTTAAAGACTGATAGCTTGTAAGATATTTTATTTTGCTCATGAGAGTTGTGTATACATTTATATTTTAAGTTTGCTGTGTATCATGAATATTTTATTTAATTGTTCATTGATTGATTATATTACAGAGAAGAAAATTATTGTTCTAAAAGGTTATGTGCGGCTTAATATATATGATCGCATTTCATGTCTGTGTGTTTTAAGTTATAGGGATATATATATATATCCTTACCCTTGAACTTCATACATTTCCTAGTAGGCATATACTTGTACTTCAACTTCAAACAAAGACACGAGACATTGCAGGAGAAGATGCAGTTTATAAAATCAGCTTTTAATCTCTCATGAAATCATATCAACGCTTAACCCGGAAAATGTTATACTCGATATCAGGACCCTTTTCTGCATTGAAAAAATTGTTTAATTTCCATTCTCACTTTTGAAGAATTAATTTCTTCTTCCTTAACATTAACTTCTAATTACTCACACCGACTATGGTGAAATTTTAAATTAATTACGATATCTCATTTTATCAGGCTTTTTTATAAATTGAATTTTTTATGTCTTTAAAAATTATGAAAAATTAAATATTAAAAAAAACTTATAGCTCTCTTTACTTAATTGAAATTTAAAAATTTGCAAATTGAATGTGTATAGAATTTTTTTATTTTTAATAAATGTAATTTGAAGCTATTTTTTTGATTTTATAAGTATTCGTGCGTATCAAAATTTTATTATCAAACTTTTCAAATTTATAAACACAAAACAATTAAACTATTTAATTTATTACAAATTATATATAATAAAAAATCAATAATATATGAAATAAATTGTTGATAAAAGAATCCATATATCATGAGTTTTTATTTAATTACTTTAATTATACGATATTTTATTAGAAAACTCATAAATATAATAAAAAGTCTTTCACTTTTTATGAACAAAATTAATATAGTGTTATATGATTTTAAATTTTTTTATTTCAAACTGTTTTTCTTTTTTTTTTTTTTTAATATACCGATAGAAATAAATATAAAATTAATACTGAATTATAAATAATTATATCATGAAGGTTTATTTCTAAATGTCGTTTTACTAACTGTCCACTGCACATGCTAGCTTGTTGCTACAACAAGCTGAGTGGTATAAAATTCTCTGTAATATACTCAACTCGCCACCCTGCCGTGGCTGCCTCTATTGTTATACGTGTCAATATTCTATAAAACTGTAATTATTACCTCAGCCATTAAGAGATGAGCCAAGAGAAAGAAATCTCATAAGTTAAAAATGTGCTAAGAACTAATTTATTGGAACGGCTTACAAAGGCGTTTAGAAAGGGCTAAGCAATGTCATATTGCAGGAAAGATGTTTCACTTTTTTTAAAATTTTATTTCAGGTATTTCTTATTTTTCACTGTTGTCCAGTATTTATGAATGTACATCTGTGTAAATATATCTTTCATAAGCGAAAGTTCATTCAAATAAATTGAATCATACTTGAATCACTTTTTTTATATCAACGCGTACAAATTTTTATAGCTTAGAAATATTTATAGAATTTATTTTTTAAATGTCTTTGCTAGAAAATGACAATGTTTGCTCTATTCTAAGCGTTTCATTGCAGCTGGAAAGAGTCTGTTGTACTTTAATCTAAAAAATAGAAAAAGAAAACTTGTATCACAAGAAAAAAAAAATCAATTTAAAGTTTTCTTCCTCAAAGCCTTTGCTTTTAAATGACATAAATTTTAATCAATTCCATCAAAAATACTCTAAAACTAATATTTTTTACTTTTATTTATATTGCTTTTAATGTATCAATACAAAGTGTATAGTATAAATTTTAAAATATAACAAAAATAAATAAAAGATATAGCTAAAAAAAAATTTTTTAAATATATTATATTAAATTTTTAGAAATTTATTAGCAAACTTGAATTAAGATTTTAAAATTCCTAGATCATTGTAATATGATGATTATATTTTTATAATATATAAAGATTCTAAATAAATTTTCTTATAAACACTATAAAAAAAATTCAAATTGAAGAATAAATTTTACAGAAGATTTTTGAATTAAAATTGTATTGCTTATTTTTAAAAAAAATATTCTTTCTTGCGAAATTCTAAAACTTTAGAACCATGGGTTGTTATAAGAAAAAATATTTAAAAAAAGTTATCTAATTTCCAAACAAACTATACCTTTTATTTAGCACGTAAAATATTTAAAAAAAATTTTAGCTTTACACAGTTTTTAAGATAAGTTATTTATATTCATGATTCTCTGAAATACACACACACACAAATGATTCGTGATAAACATTGAATTGACTTTTTGTGACTCTTACTAGCATTAATATGAATCACATTAGCGACGAGATTGAGGGTAAATCGATACACAAATGCCTCATCCAAATGTCAGAAATTATTCGAAAACACCAGTTTTATTACACATTTAGTTCTTTCTAATCCAAAGCTAGGAAGCCGTACTAGCAGGCGAATTATTACAATTCCGGCTTTCAGTTCAGCAGTTCATGGGTTCGATCCCTTACCTCGTACATGAATGTTAATAGCGGTTCAGAGTTCACCTCAAGCTGTTAGTCCAAGTCCAGTTAGCATTCACTGGCAAAAAGTGACCACAAAGATCTCTCTCAACCAATTAAAGAAGAATTTAAAAGTACGTGTGAATGTGTATAAATGATTCACCGTAATCTTTTGTTTGAATTATGTGTCACTCAGCTAAGCAATATCAGTTTCTGCATAGCGAAGATTCCTGCTTAAATACATTCACTGGGCAGTTAAAAATATGTTCCGGGGTGAGCACTGAAAAAGGCTTACTATATATATATATATTGAAAATTAATATCTTTCCCAAGATGTTCGGTATTTTTTCAGATATTTAGCAATTGTGATATGTTATACCTAACAGAATTTTAATTCTTAAGTCAAAGCATGCTCGCATTCATTGAATGAATTCTTAAAAATTGATTAAAATTTAGTTTCATTCAAAAAAAATTTTTGTTTTTTAAAAAGTAATAAGATTTATATTAAACTATGTAAAAAGTACTAACAATGCACTTTTTTACGGTAAACTGGTTTATTTCCAAGCCTGAATTCGAGGGATTTCTATAAAGTCGCTAAAACCATTCATGCAAATACCTCAATCGAAAATGAATTGCCTTGTCTTCAAATCTCTTAATGGCTGAAACCGTAACTGGGCTGCAATGTATTCTGGGGAGGGTGACATAAGTATTCTACTGCGCAAAACAACCTGATATGATAGAGACTTCAAATTTAGCTTTTCTAACGTAATCTTGATGTAAGCACTCGCATCATATGGGGATATTTTCTAAAATGAAATAGAATCCAATAACCACCCATTAAAAATTCATTACGATCATATGCATTCAAATAAAAGCAATGGGCATCTAGTAAAAATGCGTTCTAGTGCTGCCAACAATGCTCCCCCCCCCTCCGATCTCTTAAATTGGTCCTGGCTTGATGGCCACGTAAAATATTTGAATTCCTTGAATGGGGAGAGGATTTCCTTGTTCCTATTCGTTCTCTGTCAGTCCTGGCACCTCCTGGAGGCAGCTGTGGGATGAGCAAGATCTCATCCATTGGGATAAAGCCCTGCGGTGACTTTTGTACCTAGTGTACACTTTCCTACACCAGGGGGATAATTAGTAATAACAATACGAGAATATCTCTTATATTTTTCGAAACATTATTGAAAACCAGTCGCTCTAGGAACTAGCAGCTGCGTGATCAGTGTAGAGGTCATCAGTTCAATCGTTCATGAATTCGAGTCCTATCTCAGCTTAGAACAAGTTCAATGTTGAATTCACTTCTACCGCCACTGCCAATTTAGCTATAAAAGGGATCGAATTTCATTCCTTCTGGCTGAATTAAGTAAATTATATAAGAAATGACCAGTAGGAATATGGTTTTATTCTAATGTATCTAAGTTTCTTTTTGCATTGGTTCAGAGCCCACTATAATAAATATGTAAGTTCTAGTCCCGTTAGCCTTCATGTGTGAAAAATGACCATGGACTAACGTTTAAATTGAGTCGAACTAGCTTTGGCAACAAACTTCAACCACGGAGTAGCAAACCAAAATCTAAATCCATTTAATCGAAGCTGAAGTATATGGAAATAATTACTATTAATCGAATTGATCTTTAACTGAATTTATTATTCGTCATACTATTTTTACACCTAAAAAGATTCAAACGCCTTTAAAATTTTGAAATCTCTATCATATATATTTTAAAAATGGTCATTAGAAAAGTATCTTCAAATTTGGATTACATTAAGAAAAGAAATGATCTTCACTGACTATATCTTATCTGCTTAAAAATTTCTCCACCAGATGCCACTGCAGTCCAAAGCTAGAAATGAAGTGAAACTTAATAAAATGTTTATATTGTTGTTATCTTTTAGAGAATTCTATATGGAAATGTTGTTTAAATGATGGCACAGTTAGGTAATGATAGCTGGGCTTTCGTGTGCTACTCAAATTTAATGTGAATAATGCCATATTTCGTTGTTAAAAATAACCATTATTCAGTCAGAGTAAAGTGAATGAATATTTGATGTACGGAAGTATATTGTTAGTGTGCCGAACTATTATTCAACAGCTGGTTGTTATCTGTAACTAGTAAATAATATTGGCAAATCCTCAATACTGGGTTGAAAATTCGAAGATAAAGTAACCGTTAGTTACGATACGGTTAAAGTGAAAAAGAATTTCCAAGGATAATATACCAGGTATTTGAAATGGAAACTAAAAATTATTTCTTTACAGTTACTACAAAACTTACATCAAGTGTATTTTATTAGTGATTTTCGCAAAGAGCATTTGGCAATCTGTCGGGTTCCAGTAATAGAAAAGAATACAAAATAACATAATTATCATTTGTTCTGATAGGAATTAATTTAAATAAAGCTATATTTTTCAATTTTGTACACCGATATTCGAATTTTTTTTAACAGAAATCATTACGAATGTGAAGACACATTTCAGAAAATGTCTTCACTGATGTTTTCGAGGTTTCAACAAAAACGAATCAATTCGAATCTAAAACACAAGCTAAACCTTAATAAATACAAAGAAATATTATAAATTAATTATGCAATTAGTCTCTATCATTAATTCAGATAATGTTAATTTTGGAGAGTATATAAACGGTTTTGAATTATTGTGCATTTCTTTTTTCATTACTTTTAAATTGCGTTATAATAGTGTGCAATAAGGATATTTCAGTGATATCAAGCAAAACCCGCGCGCGGAATGATTTTTAAGTATTATTTTTTACAATTCAAGCCTTAAATTTAGTAAATTAAAATTATTATTCGTTCATTTTCGGTTACAGTTACCAAGGTTTCTATAACTGAAGTTAAACTTTCGTACATTTGTTATTAATATAATTATTTAGTCCCTTTTAATTATCCTTCGGGATTCAGCTCAACTGTTCATAAGTACGATTCCTAACTTGACTGTGAATACCATAAAATGATAATTGTGAGCAAAAATTCACCATAAAAATTACCCAAAACTCAAATCAGTGCTACTAATTATGCAGCTTAAAGATGCTGCCTTTGGACAAATGCAGCTGTTTGCGGTGTCATTTGTGGAAAATATTCTCTTTCGCAAAATGTGTTTCTGTTAAGGTCTGATCGATGGATGCTATGTAATCCTTTGGGCACTCTTTTGTTTTAGTGAATTTTTATTTGGCTTTTTTTCTTAAGAATTTATATTTTCTTGAATACTATAGAGTAATTGTGAATCAAGGGCAAATTTCAATACCATGGAAACAATAGTGGAAATACTTTCGAACACATTATTTTATTTTAATTATTTCATTAATAATGGAAGAGAATTAGTTGAAATCTCTTAAAATATTCTTCTAGATTAATTTGTTACTCGTCATATTACATTCACTTTTTGATAGAAACCCTCTTGTTTATTAATGTTTTTATTTATATTATTATGTTTCAAATAATTATACCTTACATTTTTCTTCTGAATACAAAATTTCTTATGATAAAGATTACTGAGATATCATTTAAATTAATATAAGCAGACGTTATTATTTAATTAAATATGAGAAATTTAATGTTTAAAATTGTGATAATTACATGGCCATTCGAATTTGATATTTGTTTCGTTTTTCTTCAATTTATCAATATATCTATAAAAGTATAGTTTTATAAATAAGAAGTTTTATAAATAAAATAAATCTTTATTTTATTTATAAAACTTTTAAAAATAATAGATAACACACGGTGGAATTTTTAAAAGACAATACAAAATTAATAATTTTAAATTCATATCTAAATCCCGCTAATTTTTATGTTTAGCCGTTTATAATATCTTTGAAATAATATTTATCATGTAAAATTACAGTAAATTTGGCGAGTTTTTCAAAATCAACATCATATGACATTGGTACCCATTTTAGAGGTAACATTTACTCTAGATTAAATAATTGAATTCCTAACTTAAAGAGCGTTCTAAGTCTCGGGTTCATTAAAACAAAGAAATTCTAAATTTTAATCTTAAAGTAACTCAAAATTTTTTTTTCATCTCTCAACGTAGCTCTCAAACAAACATTTTGCTTTCGTCACCAAACGCTTACCTAAAGCGGCAATTTTTCTGAACGTGTAGGAAAATAAGGCTGGAAAATTGGGAAGTGAATGCTACAGAAAAAAAGTTATTTTCGAACATTCCTACGCGAGCAGAGAGGAAGGAATCCAGCTGTCGCTAACTGTGCCACAGCAAAATGTGTAAAATAATCTTTTTGTAGAGAATTATTATTTTTTGCAGCTTGTCTTTTGTGCTGAAGAAAAATTTATTGTTAACTCTTTATGAAGTTAAATAAAAGGAATGTAAAATTTTCAAATAAAATGTATTTCAAAATATTTGTGTTCCTCATTGTCTGTAGAACTTCAGGAATATTTCATTTCTTGGCAATTAAATTGTTTCGGCACAATATGCACAAATGGAATTCGTAAAATACAAAACCGAGTTTAATTCTATTGTGAAATGTATGATACCTCAAGAAATACACTTTCAGCAAAATACATCAATCATATTTTTGCAAATAGTAAAAATTTTTGTAACAATGAAAATTCAAAACAATATTTAGCTTTTATAAAGAAATTTATAACAAAAAAAATGTTATTAAATGTGCATACATTTTACTCCACGTCATCAGGCATAGCCTATCTATAATGAAATGCCCGGATCCAAGTGCACCCCTAAAGCTATACATGTGTTAATTTTGTTATAGAAAATTAGTTTTCAAACAACAATGCCATTTCCGCTTAATGCGAAAAGGGTCTTTTCATTTTAAGATTAATAACTTAAAAACTCCGCTGTGTCCTCAGAAATAGCCAATCTATTTTAAAATGTATCAGTATAAAACTCATATCCAGGTACTCATTTTATTATAAAAGAAATACATTTTTGTGGAAAAATCCCTTACCTTCTCTTTCGCTTTATTTCGATTTTGGACATTATTTGCGAGACTTTGAAATTTAAAATAGGTAGCTATAACTCAATAAATATCCTCCATGCATATATAATATTTGATTTACTTATAACAGAATGTGCAGTTTTCTTTGTATTCTAAGTATTTAATTCTTATGATTAAATTTTGAGGAAAAAATAAGTGATTTTTTCCTTATTTTTCCTCAAAATTTAATTAAAAGAATTAAATGTTTTATAATATAAAGTAAGTCCCTTACTTTATAATAAAAGAGACCAAGTTTGTTACTTTGGAATGTGGTAACAACTCAAGTAATATCTATATGTATTTAAAAAACAAATTTGGCATATTTATAAGAAACTGCACTTCTGAATGTATCCCAAACATTCCTTTTATTATTGAAATTTTCTCATTCAAAAATGATATTATTGCCGTTAAGTTTAAAATGGCAACGTACTTTTATTTTTCGCGATTATTATATTTTTAAATTTCGTTACATATTTACAAATAGCAAATCTGTATTGAAATGAGTTGTTGCATTTAGAACAAAATGCATCCCTAAAGCAATATCAGAACTTCCTTATATTTCAACCAGAATTTTTTTCGGAGAAAAACTGCATTATATTTATATTATGTTTAAAGTAACAAAGTACTTGTGATTATTAAATTTCTAAATTTGGCTACATTTTTAAGTGTACCAAATCTATAGTGAAATGGTTTGGGGCATTTAGTTTAAAGAGCATTCCTGAAGGTATTCCAAGCTCATATTTTATTATAAAAAATGAATTTTCTGAGAAACATCCTTAATTTCTTTTTCCCTTCATGACACAAGGGAGTAAATTTCTGAAAATTATAAAAAAATGTCCCCCTCAATAACTCGGGAAATATGCATATATATATATATACATATCTAAAATATTGGATTTACTAAAATGCACTTCTGAATATATCCCAAGTATTCATTTTACTATAAAAAAATTAATTTTAGGAGAAAAACGCCACCATATTTCTATGATGCCTTATTTAAGAAAGGAGTCGTCATCTGAGCAGTTATTAAATTTCAAAACTTGGCTATATCTTTACAATTAGCATACCTATATTATTCGGTGTATTTAGTATAAAATGCATCCTTAAAACTGTTTCAGGAACAAATTTTTTTTAAAGAAACATTTTGGACATAAGCACTTTTAAATTTCTATTATGCATATTGTGACAAAGAGACTGGTAACTTGAACAGTTATTAATCACGAAATTTGGATATTTCTTTAAAAATAGTCCTCTCTTTATTGAAATTGCTCGGTATATTTAATATATAAAATACATCCCTATAACTATTTCAGGAGTTCATTTTACTTAAAAAAAAAATTGAACTAGAACGCTATAATATTTTTAAGCAACAAAGGACTTGTGATTTTATTTTTTATTTTTTTTTTTATTTATTTTTTTTTTTTTGGAAAAAAATCCCACAATTTATCTATCACTTTACGCTATCAGGCTTTATATTTGAGCCTTTGAAAAATCTTCAAAAATAGTACAATAACTCAAGAAATATCCCTATGTATTTAACATATGGGGCTTATTTATAAGAAAATCTATCTATGGTTGTATTCCAAGCTTTCATTTTACTAGGAAAAATAAAATTTTCTATAAAATGTATGCCTATTACACCTATTGTGAGCAGGAAATTGAATTTGGCGTGATTATTAAATTTCAACATTTGGCTATGTATTATAAGTAGCCAATCTATAAGCAAATGGCTGGTTGCATATGCACGCCTAATGTTGTGTGATTCAGCATTTATATTATTTCAGAAAGTCAATTTTTTCAGAAAAATTCCAATATTTCTACTATGCTTAACGTGACAAGCAACTTTTGATTTCGAGATTGATAAATTAAAAAGTTGAATGTAACTTAAAAAATAGCCCATTTATACTGAAATGATCGGTGGCATTTACTTTAAAATGTTCTTAAGCTATTCCAGGTACTCATTTTATTATAGAAAATAAATGTTTTGATAAAAATTCCATTTTTCCCCTTTTGTTTATGCTATAAAAGGCTAAATTTGTGAGCCTCTGTAAATTATAAAATCTTCGATAACTCAATAAATATCCAATGCATAGATAAAATATTGGGATTGTTTTATGACAAAATGAGCTTCTGAATGTATTTCATGGAATTATTTTTATTTAGGAAAATAAATTTTTGGAAGAAAACACAATTATTTCTATTACGTCTCATGTGATAAGGGACTTCTCATTAGAGCGATTATTATACGCCAAAAATTGTCCACATCTTTAGAAATTCCTCAGCTCTATTAAAATTATCGGGTGTATTTAGTATAATGTGCGTCCTTAAAGTTACTTTAAAAATTTATTTTACTCTAAAAAATACATTTTTGGAAAAGCGCCATTATTTCTAAGCAAAGTGGAGCATCACTTGGCGTGATGATTGGGAGGGAGACCATTTTCCCCTTCACAGGGCTGCCGGAACCCCGTGAGATGCAGACATGACGACGTTAATCAATGATGTTCGAAATCCTTCCGATGGTGTGGCATGGATGTGGAGATTAGGATCCCATCTGAGGTGGGACCTCGTCACCTGACCGTCGCTTAAAATGACGATGAGCTTGGTGATAGTCAAGTATTCTAAACCCGTTAGCCTTAAGGTGCCGACCTTAAGACATAGCTATATGCCATTTCTGCATAGTTAAAAGGAATTTTATGACTGCCACGTCCGTTGGACACGTATCCTCAGAGACAGGTTCACTTCATTGAGAATTTCAAAACTTTTGAAGAAAATAAACACCGTACATTTATATCGTTCAACAGATAAAAGTCAATGCCAGAGATACTATAAAAACAAGTACAGTTCCTGTAATCTACATAAAAAAATTTAAAAAGATTCAATATAACCATAAATCATTTACAGGCTATCAATCCATGGCTATCATTTTAGCACAATAATTACATCTGCAAGAAAATGAAACAGGTGAAATTGTGTGTGCCATGGTTATTTTTAAATTTCCAATTTTATTCTAAATATTAATGGTGCGTAGCTCATTTTTGAAAACTTCTTAATTGAATACATTAATTACTTTACTTTTACTAGATAAAAGAATATTGAATTCCTGTATATATATATATATATATATATATATATATATATATATATATATATATATATATATATTTTAATAATAATAAAGTGGTTTTTTTCCTTACAGTTGAGATCCTGAACACGCCACTTTATTACGATTCTCATTAGTTTAAAATTTTCATGACGTCAGTTAAAACGTTTCATCTACGTAGTTTCAGAGGATTTACCTTCTTTAGGTAAACACGGGTGTCACAATCCCGAGGTACCCTAGTGATCTTTCCTCTTCTTCATTTTCTTCTCTCCTCTATTCTTCTGCTTTTTCTTCCTTTTCACCCTCGTTGTGGTTACCTCGTGAGAGGTTGAGAGCTTCCCTTGAGTAGCTTTCGTCGCTCTGTTGCTATTAGATTCTCTTGGGGACTAAATCACTCACGTGTTTGCCGTGCGTGGAGACCCGCACGGCAAACACGTGAGTGATTTACGTGAGTGTCCCTGGAAAGGAGGGTCCTGGTAATTGAGGCCCCCAGAGACCAACACATTACTTTGGCTTCTGCTTTAAGTAAACAGGAGGTATGCTGTGTTCTTTAACACATCAATCGGCTTTATAAATCAAGCGATCGTACGCTTACTGGATGACTCGTTAAGGGTGGAGGCCATCTCAGGGATATACTGTGAGCGTATAGGACCTGGCTAGCACAAGTACAACTGGTTTGCATCCCCTTGTTCAACTCGGTGGTGGGTGGTGCGGTCAGGTCACGAAATTTTAAAAATTTTACATAGAGAATTCTACTTTACCTTATCTTCCACAAAAACAAATGTTGAATGCAGTAAATGATAAAGTTTTTTATTATTAAAAGGAGAGAGAGAGAGCAATTTTACATCTGTTTCTCCTTTTTTAATATCAAAAGGAATATCAGGAGTCGTTGGAGAGGTAAAAGACATCCAGTAAATGCTTTGGTGATTTACTAGTAGAGGTTGCTAGTAGTTTAGTAGTTAGATTTACTAGTAGAAGTGTCAGTTATGACTCATGGCACTCTTATTTTTTCATGTAGCGATAAAGTTAGGGATTTATTGAACATGTCGACGGCTGCTGTTCTTAAAATTTTACCACATCAAAAGATCTGTTGAATTAAATGCACTATAATCTTTTATTAATAAAATAATTTTATTAATTATTTTATTAATTAATAAAAGGGAATGCAAGTTTATTCAAACCAAATATCTCATTCTGACTTTTGCGATCTTAGACCTACCGCAGAATATCAAAGCGGCATACATGAATCTACCCGTTAGGCTGTACATTCCAAACCCGCTAAGATGTTTTCAGTGCCAGAACTTTGGACACTCGAAGAGTACTTTCAGAGGAAATTTTACCAGCGCTCGTTGCTCTGTGATTGGCCACGATAGTTCGACCTGTACAGCGAAGGAGAGATGTGTGAACTGTAACAGTGACTCTACTCTGAAAGTTGTCCACACTAGATACTAGAAAAAGAGATCACCACGATTAAGATTAACCAAAACATTTCATATCCTGAGGCAAGGAAAATAGTCACTTCAAAAACTGCACAAGTTGGAGTTAGTTATGCAGCCACTGCTAGGAAAATTTATAAATCCAGTAACATACAGAGGGATTCTGTAATAATAACCTTTTCAATATTACCCCAAAATTCTATTGAAAAATCCAAAACATCCGCTTCAAATATTATCAAAGGAAAAGCTCCTTTGGCAAAATCAAAGCCACTAAAGCATATAAACTAAAATCTTTAAAGGAAAGTTCTTCTAAACCAGTGATGAGCAAATGTCATGTGACACTTAGCTTATAAATAATTTGATTCCAATTGCGCCTTCTGGTGGAGATTTTTTATTCAAAAGTTTTTTTTACTGATATAGTTGTGATAACAGAAAGTTGGTTTACAACGGGATTTTTTTTAGTTTTCGGCTGTCTAGCGTGGGATTCGACATTGCGATGTTTAACTTTTTCTTGTCCTGGCTATTTTTCTAAAACTGAACTTTTGGCGATATCTTCGACTCGGTAAACTTCCTTTTTTTTTTCTTTTTTTTTTTATTCTTTCTTGTTGTTAGGTCTATTTTTTCTTCTTTTTTTTTCAGAGATCTCTCAATTTGTAACTAAAAAAAGGAAAAGGAAATTGTCTACATGGCTATTTTGACATTTAAAAGTATGTTGTAAAAATCTTTGGGAGATCACTTAACTGATCAAATAAATGTTATTCAACCATTCATAACCACTCTTCGATGAGTGTCTTCATTGAAGAGTGGTGAGTCAATATTTTACTTTTATAGATGAAATCTTATAGCGATCTTTTATAAGAGTAAAATACTGGGTACTCCATTGTTCGATCACGACCTGGAATTTGCGCCATTTCTTTTTTTGAATTTTGAGTTTTCAGTTTCCCCACTCGACAGCAAAGTACGTCCCATGAAAGCATTTAATCCGGCCCGCCGAGGGTTTACCGACGTGGATAGTACGTGGCCCTCTACAATTCCGCTTTGACGGTCGAGAAGTTTACAGTGGATTTTACTTAGTAGAATAATACATGCATAGCCTAGAGAAGAAGATAAACTAGCCGCGTAGTTCATGCGTTGCTTAATATGGGGGGCAAAGCGTGGTTTAATGAGAGGCACGGGACAGTAAACTCAGTGGGCCATTCGCCAGCCGTCACTGTTCCATAGGCGAGGGTGTTTCGTTTAAGTTATCAATTTTATCTCTTGTTCTCTCTCTTGTTCGCGTAAAGCTTTACATTCATAAATTTTTGGGGAAAAAACAACACTTTTAAGATAAGTTGATTTCAAGTGTCGTTTGTTTAAAGAAGAGTAGACTTGGAAATATTTTTTTACGGAATACAATGGTAAACCAAAATGTCTTATTTATTATGATGCAGTGGTGGTATTTAAAGATTTTAATTTTACTCACCATTTCAACACCAGACATTCAAAAACTAAATATGCTTTGATGAGTGACGCAGAAAAAAAATGTGTAAATCTTATTAACCCCTTGACTGACGAATTAAATGGAATTTGATGCGACAAAAAAAAACTATTTAATTTCGCTTAATTGAACTACACCATCAATTTACACCATCATCCCCACTTTCATATAATGCATCCGGCTTATACATGTTACGGGGATTATTTATAATCTTTACTAAACTCAAATATTGGCTAGTATAACATTCACCGTGCGAGACTTCTGCTAAACTGAACTCTTACTTTCAGTGTGCTTTTTTAAATGAGAATCGTCGAACGAGTGAAGCAACTATGTAATCTAATTGTAACTTGCACGGCGTCCGCCGAAAGAAGCGCTTGACGAGTCTGACTCGTCAAAGTCTGTGATGGCCCAGGAAATCAATGACGAGTCAGACTCGTCAAAGTCAGTCAAGGGGTTAAAAGCATTGCTCAACGCAATGTTTATAAAGCAAAAGATCGCTTAAAAAGCTTCTACACTGGCTGGATATGTTGTGGCTTATAAAATAGCTAAGTATAACAACTCATACTCAGAAGGAGAATTTGTGAAGGATTGTATGGTGAATATGAGCAAAATTTTATGTCTAGGAAAAATTAAAGAGCCTGAGTATGACACCTTATCGTGAAAAAAACAGTAACAATGCGCGAATTGATGGCATTGCATCTAACTTGTCGACTCAATTTAAGCAGCGTATAGAAAACTTTAAATATTTTTCAGTGACTGTAAATGAAAGTAAGGATAGAAGTAACACTGAACAATTATCAATTTTCGTTAGAGGCGTTGATGACGAATTTAATGTTGCTGAAGAGCTAGCTTAATCGATAAAAGGAAAAACGACGGGGAAAATAATTTATAATGAATTCTCCAAAGGCCTTCAAAATTTAAATGTGATCATTTCAAAACTATCCAATATAACTTCAGATGGAGCCCCAAATATGGTTGGAAAAAACTCGGGATTTTCAGGTATTTCTCGGAACCAGAATCCTAATTACGTTGTTTTTTTACATTTTATAATTCACCAAGATGTTCTTTGTAAAGATGCAATAGATATTACCCATGTACTTAATGTGGTTTCAAAACTAATTTGATTCGATCTCGGAGATTGGTACACCAACAATTCCAAGAATTTCTGATTGAAGTCAACGTAGATTATTATGACCTTTATTACCACACGAAAGTTAGATGGTTAAGTTGCTGAGATATATATATTGAACGGGCTTGGAATTTAAAAGAGGAAATACAAGATTTCATAAAGAATAAATCAGACAAATAGTCTGATTTCCAAATTTTTGTAAGCGAAGAGTTGCAGGCAGATTTTGCATTTTTTACCGATTTGCTCAAAAGCTATAACAAATTAAACAAAAAATTTGCAAGGAAAGAACCAATTTATACATGAAACTTGTGGTTGACTAAAATAATTTAAAACTCAGCTTTTTTTATTTTTTAACTGCATGGTGAAAAATTATTTAACTCACTTTCCACGTTTAAAATCCATGTCACCTGTGAGTGAGAATAAACGAAAAGATTTCAGTCAGGCGTTGAAAAAACTTCACGCAAAATTTGAAACTAGGTTTTTCGAGATTTTAAGAACACACATTCAATCATAGCTAGAGGTTTTCTCGATGTAGTTTAATGTATACACGGAAAATGTATCTCCAGAATTGTAGTTAGAAATTATTAAACTGCACAGTGTAGTACCCATTTAAAGCAATTGTTCTTGAATTCCACAAAACTAGATTTTTATACAGCACTGCAGAAAGCTGAATTCCCAAAAATGATTCCTCACGTCCAGAAAATTATGGTGATGCTTGAGTCATCTTATGTGCGCAAACAGACTTTTTTGACCATGAAATTGTGGAAAAACTCAATCAGAAACCGATTAACTAATGAGCATCTTTTCACACTGCAAAAAGTTGCTTCGTCGCAGCGGGAACATGCTTTTGAAAATATTATGGAAACTGAAAAACAATTACTTGTGTCTAACATATCTAACATGTCAGTGCCTTCAAATAAATGTTAAAACAAATATTATTTAAGGTAGAAAGTAACTTGTAAAATTTGTGTGTAATGCTGTCATGTTTTTATAATATTATTAAAAGCTTTAACACAAAATGCATTTTTTATATAATTTCGGCCCTCCTTTAGAATTTCTTGAACTTAGTGGCCCTCCATTAAAAATGTTGCCCACCACTGTTCTAGACCCTCCATATCCATCCGTAAAGCCTTGTCCTTGGAGGCTGACACTGTTTCGCTATACCCATTGAACGACGATTTATTGCTCAAGGAGTTGTCAGATGACATGCTTTCCAGCTTCGGGAAAAGAGCGTTTTTCAAACTAAACAATAATTCCTTTGTTTCTTGGAATTTCCATGGTTTCCATTCACATATTGATAACATCAAGTAGCTAATTTCAGTCACTGACCCCACATGTGTTGCATTTCAGGAAACATTCCTGAATTCTTCCAACAACATTTCCATGCGAGGGTTCAATCGCTTTAGAAAAGGCTGTAGTGCTGATGCAGTGTCTGGTGAAGTTTGTATCTTAACATCCAATAAGTACCACAGCACTGTTCATCCATTGAATCCTACTCTACAGGCTGTAGCTGTGAGAATCCATACTTCATACTAAATTACAGTCTGCAGTTTGTATTTACCACCACATGATGTCATCCATCAAAAGGAACTCGATGCGCTAATATATTAGCTGCCAACACCATTTCTGCTGTTAGCTTGAATTTAACGGTGACTGACTTTAACGGCCATAATTCTTTGTGGGGAAATGATGATACTAATTCTCGCGGTCGGCAGATAGAGAAGTTTATTTCATATAATCAGTCTCTGTCTGCTTAATACCGACGAGAAAACATATTCCCATATGCACTCAAGAACATTTCATTCTCTCGATCTTGCTAGTTGTTCACCATCACTGCTGCCATTATTAAATTTAACTGTAGGAAATGATCTGCACAACAGCTATCATTTTCCTATCATCATCTCCCGGACTGGAGGTAGTTGTGTAATACAACGACCACCTACTTACGTATAGCATCGGGCAGATTGGACTTTATTTACACACAATTGGCAATTATTCATTATAAAATGGTTACGATCGAGAGTATTGATGAAGCCATGGATATAAAGTCACTAAAACAACTATAAATACAGCTGATTTAGCAATACCTAAGAAATCCTGTATAGCACACAGGCGTCACAAACCTTGGTAGAATGACGAATGTCAAAAAACTTATAGAAACAAAGAAAGTTATGCGGGTTATTTCGGAGATACCCCACAACGGAGAATCTTATCACTTTTAAGAGAGCAAAAACATTAGCTAGAAGGAAAACGTTGAAGCCAGAAGGAATCCTGGTCCTGCTATATATCTTCAATAACATCACCAGTATTCGGTAAACAGTTGTCGAGAAAAGTGAAAACAGTCAATCGGATTTATTGGAAATTTTCCACTCCTATTTTGAGAGAAATCCGGAACTTCAACATAATCTTCTCTAACGGATATTGCTAACGTCTTAAGTTATGACTCTTATAGTCCATCATGTTTTAGGATGAGTCATGCTGAGAGAGTACAAATTTGTTTTAACCATCGACAAGCCTTACCGTACAACTGTGAATTTGAAATGTTTGAATTGAAGAGAGCATTACAGCAGGTCAATAATACCAGTGCAGAATCTGATGGAATCAGTTATCTCATGCTTCAGGATTTATGTCCAGTCTTCCTATGGAATTTACTTTACTTGTTCAATAGGATCTGGACGGAAAATGAATTTCCATCTCGATGGCAAGAAGCAACAGTGATTCCTATCCTAAAGGCTGGTAAGGATCCTTCAGAGACTTTGCATTATCGATCAATCGCTCATACGAGTAGGTTATGTAAGACTCTCGAACGTATGGTGGTCAATATCCGTCTTGTATAAGTCTTAGAAACTAATAATTGTATTCATATTAACCACAGTGGCTTTCGTAAAGGAGGATCCACTCTTCATAATATGGCACTCTTGGAAACCCAAATCCGTAACGCTTTTGTGAGGAGAACTCATTTAGTTTCCAGTTTCTTCGACATAGAGAAGGCTTACGCCCGTACATGGCGATATGGAATTCTCCGTTCATTGTATGATTTTAGCTTTCGGGGTAATCTTCCGATATTCCGGCAGAATTTCTTATGCCCTCGTGTTTTTAAAGTATGTATTCATCCAAAACTTTTACATAATCTGAGGGTGTTCCTCAAGACTCAATTTTAAGTGTCGCACTTTTTTAATTTATTCATCAGTACATGTTACTTTGTTGACGACTAGCAAATATCATACGAAGGGTCTGATATGCGATTAGTTGAGAGAGAATTACAAACAGCTGTTAATAAACTTGTTGCATCGTGTGCTGAGAATGGCCATACTTAAGCTCTTAGCAATCGCAGATTTGCCCGCTTCTATTGGAAGACTAGCTTTCGTAATTATCCAATGATATATACACTGGTGTGCAAAACTTAAGCAACAAGTGCGTTTTTTGTCATAACTCTGCAGGAAATCATCCGATTGACACGAAATTTGAATATGATGTACATTATTCTGTACTTAAACGATGGTAAAAGAATAATGGCGCAGAAATGAATATAAAGCTTAAAGTATGGTATGGAACAAAAAAGGCTTTATTTGACATATAGTGGCGTTACACATGATTGCCTGAAGAAGCGTAAGTACAACTGGCAGATGTTCCCTAGTATGGGATATGCCCTCCCCTTACTGTAATTGTTGCTTGGCATCGTCTCTCCATGCTAAGCACCAGATTATCCAGGAGTTCTTGGGGTAAACGTCTCCATTCCTCCTTTAACGCTTCTTTCACCTGATGGGTGTTACCAGGAGGATACTGTCGTGTCGCAAGACGTCTCCCTAATGCATCCCACACATGCTCTATTAGATTTAGATCTGGAGAGTAAGCTGGCCAGTCCATTCGTGTGATATCTTCACTGTCCAGCAGCTCTTGAACATTAGCAGTACGGTGTGGGCGGGCATTGTCATCCAAAAATATGAAGTCTGGTCCAATGGCCCCTCGGGACAGACGCACATGGGGTAGGATTACCTCATTGCAGTAGCGGTCTCCAGTTACAGAACCTCGATCGCAGATCTGAAGCTCAGTCCACACGTTCAACATAATGCCACCCCAGACGAGAACTCCAGGACCACCGTAACGATCTCTTTCCGCGATGTTATTAGGATGAAATTGAGCTCCAACCTCTCTCCAGATCAACTGACGTCGAGGATCGCTTGTAGCACTAAAACGACTGTCATCTGTGAAGAGGACGCGACTCCATTGATGAGGTGTCCAGGTTTCGTGTTCTCTGCACCACTCTAAACGGTGCCGCCGATGGCAAACTTTTAAAGGTATGTAGCGTTCAGGACGTCTAGCAAATAAGCCACCTTTGTGGAGGCGTCTGGACACTGTAAATCTTGATACTTGTCGTCCTATGGCTGTGCACAGTTGCTGAGGTATGGCGCTGGCAGACTGAAAACGGTTTCTTTTCGCCTGGAGGACAATGTAACGGTCATCTTTGGTGTTGTTTTCTGACGGCCACCACCAACCTTCCGGAACAACTGTACCAGTAGTTTTAGAGGCATTCTAAGCAAGAGAAGCAACACTTTTGATGATCCTGAACTCTTCGGTGACACTGGTCACACTATGCCCCTCCTCAAGCTTCTCAATCATTCTTCCTCGAGTAAAGTCGTCTAAATGATTTCTTGAAGACATGTTCCACAAAATAAATCACTTGCACTTACAGCGAATGTCTTTAACTACGGTGCTTTTCATCCTTTTATCGCAATTTTGACCTGCGCGCGCCGACTCACAAGGTTTACGTACATTTACATCACCTATGACGTTTTATTTCAAAAATTTGCATGCAAATAATCTTTCTATTGAATTACGTGCATATTATATTGCAATTTCATGGCTATCTTATACTTTGTTGGGGAGATGTGGCCGAAAAACCACTTGTTGCTTAAGTTTTGCACACCAGTGTACATCAACAACACTCCAACATAAATAAATGAAATAAAATTACTAGTTATCATATTTAACCGATAGTTACCATTCTTCCGCATGTTTTATATTTGCGGAAGAAGTGCAAGCGATCATTTAATATCCTCAAGGTGCTTTCAAATACATCTTGGGGTGCAAATCACACATCACTGCTTCGGATTTATCAGTCATTGATTTTATTCCGAATTGACTATGGATGTGTTGTTTATGGATCGGCTAGATCTCATGTTTTACGAATACTGGACACTGTTCATCACTCTGATTTGTGAATTTGTTAGGGCGCATTCCGCACATCCCCCGTCCAGAATCTATATGTTGTTTGCCAACATCTGCCTTTAGACCAAAGATGAATGCAGTAGTCTCTCAATTATTACATTAAGATCATGTCAACACCTCATTATCCTATATGTTCCATTATTCCTAACTCCTTTCTTAAGAGACTATATGATGCTCGTCCAATGAGCATTCAACCTTTTCTCACACGTGACAAGTCGCATCTGTGACTCACAGACCTATTTGATATTCGGATAGAGAACATTGACCCATTTGCTCATCCGCCTTGGTATGACCCAACAAACACTTTCATCAATACCTTTGCTCACTACAGAAAATTTGATACACCTATTGTTTTTCAACAGATCATACAAACCTGTATTCACAGATTGCTCTAAAATAGCAGAACATGTGGGCTGTGAAGATTTTATCAGTAATAAGAGGGTCACTCTGAAATTTTTGAGATACAATTAGGTTCTTAAAGTTATACTTACAAAGTTTTAGGTGTGTTCAAAGTAGTCTCCTCCAGCATCAATGCAATTTCGCAGACGAATTTTCCACAGATTAAATGCCTCAAGCCATTCATTTCTTAGAATAGATGACAAAAAATGTATTTATAGCCACATCAGTCTCTAGTTCTGAATGAAAACGACGTGCACGTAAGTTCTTTTTTAGATTAAAGAATAACCAAAAGTCGCAAATAGCTAGATCAGGTAAATACGGAGGATGTTCGATCACTTTAATTTGCTTTTGTTTAAGAAACTCAACTGTTAATCCGGCTGTATGTGAAGATGCATTGTCATTGTGAAGCATTAGTCCCCTAACATTCAGTTCTTGTAGAATTTCTGGAAGACATTTAGTGGTATACCAGTTGGCTGTTACTGTCTTCTGTCCTTCCAACTTGATGGCTTAGACCAATCTTGTACTTCATAAGAAAACGGCATACATCACTTTTTCAGTGCGCGTTGTTTTTTCGCCATTGTCGGCGTGGGATCATCTTCAAAGACCCATACTTTGCTTTCTTAACGTGTTGGAACGTCAAAAAACGGTATGTACGTTTCATCACCTGTTACAATTTTAGAAATGATGCGGTGGCCACCATCATTTAGCAATTTAAGAGTTTCTTTACGGATTCTGACACGCTCCTCTTTTTGGTGCTCAGTTAGATTATGGGGAACCCAACGGCAAACTACTTTTTTCATATGTAATTCTTCACGAATGATTTGGTATATGGCTACGGATCCACTGTTAAGTTCCTTCTGTATCATTTGATAGGTACAGCGATTATCATCCATTAACATTTTTCGTATGGCAGACACATTATCCGGGATAACTGCCGACGGCGGCCTCCTGTGTGTTCTTCATCCTGAAGAAAATTGCGACCTCTTCTAAATTCTCTAAAGTATCTAAATACAGTAGCACGAGCTGGAGATTCATCACCAAATGCCAATTGGATTGGATTTTAAAATTATTTATACAGATTTTTGTATTTTAAACTTTTAAAATTATTTGAGTTTCAAAAAAATTTTAAAAAATGAAAAAGATTTTTAAAAACTAATTAAAAATTTTTTTTAAAAATCTTACTCTCGGCGCAGCATGTCCATTTTTGAACTTTGCGCCATAAAATCCAATCAACCTACGTCACACTGAATTTGATGTTTTCTTTCAAATCACATTCTTCGAGAGGCAGCAAACAAGGTGAAGTTCACCATCGAATTATGAGAATAGGCTTCAAGTTCATTATTAATAAAACGATTTTTTTTTAAGGACCCATAAGCCATTTTCCATTGATTTAAGCCATTAACACATGGTCCATAGAACAGAAGAAAAAACAAACTGAAAAAGACAAAACAACCACTTTATAGTTAGTTTAAATTGGCAAGGACGATTTGAATTTTTAAAATTTTCATTAATTAATAAAATTTTAAATTAATAATTGCAATATTTGTACACAATATCTTTTGAATCTTAAGTCTATTGCCTTGCTTACACCAACATTAAAAATTTTCTTTAAATTATTTTTTTATTTCGTGATTTTGTGTGATTGTGGTATCAAGTAAAGCTTTGAGTTCTTATAAAAGCATTTGAATATTTCATAGCACAAAAATATACATATTTTTCTAAAATTGTCCATACATCAACAGCGAATATAAAGGAGAACACACACAAAAATAACTAAGAAAGCTCTACTTTTCTCTTTAAAATTATAAAAAGTATATTATGCTTTTGACTTCATAAATTTTCATTATATTTTAATATGAAATGGTTAGAAAATGCAGCTCTCATCTTTTTTGAAAAATAATCCACTTCTTTTTACTATTACTCAAGAGTTAAAATTTTATATAATATGCACCAATTAAGAATAATTTTAGTTATTTAATCAATTAGATATTTAATTTTAGTATCATTGATATAAAAAATTTTTATGAAGATCATTGGGACCCCTTGTCACAGATAAAATTAATCACATTATATTAGTTTTTGTCCAAAATTATTAGTTAAATAATATAACTGTTTTTAATTAATGCTTCACAGAGAATCTGTCAAAATTTAAAATTACTTAAATGGAAACTGTGCTAGTTTGATGCGCTTTTAATTAATGTTTCACAGAGAATCTGACAAAATTTAAAATTACTTAAATGGAAACTGTGCTAGTTTAATGCGTTAAGAGTAAACTCTTTCTTTCCTTAAACTTAAAAAATTGTATTTCTAAATAGAATTTAATCTTTTACCGATGTAGTAAGAAAAAATGGAATAAACGCCTTACGTGTTCAAAATGAGTAAGCTAAAGTATTTTATTCTTAGACTTCAAAGTTAAGAACAAGGTAAACAGATAAAAATATGCTAATGCACTGCATGAATAAATCCGTTTTGTTAACAGTTCATCGAGATAGAAGAGACAATGGTACTCGGCTGAGGAAAATCTCTTTGGAGTGAGACAAAAGGTTTTAAGTCAAATAATAAAAACGAATTTCCGTGTATGCGATCTCTATGTATCTAGGCCAACCATGTGCATTCTGTTCATTTCAAATCAGCAAGGTGAGCTAAGATGAGATGCTGAAGAGATTGACAAGTCCAAATATTTGAAATGCAACCATACATAAGATCTTGATACAAATAAGGGATATTGAAAATTATATCATCATCTTTTAGGGAAGAACATATTAGAGATGAATTGGAATCACCAATAATGGCAATTTGTCAGCATGATACACTGAGACCATGTGTTATACCTAAACTTACAGCTGTGGAAGAGTCCTTTTTTTTTTAAATGCACGATAATGATAAACATTATTTAGAAGAAAACATGATTCAAGCTAAAACTGTAGAGTGTGAAGTGGTCGGCATGATCTCCTGATCTAAATGCTTAAGAAATATAAAATTAAGAAATATATAAAATGCTTAAGAAATATAAGAAATACATAAAATCTTCTAAATGATCATGAATGCTTAAGCCTGACTTGGATGACACATTGTTTGAAAACTAAAACTTCTTTTATTATCTGGAACTTAAAAAGATTTCAATTTTTCAAGAAAACAATATTCCTAAGTTTTATAACTTACTCAGTTCCATGAAACCAGATTATATATATATATATATATATATATATATATATATATATATATATATATAGATATATATATATATATATATATATATATATATATATATATATGCAGCAGTCTTAACTTTTCAAAGGGATCACACACCATATTACAAATATCGCATTATTTGTCATGTTTGATGGAAATGGAATATAAAACAATAATTGATTACATTTACAGGCATCTACAATACACATCCCAGTGTTACATATTAGATTTTGTTAATGACACTAGAATGCAGATCAGGAGAGCATTATTTATAAAATAATCTCCACATCTTTTGTATTCTAATCATTTGTACATGTGACATTTCCAAAAAGCATGTTTTTTGTACATGTAACCAATTTCCATCCCTGAAAACTCTTACATTTAACAATATTAAAGTACCCACACAACTCATTTTGCATATTTGGTTAATATTACACTCTGCTGCACATGGAATTTGCTTTTTATGGCTATGTATAGATGTCCCATTACAGTTTTCTTTCCTTTTTGCTCTAACTTTTTTCAGCAATATATATTTGTTGAAGGAAAAAAATGTTAGATTGATTCCAGAAACATTTATTTATAAATTACAAGTACCCAGAAAGTTGGCTGACATCATGAGATCTCTGGCCTTCCAATAACTCTGAGTACAGAAAACAGATAATTAATGTAAAAGTTTAACCTTGTTTGTAGAAAGGTAATAGTAATAAAATAAGGCAAATAGTTTAAACCAATAGAACTACTCCTGCAAACAGTCATGGCTTGTAGAAAGGTGAAACAATGCCACTCCAAGGAAAATCAGAAATAAGCTCTGATCCCTTAAATCAGGAGAACCAAAGGCTTACCGGCAGTATCACGCAGTGCCTTCTGCTTTATTATAGCAACATGTGTTTTCTTGATCAGGAATTTTACTGAATGGAAAGAAAGGCTATCCAACTGTCTCTGAAGAACCCTTGTGCCTATCTTCAATAAACAGTCTCATTTGAGCAGCCTCATTGCCAGGAATCCCACAATGAGCTGGAATCCACTGGAGAGAAACAAATATTTTCCTTGCAAGATCTCTGCACTGCAAAATGCGGATATTATCTGAATATTGTCAATTTACAATAGATTGGAGAAGTGATAAGGAGTCAGACAAGCCCAGTGGAAAGAACATTGACAGACAGCTGCTTTAATGTGATGTAAATAGTCCCAATTCCACTGTCATCGTGGATTCTTAAACATTTACAGACTGACTGAATGAAAAAAATCACAAAGGGAAAAAGAAAAATGTTTATTGCATATTTCTATTGAAAATGTACATCGAAAACTAAACTTATTCATCCACTATTCAATAATCAAAAGAATTACAATGCAACAAAAAATCGATATTAATATAATAAAATCAAGAAATGCAGAAATGAAACATTTATACAAGAAATAAAATTTATAAGAATAAAAATCCCCATACATAGTGCTAAAACACAAAATAAAATATTCACAAAAACAATCGTCAAAGTATACATATCATAAAAACATCAAGAATTGCTCTTATTTGATTTGTCCACTTGTTATTTCACAATTCTTTAAAATAAAATCTGTAATGTTGATTTATGCATTTTTCATGCTAACAGAGAAGAATGTTACAGATACTTATTAACAACAATATTTCATAATGATTTTGTGTAGAATAATTTTTGTATTGTACATACATTTAACAACAAAAATAAAATACATCACAACTAATAATTTTTTGGGAATCTTAAAAAAAATTAACTTTGAATATATATATTTAAATACACAACATAGGGCACAAAGTGAGGGGTCATATTATATTTAATAATCACACTAATAATAATTTTTTTTTCTTAAATGCAATTTTAATATTGAAATATAATTAATTAACATTTTTAAAATAAAATTTTCTTCAATATTTTCATATATTACACAAATTCGTTGTACTTTTCAGTTAGTCAGAAAAAAAATAATAATTAAGAGCAAAACATTATAACTGAATAAAATAAACATTTGAACAAATTAATTCTATAAACACACAGTACTATCATCTAAAAATAAAATTTTTAAAAATAAAACATTATCTTCTTGCTTTATTCATAACATAACATAAATCATATACTTCTTAATTAACCAAGAGCACAAAAAAAGTCCAATAACAAAGCCCAAGAGTAAACCATGTTATTTTCAAAAGTAAATAACTTAATAAAAATTTTTAGATAAATAAAATATGATCATAAAAAATGAGAAATAACATATTTTATGATTTTAATTATAATATATAAATTAATTGGAAAATTATGGTATAGCCAACATAAAGAGAAAAAAGAACAGACAGGGATAAATCAGCTTCTGACAAAATTAAACGGCTTATTAAAAATTAACAAATTAAATACAGTAATCTTGTAAAACAAAGAATAATAGTGTATTATTTTATTTACAATATAAATTAATAATAAATATTTTGGAGAGCCAAGTGAGAGAAAGAAAGAAAAATATTCAGGAGTAAAATCTCGTTATCAACGAGAATAAGTAACACATGAATAGGATTGTAAACACAATGTAATTGTGTAAAACAAAATTTAATAAGATACACAAAAAAAATATGGAAGTACACAAAATAAAGACAACCATGTTTAATTTGACATTACTTGTGCCAAGTTAACACTCACACAAAAATATTGCTACAGTAAAGTGATATTGTCCATATTCACATCTTGTTTCAATAATTTTACAGGAAGTGAAAATCATGATTTTATTAATTAAAAAGTATTGAATCTTGAGGAATTGGACTTATAGTTTAGAAATCTTTTCTAACAATCACATTCAGATGATATTTTAGATACATGCAAAAATGATTTTTGATTGATAAGATTAAAACATTTATCCAAAAGGGGCTTCAAAAAATGTGGTGAAATCGAGCCATTTCTATCAAGGCTTTATTTCTAATTAAAAGTGCAGAAAAACTCAAATGTTACAAAATAGCAATGATATGTTGAGTTTTCACACTATCGTTTATAAATTTTAGACATATGTGTTGACTAAAAAGATTTAAACTGTTTGTATTGGAAAGTCTGTTGAACTTCTATTTCTTTCTGAGGTGTTATCAATTAATCATATTCTGTAAGTGTACGCTTGCATCAAGAATTAATGTATGAAATTAAATCACAGTGAATGCTATTTTTTAAAGTGTTTTATATTATCCATCCTCCATTCTATTTGTTACAGCCTCAGTCCTAATGCTTATAAAAATCAAAAACTAGTCTAAATTGCATCAAAATTAAAAAACATGGGGATTTTATGAATGGATGGAAAAAAACCAGATATTTGTATACAAAAGTATATTTTGTGCAACATTTAATAGCTTCGAAAAATTGTAAATATTCATCATCTAACATTTTGAGAGATTTTAAAACTTAATATAGAATTCAAATTGTAAAATCAAAGTAAGCTTTCATAAGTGCCAGAGTTATCCACATTTTTCTGAATGATAAAATTTATACATAATCAATATATACAACATTGAAAACTAAATTTAAAAAAAAAAAATTGGCCATTGAATAAACAATATAAACAGCATTAAAGAATAATTGTACAAAAGTTTTGTTTGTTTATCACTCAATTGTCATATTTTGCAAATGAGAGAATATCAACGCAGGACCCACAATTTACAGAAGATTTCAAACCATTGGTATGCTCGAGAAGTGAGATTCAAACCTACAAATCCCACCTCTGTTGAACCGAATGCAAGAGCAGTTGATGACTTGGCTTATAGACTAAAGAAAATATTTTGTAATTTTAAATATTTAATTTGCTAATAAGTTATATAATTGATTAACAGTTAACTCCACACAATTATAATAATAAATAACTCTCTAAATGTTTATTTTTATTATTAAAAAAGTTAATAAAATAAAGCTCATTAAAGTGATAGATGAAAACATTTATTTATAAAATGATAACAAATTTTCCCAAAGTAGGGTAGATTTTTTAATATATGGCAGTAAAGAATATTTATATATAAAATTATCAAATATCATAGTAAATGTAAACTTATTCCAAAATTTAAAAAAAAATCATATAGGATGAATATCTGCGTTTAATACTCTATTGCATTATATTTAAACTGCATAGTTAATAGTTTTGTTAACTGCATTGTTGCAAAAAATAGTAACTCAAAAATTACTCTAACCAGATGCAGAATATGGTTTTAAACTGCAACTTCTCTATTAATCTTAACTGAATAACTAGAATATAGAATCAGTTATTTTTATTAAAAAATTTAATTAATAAATGTTCTTTTTAAACAATTGCAAAATTTAAAGCATTATTTTATTGATTTTGATTATTGAATATAAATCAGCATTTTTGAAAATGTCAAATTTATAACTTCTTATCTGAAAACTAAAATTTCTCAATGAAAATCTCAGCTAAGCATCAATTTAAAAATCACTTAACTAATATAATTCAGAACTCATCCACATTTTCAAGATCAATATCATTAGAAAGTTATAAAAGTTTTTTTCAAAAATCCTTTCACTCATGAAAAATGTTTCTACAAATAGAGATTTTTTATATTTTCTTTTTTAGATGAATAATAAATTTTGCAATGATTTTTTTCTAGAGATGAAAATTGAATGTTTGAAAAATAATAAATACAAAAGCTTTTAAAACTTTTTTTTTTTTTTGTCAGTTGGCACATTTGTGACTATAAACCTCTTAACCATTAAATCTAAGTACAGGATGCAAATTATAAATTACTGTAATTTCTAAAAGAAAGGGTACGTCAGCATAAAATCCCCACAAAATAAAATAGTGAGTGGTATCGCAGTGAACAAAACAATTGCCAAATTGTTAACCTATGCAATGGTCACAACACATTAATAATATAAATGCAAACTTAACTAGAAGAAATAAATTATAATTTTAATTTGTAATTCAACTGACCCATGTGCAAAAAATGAGAGCAAAAAATGCATTTCTAATTTTTGCACATGAGGGCTAGTTAAATCAGAACTTATAGTTTAAAATGAATTAAGAATCACTACAAATATCCATGCTCAGTGTGAGAATCGAGCCCACAAACTGCTTAATTGAAAACAAGAAAGCCACCTATTCAGTCAGCAACATAGCAAAAATTATAAGGAAGAGCATCTCCATACATAAGATTTACTAGCTTGCTTGAATTTATTTCCTAAAAAATTTATGCGCAATACGCAAACTTTGTTATAAAAACAATGATGTATTAAATTCAATGACAAAATAATGACAGGAAATGGCATGTATTTAAAGCTTAGAATGTGGTTCTTTAACAATTTAAAGTTTTGGAAATCTATATCTAATTTACGCTTGTCTAATCTCAGATTCATTTTCTGTTGGTGGAAATGTAAAATTCACTATCGTTGTATCCTGAAATAATTAATGATATTTCCACCAACTTTCATGTGCACTTTTTTATAATACCTTAATTTTCAAATTGCATGTAAGTGTAGCACAGACAGAAATAGCATGCTAATAAAAATTTTATTTTAAACTCATAAGCGATCCTTTCTTCTGGAAATTACAGCAGTCTTTGATTTTAAAAAAAAATGTATTTTGCTATCATTAATTGATAGTTGTTTACAAACTATTTATTATTAAAATTTATTTTACAACACATAATATTTTTGTATTTTCAAGTATTTTAAGTAGTTTCATAAAAACAAAGAAATTCAACAAAAAAAATATAATAATATGACTAAATTTTATAAATTTAAAAACACTAAAATCTAGTAATATGTATGTAGTACAAAAAATAGATTTCTGCTATAGATAATAGTTAACTTTTTAAAAACATAATTGTCCATTCACCATTAGAAACCAGTCAGAAGAGAATAAATACATGATTCTCTCCCTCAATATAGGGATATTAAATATTTTAATTTTCTAATCTTTGAATTCAATCTTTTAAATTATAGTAGTTTAATAAATAAATTTATTTATGTTAAGTTGTTTAATCATTTAAATCATTATAATTTTCTAAATTTTTTTCAATACTGAATTTAGTATATATATAATCTGGCTCTTCCAGAACCCCTCCCCAAATTACAAATAAAATATAAATAGAAATCATTTTCTTACATTGAACAAAGCAAATTTCATTAAATAATTAACATAAAATATTTAAGAAAATTAATTTTGTAATTCTTGTGAAACAAAAATTTTAAAATAAACAATTCAAAATAAGATTTAATTTTTTCAACTTTTTTATAAATGTAATGATTAATTAGAACACCACAGTAATTCTCCAACTAGACATACAATACAAATAGCATGTTGGATAAAATGGGAAAATTAATCTTGTAAAAATAATTAACATACAAAACTATTATTAAAAATATGAAAATAAGAATTTAAATTATTTTTGTGTTTAAATGAATAAAGATAGGTTATTTTGTGAATGACATTCATTTTGTGACTAATAATGAATTACCCTGAATTCAGAAACACAATACTAAAAATTAACTTCTTTATGGCATATTATTAATTTTGGCAATACAGAGCTCTTACCTGAGAGTATAAGATAACATATATCTAAGCATAAAATAAAGGAAAATATATATATATATATATACATGCATTGTAAAATACATAAATAAATATATCTATTACCAGAAAGTGATCAACATAAACTTCATTAATAAAGTTTAGCACACTTTCTTTATATATAATAATATAATAAAATTAAAAAAGAAACAAACTAGGCTAACGAGAATCGCTGAACTCAAAAAGAATATTAACAGAGTCATTTAACATGAGACATGAACATATCATTTAACAGAAGCCTTTAACAAGAGAGGAGAATATATAAAAAGTACATATAATATTTCACATCAGATACATATAAAAAGTTCAGTGAAGTACAATATATTCCTTTCTATGACAGAGTAGGACATCATGATACCAAGCAATTGGATTTCTCTTGAACATTTCCGTTGGCTTTCTCAATTTCCAAAATGATTGTTTTGAATATGTCAGTAACACTCTTTAAAATAAAGAATAAAAAGATTACTACATAAAAGAATTTCAATTTTATTTATAACTTGTAAAATTTTTAGCAAATATTAAGACTATATTAAGCTTTAATGAAAAAATCATATTATAATTTTCTGACATAGTTTAACACAGAAGTACCGAAATTTATCAAAGTCAAGGCACAGTTAAGAAAATTAGAATTTCTTTCATGACACCTTAGTTTTATATTTAACATAGCACATTGAATATCCTCTATTTTCATCTTTGTATGATTGTAGAGAAATTAGAAATGGTAAGAATTTAAGCATGATTAATACAATTCATATTTAAAATTCATGCACATACTTTAACAATAATTAATAGGAAAATATATTAATAAACAATTTAACTTATAATAAAATAGCCTTACAAATCTTTTTGGTATTGCATTTCATTTTAGTATGAAAGGTGAGTTTGTTGCCAACACTTTTACAAATCGTGATATAAAATTTAATGCAAATAGTTTCCATTTTCTTTCAGACATTAGTTTCCTTGCAATATTTATTTTTATAATAGCAACTAATGGAAATCCAGTTTCTTGCAGACACAACAATGATAAGGGAATAAGAATCTCCCTTCACTTATATACTTAGATTGGAATACTTATTGTTCAAAGATATTCAAAACTATATCAAATTCATACATGAAAATGTTTTTTTTCATGTTTTTACCATTTAATAAATTAATTAGATTTTTTTTCTCTGAAGATAATTGGAATAGAATGGATCTTGAATATATTCTTAGTTTGACATTTTGAAAATTATTTTATAAATCAATAAATTAATAGTTTGTGTAAAGCATCAGCATACAATGTTACCCGATCTCTATAACAGATAACATAATAGAGATCTATAACTGATAATGTTTTAGAGATATTGCTGCACATATGAAAACAATCTTTGACTTTATTATCTTTTATTTACTTTCCTTGTTCACATCAATTATTTTTTTTATTCTGGAATTCAAATTTAATACATGACTGTCACAATCCTGAAGATAAAAAAATCAACACATTCAGTTTTTCTAATATATTCAACAATCAGCCCAGTTTCAGCAAGGAAGCTGGATTTATGAAACTGTTGACATTTACATAATCATTTTCTTTGATGAAAGAGTAAACTTCTTATTGAAGTCCATTAGCTTGAAATAGTACATAGAGATGTGAGAACCAACATGAGCTACATTAGTACTTATGCAAAGCATGCTCAGTCCTCAAGTTACTAAAAAATCTAGCTTTAAGTAGCTCAGTTTTTAAACAATTAATCACATTTATTACACACTCAAGAACAAGATTCGGTGCAGGGTAACAACTTTAATATAAGTACTTTTCGGTGAATTGACAAATGATTCACAAGCGATCTAGAGCTTTACAACATCAGTGCCTTTAATCCTTTTGGACTGGTAGACATGATAAACTACCATGTATGTACACACTGATGCATTCTATCTAATACAAATCAATTATGGTCATAAATGTGTCAGAGGCATTGAGTCTATCTTAACTCATGCACTCTTAATATCACATTTACAAAGAGAAAGCCCATCAATAATGGTGCAATTATCAAAGAAACATACATAACTAATGAGATGGGAATCGTTACTGGTAACTTCAAGCTGTTGCAATCCAAATTCATCTTTTTTTCTTTTTAAAACTTTCTTCTACCAATTGATTATTAAAATCCTAAGCCAAATGCTTCATTTTTCATTAATGGAAGAATTCAAATAAGAAATATTCAAGAAGTTTTCTCTTATTATTAAATCAGCCTTGTCAACAGTAATACTGTGGGGGGGTTTTTTTCACTTTTTTATTCTACATGCCACCTTAACTGACATTTATAGTATAAATATTCTTTTGCTGGTGGAAATTTTCCATTTATTACTGTTAAAATATAAGCATGGATCATCAATTATGTTGGTATGTGTTGCTTAATTATATCACAATTCTCTTGGATTATGCACTGAGATGACAGAACTTAAAAACAGATCACACAATTCTTTATTATTAATTCCTATAGAATTAAAGGAGCAATTAAAAATATGTCTTCAGACTTGCAACAATTCTACTTCTTTCCATACATGTTGCAAAACAATGAATAATTTTTATTACTATATGCACTATCAGTTTTAATCAAAAATCTATATATTTTTATGAAAAATATCTAACAAGATGTACAATGATTGCTGACATTCGAAACCTGTAACCAAGTAACAAAAAACACAATCAGATTAATTAGGGGAAAAAAGATGCTGTCATTTGCATTATTATTGGTTATTATGAAACATCTGCAGCTAAACGAGAAGGGGCAAAGAACAGGAGGAAGAAATTCTTTAGGCATATGACTGCTACAGAATTAACTGATTTTTTGATGAATGACCCATGAAATATTTTACCTTTACTTAGCAACAGATTGAATACAATGTTGTTTTTCAACATTCTATTTTAACCCAGTAAATAATTTAGGAAAATATAACACTTTGAATAAAGAGTTCCATGTGAAACTATATTTGTTTTTATAAAAAAATGTATTTTATAAAAATAAATTTTGGTTATAAATAATATAATATTTGAAAATATTGTGTGTGTTACTTTATAAAATAATATTTTGACATTTTCATTTAAAACTCTTCCTCTGTTTTCCATCTTAAAATATTCTTTATGAATTCATCTATAATTCTATTGTATAAATTGCATATGGCAGAAAAGTTACTTTAAAATAAAAGTGAAGATGAAGAGAAAGCATTCTGAAACAATCTTAAAATACATTCCATGAAAATTTCAATATTAAGACAGGAATTTTTAGCAAACAGATATAAAATGGAAAAAATTTTGCACATAAAT
The DNA here is from genome assembly GCA_030067965.1 of Latrodectus elegans. Lineage (NCBI taxonomy): Eukaryota > Metazoa > Arthropoda > Arachnida > Araneae > Theridiidae > Latrodectus > Latrodectus elegans. The sequence goes on along the minus strand of CM057819.1, from coordinate 10,627,981 downwards.
ATTTAACATTTTGAATACCATTTTCATTTTCCCACATATACTCATTAACAATAATATAATAAAAAATAACATTAAAACATAATTTCTCTAAATAAATTTAAATACAAAAATGCATAAATAAAATTTATAACCAGTTTTTATTTCAATTAATGAATGTTTCTGCATGTGCTAAATATTTTGGTATTTTTTTGTATCAGAATACTATAAAACAACTATCAACAAAATTGTTGGTGAATTTTAAAAAAATCATGTATGAAATGCAAAATTTCAATAAATTAATGTTCCTCAGTAAACTACTGAATTTTTTTTTCTGCAACATAAAGCATGTGTCTGAAATGTTGCTCTCCTAGATTATTGGTGTTGAATTTATGGTGGCTGCTCTTTTGCTATTTCACTTTTACTTGCCATAAACATCAATATTTAAGAAACACAGAAGCCTGCAATACATTTATCCCAAAACAAAAGGATTTTTCATGAAAAAAAATCAATGTCATTGCTTGTTTTAGCTTGGTGATTTGCAGCAAACGGCCAGCATAATGGAAAATATTTTCAGCTTATTAAAATATGTCAGAAACATATTTTAATAAGCTGAAAATTACCTTTTAAACAAACAAACAGGTATAAATGTACAAAAAATTATTTTATTCTTTACTTCATTTTGTTTAGCTGAAGCTTCTAAAAATTCTGCTCGCATGCTTTCAGCAGCTCTCTTACCCTCTTCATAAGATACTGTCCTATAAATGCATGCCATACATTTAATTAAAATATCGCTCATGAAATTTACAAACATATGCTAAGATAACTTTAAAAATATACAAATTAATTACGATAAAAGTTAATAAAATAAGAGCAAGTAAATAGGCATTTTAATCAGATTACCATAAAGATATACTTGCCTTACTCATACAATAGATAAAGTTTATATATTTTAAAGCTATTATAAAAAATATATATCAATAGAATGACTAAAAATTGAAAATTTTGAGAAAACACTTCATTACAAAAATTTTGAATTCCTTAATGTATTTTTTAAAAGATAAAAATAATTTTAAATTACATTGATTGAGTTTGAATACCACGAAAAATAAAAATATGCTAAATTCAAAATAATAATCATCACAGTAGTGGTCAGAATATCATTTAATTCTAGTGGTACTATTTCCCTACTGTTTTAGAAATGTTAATGCAAAATTTGAATTTTTGAAAATTATCGATAGAAAACTGGGAAAGTAATGAGGAATATTTGAAGGAAAAATATTCAGTAAAAGCTTGACATATAAATTATATATTTTTATCATAGATATCTAAGAATTGATCCTGAATATGTTAAAAGAAGCATAATAAAAAAGAGTAGGTTTTCATATACAATGTTTCAAATTGCAACAAAAGTTATTCACATTCTTCAAAGAAAGAAAATTTTAAATTATTACAGAATACCTTTCCATGTGCAAGTCAACTTTATTACCCACCAGCACAATCGGAACACTAAAAAAACAATAATAGTATAATAGCAAAGTAATAAAAAATTTAGATACATCAACAATTTTTTTATGAATAAATGCAAACATTTTTAAAAAATATTTTCCACTTCTGTAATTTTTTAAAAAACATTTTAAAGGAATATTCATAGTAAAATAATAAAGAAACCAATCAAAAATTTTTGGAATTTATATGCTATTATATAAATAATACATTGATTTTTAATTTATGATTTACAACTGCTTATGAATTCCAAAATTTAATTAAATTCAAGTATTTTAACTATGAATAATTTAACAATATATTTACTATATTTAAATAATGAGAAATTCAATAGTTAATATAGAAGGTGAAAAAAACACTAATAATTATTCACTAGATTTACATTTAAAATTATAAATTAACTTTAGTTTTGGACAATAAAATTAATTCTATTTTGGAAGCAACTTTGATATGCACATTTGCTATGAAATAATGCATCAGTAAATCAAAACAGAAGTACATGAAGATTTTTCTTTATTTCATAAGCACCAGCAATGGAATAAATCTGAATAAACAAATCCATTGCAGAACTCGCAGGATAGAGGTCACCTACCAAACACTCTGTTAAGTGATTTTACAATTAACTTGTTTATTAATTTTTTGATACTAAAATAAAATTTTTAGTATAACTATTGAATCAAAAACTGGTTAAAATCATAATAAATAATCAGACTTTTTATTATAAACACAAGTCATAGACATACATTTTCTTAGATAAAAGGAAAAACTTGCCAAGCAAATTTGATAACTTTTAATCTAAAACTATTAACTTTTCTCTCAATTTAAAGTAATTGAGATTAATAAAGCTATAGAAAGAATTCAATTTTTACAATTATATTACTCTCCAATACATAATTTTCAAATTAATTTTTATATGAGTGATAATTCAATATTTTTATTGATTCTTATTTTACTTATTAGTAAAAGATAATTCATTTTTAAATAATAATTCCAAATAATCATACAACTTGCTTTTAAAAAAAATTTCTCATTTAAATATTTTAAATAATGTGAAAATCTTTTTTAAAGATATCATGAATAAGTGTCACCTTTGAAATTCTTTACTTCAAATTTTAATATGAAAAGCTTTTGATACAACACTTTGAATCTTGGCTATTTCTTCTTTTTTAATACATAAAATTTGTTAAATGTCTAAAACTTTCAACTTTGTTCAAAGCTTCTTTCAGAAGAATCAATTCAAAATCTTATTTTGAAGAAAAATCAAATTATTTAATAACAGCATATTTTTAAAACATTTCTTATAAATTTATCATAAATTTTATTTCTATATTCATTCTAACATATGCAAAAGATTGATTTTTTAATATCTTCACATTAATTGTTTTCGTTACAAATTAAAATATTCTTACACATCTTATAAACTGATTTTTAATATCTCTGATCACAGAACTTTACAGTTATATATTTCAATAATTCTTTTCCACATTAATGTTATTTTAGGTAAAAAAAAAAATTCTCATTACCAAATTATTATGTACCAAAGTCAAAGTTAGACAATATTATGTGGTACTGAAGAATACAGATTAAAATGCAATTTAAAGAAGAGTCTAACATTGATAAATGGCTTTTATATTAGATACTGATTTTAAATTTTAGTCCATAAACATGTGCTCTCAATTTAATTATTTTTGCAAAAAATTTTTTATTAATGAAATCTTAAATTTTGACTAACATTTTGTTTTGAAAGAATGGATAAAATTTATAAACCATAGCCCTTGATATTAAAACTAAAAATTATAATAGAGAAATTATGAACAATTCATAACTACTACAAATATAATTGTGTTTATCCATGAATCATAAATTAGAAAAGAAATTGCAAATGAAAAAATCTTTAGGTTATTACAGAAAAGCAGCATAATATGAATAGGAATGAAATAGTATCAATGTCGAGATAAACTGAGCAAACAAAACAGAAATTTTAGAATGAAAACAAGAAAATCAATTTTATTTGGTCTTCAGAAGAATTGTTTAGGCAACAACTAAAAGTTCTTATGAAAAATAATAATAGATTACAATTCTAAATCAGAAACATTTTCTTTAGACGTATTCAAGTCAAAAAGAAATTATTGGTGGCAATATTAACATGAAAACAAAGAGCTAGTTTTTTAGAAGAAAAATAGCAACTATCTTGGAAATAAATTTGAGAAATGATAAATAAAAAGTGAAACAATAAAAATAATTGAAATTCTTAAAATTTGCTTCATTACTTCAAACAGGAAAAAGAAAAAAAAAGAGCATTAATTTCATTATTAATAGCTTTGATATCACACCTTAAACAATAGAATGCATCGAAAGGCAGTTGAACATCCACAATCAATGACAGTGAATCATGTTGAAGTCAGCAGGGGCATCTATTTATATATCTTGACAAAAACATGTACGCACAGTTGAAACTCAATTTCTAGTTACTGTTGTTCAACATTCTAAGATCAAAGTTGGAATCTTTCAATATGAAGAGCAAAATTTTATTAAGACACAGACAGCCCTATTCCTCCATAGTTTATAATTATAAAACTAAATAATAAGATATTAATATTTAGTCTAAGGACAATTTTATTCAATAGTCAATTAATAAACATTTTTTAATGAAAAAATTTCTTCACACATTATGAAAACAAATCACTTGTTCATCAGGATATCTCTAATCTTGTATTGCAATAAACTTTGTAATAATTTTGCTATTGCTAATTTTGCTTAATTGCAATAAACTATGTAACTATGTTAATAATTTACTTCAATGAAAATAAATTACAGTAAACTCTTAATTATACATGGAAATGAATACTGCAGCTAATGCACATAAACCAGTTTTGTGAATAATCTTATAAATATTATAAATAAAAAACAAATCTACATAAGCTTCGATTTCAACAATTTATAAAAACAGGTAACAAAAACAGTCATCACTTAAAGAGTAATAATCAATAAATTTCTATAAAAATAATAAATGTGATTATTTTCTTAAAAGTAAATCAATTAACTTTTAAGAAATCATTAAGGAAATTTTAAACTTATGTATTAAAACACTCTTTTTATTAGGAATTTATAATATTTTAGAATTTAAACTTTGTAGATAATTTGCAAAATGGATAAACCACTCATAGATAATTGAGGGTTTATTGTGTATATGTGTTTTATTAAAATAAAAATAACTTATAAACCTACACAAACACTGATTCACTTTTTTACAGCAAATTATAAAACAAAAATAAGAAAGGATTAATACTGAAAAACTAACGTGATAATCAATACAATTTTTAAAAGTAAAATAATTGTAAATACTTTTAGCTTATGGCGAAATTACATTCATTTTAAAATATAATATTAAAGTTAATATGAATAAATACAATTTAAAATGAAGAAAATATTTACATGAAGATTAAAACGAATATTAATTATATCAAATAATCTTCTCAGAGAATTAACAATTCTCAGAGAAGATAGTTTGTGCAACTTTGCTCAGATTTTCTAATGTTTTGTTAAGAATTTCCTTTGGAACTGCATGGCTGGTTTAGAGACATTATGAGAACACTAAATAATGCAACTGCATAATTACATTTGCTTATTGAAACCAGAATATAACTAAAAAATATTTTCATTTAAATAGAGCTTATTTCTTCTCCAATCTATTTCATTTCACAAATATGGAAAAATACTTAAAGCACAAATTATTTGAGTCATAGAATAGTATTATTGATACTAACAACAAATATAAATAATTACAGCATTTTACCATTAGAAAAATTTACAGATGATATCAAAATGTTTTTTAAAGCCTCCAAAAAATAAAACATACTATAACATTATTAATTTTTTTAAAATCTGTATATCGTCTATTGTCTCCAAAAATGTTGTTTCAACAGTTTATGACAGTGAAATTGAAAGGTACTATTTTCAAGAAAGAATATTTTAAAAATAATGTTATTGACACTTATTTTGTACCATAAATAACGTTTTAATAGTAAATACCATTATTGTTAGTCACTCTCAATTTTATATACTTCAAATTAAAATAATGAAAGGTAATTAAATGATTTTTCATTTGATAAGCCATTTAAAGAATTAAATTTTCATTTCCAAAAGAATTTTATGCATAAATGTTCAATAGAACTGTATTACAGATCACTGCTTGGTGACAGTGAAGAAAAAAATGGTACTAAAATACTTTCTCAGCAAACAAAAACTGAGATTTCAAGTAATTACAGATTTTGTTTAATTTAGAATGTTTCCTTTTAACTACTTTTTATAACAAAACTTGCAGACAAAATACTAAAAATTTAAATACACTATCAGAAGCAGCAGAGGCCTGGTTGGTTAGAGCATAATTTTTCATTATCAGAAGGTGGTGAGTTGGAATGTTGATCCAATTGAAGATCTACTGTATTCCCTTTTGGCTGCTTCAGCATGTAAATGTTTGTTTCTAATATTAATTCATTTATATAATAATTTAATAAAATATTAAATTTAGTTAATTTGAACAAAATACCTCAAAATTTTTATGCAGCATCTACAAGTACAATATACAGCACACATACATAACACATTTTAACTAGTTTATACACAAAAAATGGATGTACTCACATATTATGTAGTCACTTAATAGGTACTCATAAGTTCTTTTACAGTCTAAATTAGGAAAATGTAAATTCAATGTTCCAATACTTTTTACTTGACAATACACAGATGCAAAAAAAAAAAAAATGTTTCCAATTAATTATGGTTACATGACAAGGCTTTAACTATGCTTGCATCTTATTCTTCACATTACAGCAAAATAGTGGAGAAACACTAGAGTTCATTTACATTTGACACTCTATACTCTAACATAAAATTATCTCTGACTAGATCACAGAAGATGAAAGATTAATTACTTAACCAATCAGACTTCTACAGTAACAAGTAGTACAGTAAAAAAAAAGGAGTTGCTTTGACCTTTGCAAGTATTACACATAAGCAATGATGCTTAATTGTTCTGTAGAACAAGAATTTAGAACAAACTATTTTTATATTTCACTCACCATACATAAAAATTTCATCATACAATGCTACTAAATATTTATTTCAAGAAAATCTAATAAATTAACCCCTACCCTCTTTTTAGCATCTGAATTAGTTAATGCTTGACAACTACTATCATTGCTTATTTCCCTCAGTTGCATAATTTTATACATATCTTTTTAACTGCACTATAATTATTTCTTAAAATACACTATTTAATTTTGTTCTGCATAATAGTACAGACATACATTACCGTATTATGTGTGCTATATACAATTTTCAAGAAAATTAATAAAACATTTTTGGAGCTAATTTAAATCATACTCATAATTGATGTTATTCTTCTCTCTCTCTCTCTCAGTTAACACTAATCCTAACTTTATATGTAGAATGCATTATTTCCTAACATGCACAAAAAATTATTTAAAATAATTGCATTGAATGGAGAGTTTACACTTACTGCACTTTGCCAGTCATGTCCAGTAAGCGATGATAAATTGTTTTGACAATTTCAAAACTGCAAAAAAATAAAGCAACTGAAGAAAAATATTTAAAAATAACAAATAAATCATAACCAATTTCAAATATTATTTTTAAAAAATTGAGAGTAAACCATATTGATAAAATAATTTAATCATCCAAATTAGTCAATATTTTTTATAAACCTTTGTAAATATTAAATATTTAAATTAATATTTTAGGCAGTTTAAAAATAAAAATTAAAGTCTTTGAAAAATTCTTCAAAAAAAAATAATAATAATAGAATAAAAGATACTTATGTAAATTTTTCATGAATATTTTATTGTCTTGCTTGATGTAAAAATTATTTTCTTTCAGTCATATATCTTTCTATTTATTTGGCAACATATTGAAATTCTAATTAATAAAACTATTAAATTTCTTTCATGAGCTATTTTTAATTTCTTACTTTAACTTGTTACATTATGGAAATATTGATAAATTCACTTAGATATTTATAATATAGAAGTATTTTTTGAACTTTTAGCATTTGAATTCTCAGCATTTTAGACTTAAATTTAAGTCTACAAATGTTTGCAAAGAATTTTAATATAGTATTTTTACATGCAACAACATATTCATAAAAACTGTAATAAACTGAGAAAAAATTTATATCATTTGCATGTATGAAAACAATTTATGCACTTTATTAAAAACTAAAATAATTTAATTACTTTATTTTCAACACACAGAAACTACAGAAAATGTTTAAAATATATATCCAATTTTTAAGATCTAAATTTGGATATATAGCATTTACACTTTCTACACTAAATAACATATAACATTCAACAGCTTATTTACAAATGCTTTAAAATCTAGTATTGACAGACATTTATATTTCCCTCCTTTTATATAAATTTTCATTTATTTTTTTATTTTTATTTTATTTTATTTATTTTTTTTTAATAATGTTTAGAAATTAGCTTGTAATCATACAAGTTTCTTTCAATTAATCTTTATAATCTGTATTTCAATCACTTCTACATTAAGTATATTTCCTTTGTACCTCTATCTGTCTCTCTTTTAAAATTATTTCATACTCATCAACAAATTCATTCCATACTGGAATGCAAATATGAAGAACACAGCAATAATATTTTTTAAACTTTGATTTAAGTTTCAGAAAATTTTATAAATAAATTACATTTAATGTAAGAATATTTATTAAATATTTATTTCATCATATGTTAAGTAAAGAAAATTAAAGTTTAAGCATAAGTAATACTTTTACCATAATTATATCCTCTAATTAAAATTCCCTTTAGGGTTTTTTCCCCTTAAATGTTTATTTTAAGTTTGTCTAGCTTAAATGACTTTCCTTTTGAAAATGCCAATATAATCTTATTAGAAAATAAGAATTTACTCCATTTTTAATTCTAGAGTTTAATTAATAAAAAAAATAGAGTTAGTTAAAATTGTACTTTTATTATTATTATATTTTTTTAATAAAAATGATTATATAACTATATTATATATTAATACCTTAATTCAATATATTTAGATGATATTTACAAGACAAATAGCCTTTAGTAGAGCTTGAACCTACTTTGCTACAGAAGAGAAATTTAGCATTTGGGAATGGGAAAATACATATTTTCTGTCATCTTTTTAGGGTTGGAAAAAAATGAGAAGCAAGTTTAGGTCTAAATTCTGAGAATCTGATTTTAAACTGATGAGGGCATGTGCCTTTTAATTTAGTACATAAAATCAAATGAGCAAAGGCAAAGGTGATTTTAATCCTTCATGGACTGTTTACAAAATAATTAGGGGTGTTTTTACACTCAACATTTTCAAAAGAAACTAAAGCTTGTATTAATTATAATTTCTAGTGGCAAACACAAATATTAAATGCATATTTTTAACCTTAAAGCAATTAAAGAAAAATACAATATTCCACACAAAATAAACAGCAAAATTTAAGTAAGTAAATAATAAAATTTGTTTGTTTGAATTTTAACCATAAAAGAAATAATCCTTAAGGATAAGTATAGAAGATACAATAAAAATTATTCAAAAAATATATGCTAAGAATAAAAACTTTCTTATATATTACACAACCAAAAGAAAAAATTTTTTCTTTACCTTCTAGTTGAAGTTACAGAATAAACAAGAACATATCCATGAATGTCCATTGAGTAGGACTGGGGAAAGATTGAAAATTCATCCTAAAAAGAAATTAAAAGGCATTAATAAAAAAGTGGAAAATAAATGTTTTCCAATTAACATATTTGGCAAGGAGAAAAATTTTCTTATTAAATTTTGCAAAAATTTTATCAAATATATATTTAGTATTCATTTCAAAACAGTATTAATTATAAATATTATAATTAAAACATTTATTATTAAATTACAAAAATAAGTATTTCAATTCTTTTAAACTACCTAGGAAAAAAAGCATTGCCTATAAGAATTAAAAATACTTTTAATTGTCTAAAAAATCTAATTTAAAATATTTTTAATCACTTAGAAGGTATAAAAGATTTAAACATTTTTCACAATATGCTCTTCATTTTTTTTTTTTAAACAAAAAAACTTTTTATTCAGTAAAATATTATTTCATATAATATTTTATTAAATGAAGAGTTGCATTAATCTGTGCCAACCATATTTTAAAGAAAAAGAAAAATTATAAATAACAATTCATATTTATTAAACGTGAAACAAATATCTAATGGTTATTTCTATAATAACATTTAATATTAAACATAAATGATTTTTGCACTTTTATCCAATGAAAAAAAAATCACTACATATGAATTATATTACAGTATCAATGCATATAAATTTTTTTGCAGTAACATTCCATAGAATTATAAAAAAATAAAAAATTTTGAATTTGTTACAGAGAAAAGACATTGATAACAGCAAAAGCAGCACCAGATTTCTGCAATAACTATATAAAAATGAAAAACTTAAAACAGTTTTAGCATATATATATAGAATGGCGTGGTAATTCTTGAAAACTTTTCTTACTATCGTATTTTATGGATATTTTTTTAGCATGAAAAATATCTGAAAATATGGATGCAAATTTGATATTCCCCAAAGTGATTTCTTGCAAAATCTAGCATCCTTTGTTTTGATTCTAGTATTGACAATTTGAGATTTTGTTTTGATTATAGTATTGTCAAATTGAGTTTTTGCTACTTTTCAAATTTTTTGTTGCCAGATTTGTTTTGCATCATTTTTATGTCATGTATATGGTTCTTTTTAGTGGAAACAATATTTGAAATTTTTGTTTTACTTTCAATTCAATCTTTTTTTCTACATCTGCCATTATGTTTCCTTGTTTCCAGTGCCCAAACATTGTAAACTGTTCTTTTTTTCAATTTCTTTTTATTTATTTATTATTTTTTCTTATATATTTTTGTTAATATATTATATTTTTCTTATATATTTTTCTATAGTATCACTGAGCATATTTGACATATGAGCTTGACGTCATATCAAGTAAGTCCATTATTGTTATTTACTTTTACTCATCTCTTTTATCAGTTTTTACGAGAAGGCAAACCCAACAAAAAAGTTTTTATTAATTTTCCAGTAATACTTCTTTAGAATTATATTATGTCATTTAAAATTTTATAAAATGTGTATTTTCTAATTTTCAGAAAATTCCTGGTTAAAAAAATAAGCATTTAACATGGTGACCAAAAAAATTGCAATGGTCGCCAATCAGGAGAGATATCAAATTCCAAAATATATTGTTTTAATTTGGTAGCAAAGAAATTAGTATGTTGCTATTGATGAAACAAAAAAAAGGAAAATCATAGAGTAGATTCGCAGAGAATCAGTAACTTCATCAATCTGCATAAGAGCAAAGTTGTCATCTAATCAAATTAGAAATTACCAAAAATAGAGGTCACATTATTTCCAAGCTTAATCAATGTGTTTGATTGCATTGTGTGTGTTTGCATTCAACAGTTATTTTTCCACCCAAGTACTAATTAGAATGGGATTTATAATTTATAGTGGATTCCAAACTCAGAAAACAATGTCAGAAAAATGAATAGAAAAAAGAAGACATTCACTTTTTATAACTAAGCAGTTGATAAAGCTATCATGGCAATTTATAAAAAAAAATTTTAACTCTGCAGTTAATTTTAATTTCTAATGATACAACATTTTTTTCTCTGAAACATCAGTTGAAAATAAAATATGTTCAAAATTAAGTTGGTTCAAATTTTTACTTTTAAATTTTATTGCTTTAATAGTCTTCTATGAGTTGTAATTTATTTTATTCCAATAAATTACTTATTATTTTCTGTAGTTTTAATTCAATACATTTATTATTATTTTATTAAGATCTTTATTTATTATGTTGCTGCTTAAAATGTTTTGTTGCCATGACCACAACAGCAGATTTCCATCGAATTGGCAAGCATTCGAATCTTGCACAAGTGGTGTGGACATTTTTTGAGTTTAATTTCAAGTGTGAATATTCTAGAAAATTCTTTGGTTTACTGGAATGGTGTTCCATAACTTTCTGTTGTCATAAAAAGAGGGTGTAGCTCAGCATGTAAGTCAGTTCTCACCTTTCTGAAAGAGCAGTGAATGTTAAATTAAAAGCTTTGCATTACGAGTTTTCCAATTATTCCACCCTAAAATATTAGCAATCATTTTAGCATTTATTAAAGATGATGAATGATCATATCAATGGTCTACACGTAATGTAACTTCCATTAATACAGAATGATAATCTTAATCTCCATGTTAAGCTTCAATGTCTAAACTGTATAATAAACCCAAGAATATAAATTCCAGGGTAAATGACGACAGACCCTTACGGGATTGGCACGATTTAAAATTTTCACGCCAAGCACTCTACAGCTCTGTCGCCAACCTAAATTACGTCACTACGCGCGACAGCCGCCAACCAATAATGATCGCATTCGAACTTCAGCTTTGAAATCGCATGTTTTTCCGAATTCCAAATGTTAAAAATTTGAATATTTCATTATAACTAAATACTGTAGAAGTTTTAAAATTCTAATAAATAGAAACAAAATGTTTAATATATAGAGCAATGGCGCTCACCTTAAAAAAAACATCAGTGTAGTGCTACCTACTACAGTGCCAACCTGACAATAAAACTAAATTTCGAACTTTAAATAGAAAAAAATTTAATTTGTTAAACTCGATTTTTAATATACCGAGCAGTGGCGCTCACCTTAAAAAAACATCAGTGTAGTGCTACCTACTACAGTGTCAACCGGGAAATAAAGCTAAATTTCAAACTTTAAATAGAAAAAAATGAAATTTGTCAAACTCGATTTTTAATATATCGAGCAGTGGCGCTCACCTTAAAAAAACATCAGTGTAGCACTACCTACTACAGAGCCAACCGGACAATAAAACTAAATTTTGAATTTTAACTCATTTCATTTTTTTAAATTTAAACTCGATTTTTAATATACCGAGCAATGGCGCCCACCTTAAAAAAAACATCAGTGTAGCGCTACCTACTACAGCGGCAACTGAGCAATAAAGCTAAATTCCAAATGTAAACAAATTTCACTTTTTGTTTAAATTTGAATTTTAATATAACGAGCAGTTACGCCCACATTAAAGAAATTTAAATACGCGGCACATTTTAACACTAACATGAAAAACGCAATACACACAACTGAAACATTCATTTACTTATGGCCTAAGTATATGACTAAAATTGTAATGAAAAATAAAATTACTCACCTAATCTTCATCGCTCTCCGAATCATTACTTTTCGGCAAATACACCATTTTTATTGCATCTAAAAAACCTATTATGTTTTCCTGATGATCATTTCTCCATACTTACTCCACGAAAATGTGAAGTCAATATATCCTCATCCATACTTATTAATTTTTGCAAGCAACACAAAAACACCAAAAATCGAATATCAAAACTCAATGCTTCAAGATTATTCTTTAATAGTTTCAAGGGTTACATACAAAATGCGCATGTAAAACGAAAATGTCATACCTACGTAATCTGAACCGGTAAACCAGTCTAGCGCACTTTATCGCATTCTTGGTGCAAACGCTTGGAGCATTTTACCCTCTGTACCGGCTTCTCTAATATTTAGCGAATTTCAGATTTCACTTTGAAAGATAATTAAGGGTGGATATTTTTAAGTTAGAATAATACAAATTGAATTTACGTTTAAAACTATTAAGCTTTTCCCAAATCTCAATAAAGCTATTGTATTCTAGGATACATTACTTTATGTTAGTGTTTAAATTACTTTATGTATTGTTATTGGATTTCCTAAAAAATGATTTTTGAGTTACTCATATTTTCAATATTTTTATTTTATTTAAAATACAGTTCCTCATAATGTAGAATATGAGACACAGTGTAATAGACAGTTTAATATTTGAAATCTGATGTATCATGTCTTTCAAGATGACTTTGCTAAAAAGTAAGGCAGTATTCATGTTTTACCCCTTAGTTATGCATGCAGAAATGTCACATCCATCTATTGTTGTTAAGAGTGGCTGGGAATAATTCCAGAACTCTCCACATTCCAAAGACCAAAGTCCTTACCCTAAAACACGGTGAATACAGAAATCAAATAGATGCAATTTTCCTGCATTTGCATGCATTGTAGTGGATGCCTGGAAGTTTACTAGATTTCCTCTCTTGCAATTTTGCCCCAGCATGCCCCCCTGTACCTAGCCCTGAGTTGGGCTCAACCAATTAGATTGAAGCAGCCAGGTGGAGTCTTTGAGATGTTGAAGCAAGCAGAAGACTCCAAATACTTGGCCTGCTGCCCCTAGAGATATAATTTCATTTGGAGGACATTGTGACCAAACCCAGTTTTAAAAAGCCCCAGCCGTCATGAGCAAGCACTATGGATTTTCAATTGGCCATAACTTAAACTTACTACCTTCTGATAACGAGAATTACACCCTAGCCAACCAGGCCACCACAGCACTTCTCTTACAATGTGTGAATATTTTATGCTATGTGACTTAGCATAGTTAGCTAATTTAAGAACTGAAGAATAACCAGAAAATTTTTCTACCTAGAAAGATGCATGGAAAATTTAGTAGTTATTATAACCACTGCTTATATTAGCATCATAGTGCAAAACCAACAGTATAGAACTAAAAAAAAATAAGGGGCCTTTACACTCAATGAATTTGGTGCAAATTTCTGACACTATTGTCAAAAAGTTGATTAATAATGAATAGCCTAACAGATAGATACATGTAAAGCATTTTACATGTCAATATGTGTAATATATGTTATCTTAATACTCAACATTTTACATATTCAACTTTATTATATCTACTATTTTTACATATTCATTATATATTCAATTATTTTATTACATATTCAACTTTTGGGAATTTTTCATAAATAATGAATCATTCATAAGCAATTTAAAAAAAAACATAAAATTCCCAAGCATGCCCTATGACTGTTCTAATATAAATATTTGAGAAAGTCAGCTTGATTTCTTTCATATTAGTTTTATGATTTAAGGCACACATCCAAATATACCTGGAAACAGTCCTGCAGCAAAAGCATAACATCCATTTATCATGGTTCAACAGCAGTTGGAATTAAATCTATGATCTTCCACTCCAGAAGATAGCATGTTTATAGAATTGCAAATATCCCTGAAACAACCATTAGTAAAATTTCCCCATTATAGCAATAATTGCTCTAAGAATATCACTGTCAAAAAAGGTTTGAGCATATAATGGAAATATAAGATGCTGCATTAGTTTGTATTCTAAAATTCTATTGGAAATCACTGTACAGCATGTACAATGTTTGAAATGTGTTCATGCACTTTATTTTACAAACTTCTTCTGTACATATATATTAATGAGAAAAAGCATTACTAGAAAAAATCAAATAATTACTTGTCCAGCAGTATCTACAAGTTTTAAGAAATATTCTTGACCTCCAACCTTTGTAGTTTTTGTAAAAGCTGCAAAAAAAAAAATTATTAATTTAAATCAGTAAATGTGATTCAGTGTACAAGATAGCAAGGAACAAATAGAAGATTGAAATCTTACTATTTTCAATTGTTGGTTCATAAGAATCAACAAAACGGGCTTCAACATATTGTATTGTGAGAGATGACTTTCCTGAAAATGAAAAACAATTAAAATAATAGTACTGAAACTATTTTAATAATTTTTTAAAAATTAGTAAAAACAATTAAGTCATTTTTAAATTTAATAGGATGAAAATTATTATATATACAAGCTATAATAATTTTTTGGAGTAAAAAAATTGTATACAAATATATTGCATCATAGATATTGAATACAAATCATCAATGTTATAATATATTATTTTTATGTGCCATATATTTCTTATCACATAGACATTACATTTTGGCCAAAGAATAAAATTTTTTTTTTCATGCTTTGTTAAATAGTGGTGCAACCAAATTTAACTTTATTTAATGAATTATAAATTATGAATTATAAATCAATTTAATTAATTATTAAAAAATAAATATGAATACATTGATAAGAATACAAGATTTTCAACACTGTAAAATAAAAATGCTATTTGTATACATTAGCACATAAGAAAATTCATATTAGAAATCCACTTTCATATTATTTTAAGCCTTCTCACAATACTTATTCTCAAAGTGTCCTCAACTCACATTCCTCATGCAGCCAAGATATTTTCTCCAGTATACACATAAATTCAGAGTGAAAGGAAAAAGAACAAGATAGTTTACAAACACTTATAGAATGTATATAGTTCAACAATAAATGCATTTATATAATGTTTATTTAAAAACTATTACACATATTCATTTCATAGATGTAGTCTGCATTGCTTTTATATTAAATATTCTAAGTTACACGTTATGAATACTGTGATTTGTGGGCAATAAACTGCATAAAGATTATAATGGCATACTTAAGGAAAAAAAAGCTTAGCCATGCATGCAGTAATTTTTTTTTAAAACAGATGTTAATGTTAAGAAAAATTGGTACTTGCATGTTATAATATGACCCCACTTGAGCTTTTTTATAAGCTAAAAAAACATTCTATTTATTTATAACACATTCATACATTAGTTTTATTTCTATAACAATGACTATGTAAAAGTCGGAATATAAATTAAGTTTATCTATTTGCTTTAATGAAAATGTAAGCCCATCACATTTTGAAACAAATGATTAAAATTTCCAATATTCAGCAACATATTGAATATTGCATACTGGTGAAAATAACTGACTGGACAAAATGTAAGCAAAGAAAAATTATTTCAATGAAAAAAGAAAGAAATATATATATATATATATTCAAATGTACTTAAAAAATTTAAAATGTTTTATTTATTTTTTTTTCTTAGATAAATTAATTTAATTTTTTCCTCCATGAATTAAAAAATAAAAATGTCAAAGGTTCTTTAAAGAAACAGTATGAAATTTGAAAAGTAATAAATAAAATCTTTCAGATACTAAAATGAGATACATAATAAATAAATTGTAATTCATATGAAAGTATAATATCAGAAAAAAAAAATACATTTTTAGTTAAAAAAAAATCTAAGGGAAAAAAGCACTGCACCTGTATCTTACAAGAAATTTTAAAAATTATATAATTTAGGTTACTTTGAATAATATGTGATTTCTTTTATAATATAAACAGGAAATAGTTTTAAAAAGTTAGTAATTTTGTTCTACTGCCCAGTAAATGTCTATTGGAAGTAATTGGTAACATATTTATATAATCAATTTCTTTGGTAATAAATTAAAAAACTACATAGTGCCCTAACTAATTGATAATATGTAGTTTATTACCACATATTAAATGTTGTATAGTGAAGAATAAATACTTATTCCTTCAAGTTTAATTTATGTTCTGCTAAATTTCACCAAATTGAAACAAAGATCAAAATAATAAGTAAACATGGAGAAACTTAATTTACATTACACAAATTTCAAAATAATATTTAAAATTATTAAAAGAAATAAATCTGTTGAAACCAAAATGAATATGTACAAAAAAACAATGTTTTGAAGAAATTGTGAACATACTCTCACATGAATATTTATATTCATAAATGTTCACATTTTCTAATTATTTCTAAATTTAATTTCAATTTGAAACTCTTATATAATTTGATTTCCATATTCTTTTTCAGTCAGTTTTAATATTTAATGTATATTTTCATAATTAATCTACATTCATTTGTTTATACATGTGTCCATCTTTTCATCAAAACTACTGGATGTTTATCATATAATATGAGTAAACATAAATAGCTTTTACTAACTAAAATAATATGCAAAAAAAATTTGATTTTTAAAACAGTAATAATTTCCTATTAGCAAATTTTCGTAATACCTCAAAAATTATCATTAAATCATTAATATCAGGATGCTTAAGATTAAATTAATTAACAAATGTTTAAGAATTTATTGGACTTTTAAATAAAAAAATATTATTATTGGTTACTGCAAAAAAAAAATTTACGAGATTCATTACTTTATCATATTTTGAATCTAATTTAAACTATCAAGGTCATAATACATTTTGTACAATAACTCGGATTTAAAAATATGGAGGAAGAAATGAAACTGGATTGATTTTAAAACGCAGTAACTTGCACTACAAGGTTGTTTATTTAATCAGATGAGGGGATCTATAATAGTCATCATTATACATTATGGTTTTCAAAGAAATATTTATGAAATTATGGATAATGTTAATATAGTATTTTTCATAATTTTTTTTTATACTATATAAAAATTTCCATTAATAGAATGTCAAATATTCGTCACACGTTCATTGCTATAAAAAACATTTTAACAATAAATTTTGTGGTACACAGAAAACTGCAAGCGAAAAATAATTTATATAATTTTATTTACATTGGATTTTCTATTACCTACAGAGCGATAGCCCATAATCGCTATTTTACGTTGTTTAGGAGGCATTATTTCCTTAAATTAATTGCATACCATAAATTTATTCATTTTTTCCGAATACAATTTAAAATATTAAAATTTTAAAAAATAAGGTAATAGTAGAGAAAGCACAAATTTATCACGAGTTCGATAGAAAATTATTTCCTATATTTCAAAATTCTTAAGAAATAACGCACAATGGCCGAAGATTTGTTTATATTTATAAATATTCGCCCATTTCACATCACTTCTTGAACATATAATTTGGAAAAATAAAAAATCGATTAGATCTTGTAGTTAGCATAATAATTTCTGTCAATCAGGAAACGTTTATCCAAATGACAAAAGGAAAAAAAATGCGATTTATTCTTTACAGCTGTAGGAAAACTGGAAGTACTGAATTTTAATGTTATAGAATACTGCGAATAGACTTTGACCATTCAAAAATACCTAACTTTTAAATTTCCAAAATATGGGATATTTACTGATATTCAAAACGATGATATTAGTAGATATAATTCCTCAAAGGAAATGAATTATTTCCTGATCGTAAACTTGAAAAAACATTAGCTAGATTTTTGAGAATGTTAGAATATTATCTGAATCTTGCAAACTTATGGCATATACATGTCTAACCACACAGACGCTAACCTTGTTGAAATTATAAAAGCAAAAGGATTCTTGTGAAACAAGAATTTGTAGGGGGAATTCAGCAGATACCTCGCTACTTGCAGAAATTCTTTACGAGCTAACAATTTCTACTTTTGTATAACAGCAGAACCAGTCTGAACTCTTGGCCTCACTGTTTATTTAATTACATTTTAAACATTCAACTAGCAGTAGAGGAAAGCCAATGGAAATTATAAAGACCACAGTTTTTAAAAGATAAATAACAAAGCAACTGTGTTTTATTTTCTACCGATATCTCTACCTCCTTCAGGAAACAGTTGCTAATGTTTCAAACTCTTATCGTTTATAAGGAATATATCAACAAGATTGTCTTAAATGGGGAATTTTTGAGTTTAAAAAAAATGAAAATACCACAGCAGGCCAATAAATGTTACAGACCTAACGAAATTGGCTAACTTATGCAATGGTAATTGCTCATCAAACGTACTTCTTATTTATCAGAATCTGGATTGAAAATAAGTTTTCAGCACTTTGTAGTGATTTCTGAAGCCTAATAAAGGTTCTTCAGATCCTTTCATTAATCAACCTATAGCTTAGTCCAATAGTGGTTTCTATAAGGAGAAGCTCTACTTTTTATAACGTTATTTATCTGGCATTTTCATGCAGAGAAATCATTTAGTTTCCTTTTTTGCGACAGAGAAAACAAAGGATTGTACTTAGGCATAGTGGAGTTTTCTACAAAATGGATGACTTTGGATTTTGGGATGATTTTCTATATTCCTACTAAATTTCTGACTCTCTCGTGTTTTCCAAGTTTGTATTGGACCATTTCTATCCAAAGCTTTTATTTATGCCAATGGTCACCGATGGCTCAATTTTAAGTGTTAATTTTTAATTTTTCTGAAGCAGTATATGTCCCCCGTTTAGTCTGACATCAGGAAACTTAAATCTCTTTGGTGCAATGAATCCTTCAATAAAAACTACTTGGATTATAATAACACAGAACAGCTTATTTACAATTTTAAGACCTTCTTTATATCATAAAATAGTACTCAGAATAATGTGAGTACACTAATTATTAAAAGTACCTCAAACAATAAAACATATAAAGTAACAGAAAATCAATTGTTATTGAGTAAATAGAACACAAGAAGAAAGCTAATGCCATATTCGGAATATAAAAGGTAGTTAAAGAAAAGATATTAATCCGGTATTGTGAATCTGACAGCATACTTCATTCATCCCAATCTGTTTTTGGTAGACTTTATGCGGATAACCTAAATATATCTTGTCAAGACTCACACAAATATGCGTCTAATTGAGAGAATTGCAAACAGTGTCTTTGAAACTCGTTGCATGATGAGCAAAGAATAACTTCATTAAGTCTCCTAGTAAGGGTAAGGCGAGCTGGCAGCCAAATGGTTAGCGCTCTTGCCTTTGGTTCGACAGTTCATGGGCTCGAATCCCACCTTGAGCATGGATGTTTGTAGTGGTTAGGAACCCACTTTAAGCCGTATGTCCCAGTCTAATTAGACTTCGTGAGAAAAAATTGATCATTGAGGGACAAACCACCCAACCTAGTAAGAGTAGCTGTATCCCCTTCTGCTTGTAAGGGAATTGACTCTTGGAGATGTTAGTTTATTTCCACCTAAGTCTCAGATTTTTAGATGTTTCAATTTTAATCGACACTAAATATTTACCATAGAATAGCATTGAACTTACTACAAAATCTATTAGCATTAAGTATTTTATATACTTGAGTAAATATAAGTAAAACACAATCTTTAAATAAATATTTTAAGAAATGCTTCAGCTTACTAATTCAGAGTGACTAGTTTACTTTGATTACAAAATTCGTATTTGTAATTATTTTCTTCACTTAGGAGTTGATGGCAAAGATACGCCGGGCACTAAAAGGAAGAGAGTCTCTGGGCCGTCTTCTGAGGGTAAGATTTTAATACAAATTGTTAAACTATTTTTTCACAAAATATTGAAATACTCCTAATTTGACGATTCCTTTTCATTGTGAAAGAAACTTGTGAATTTGACTTTTTACACACACATTTATTAAGGTGTATATGTATGCGTATATATACTGGCATAAATTTGGCACCAATGTTAGTGTTTATTGGATTATGATACGTGAATAGTTTGATTTTAATCATCTCCC
Source organism: Latrodectus elegans (assembly GCA_030067965.1). Classification (NCBI taxonomy): domain Eukaryota; kingdom Metazoa; phylum Arthropoda; class Arachnida; order Araneae; family Theridiidae; genus Latrodectus; species Latrodectus elegans. The sequence goes on along the minus strand of CM057819.1, from coordinate 10,607,232 downwards.
TTAAATGAAGACTGCATACTGCTAAAGAAATGGCTTTTTGTACAAATTTGTCTAAACGTATTTTGGATTACAGATCTATGCATTTCATACAGTTTATATTGACAGATTCCCATTGAGTAAGGTGAAATATGTTAAATATTTGTTACCTTGTACGTAATATATGCATTTACTGGAGAGGTTTCCTTCAGCGTTAATATCTAAATTTATAAAATTATGAAATTATTTTTAACGTTTATTTCAGGAAGTAAACCAAATTTTTGTTTGTTCAAATTTATTTTTCATAAGAGTAGAAACGCTAGTTTAGTAAATTATAGCCTTTAAAAAGTAATTGACTTGTTAAAATCATTATTACAAACGGTATTACATTTGAAAATGTAAACTAAAATGTTATTAAAACATCAAATAATTGTAATAAATCATTTAATGTATTTAAAGGAGTAATCGAGAAAGTTTTTCTCACATTGTAATGATCTATGCAAAATGATAGTACTCAATTTATATTTCAAAATGTTCAAATTTTATCATAGTAAGTTGCATGATGTTGCCATCCTTTGGCCAGATTTTATGTCAATACTGGTAGCTTTCAATATAAATTTGTAGTATCTTAGAGTATGGAAGTACGAAAATAAATTATGTTTTTTGATAATGGCAATGTTTAAATTATTTTTATATAAGTTGCTAACAATTGAAACAAAACTTATCAGACTTAATAAATGGAACTCTTGATACTGCAGTATTCTAAATAACTTCTCCATAAATGATAATTTTTTCCCAAAAAGAAAATTTAAAATTTGTTTCTAAGAGCAGCAAAGTAACTTCGGATACTGGTTTCTTCAAATTAACCAGCATTTTTGTAGTTTTGCTCCTTTATAATAAAATGGAAGTCATGAATTCATCACTGTTAAAATGATGTTCGTAGATATGAAAGTATTTTTTCTATTCAATATGTCAGCTTTCTACAAACTCGCCCACGATTTTTAATGGCATTTAGAAAGTAGTTATCAATTATATAATTGGTCCAATAGTCCTAGTTTGCAGCTGTAATAATTGTTTCACTAGAATACTTTGCCATGCACATCTGAAGCTATTTTAAAATGAGTACAATAAAATCGCAAGGAATTCTAAGCTCTTCAGTTTTTCAAGAATTATTTATATATTGTCACAATGGTCATCTGACAGATTACTAGGAACAGTGGCGCTACGCCACTGTAGCGACCACATTTGGCACCCGAATTAGATACCAATTTTGGCACCCCATCTTAAAAATATAATGTATAGAATAAACGTGTAATAAGAGTATAATGAAGATAACAGCAAAGTATCTACTTTAAAATCGTAAATATAAATAATTTTAAAGGCTCAGGTTGTAGTTTTGAATTTGAGTTAAAAAAATCTAGTAAAAAAAATCTTAACTAGAATAGGTTTCGGAAATGGGTGCATCAGTAGAATTTAAACTTACGGAAATTTAAAATTAATCAAAGATTGAATTTCAGAAAAATAATTTTTTAGCACAATATTAACCATGTGTTTCGAGACAGAATGTAAGTTTGATAAATCCAAATATGAAAAATCTGGCAAAATGTTATTCTAAGTGTTAGTCTAATGTATGTAAATAAGTAAATTTAAATCGCGCTGAATTATTTTTCAGAATAGTTTAAATTTGTTTTGACATGTAAGTATTTTCATAAATTCTAAAGTATTTATCCACATTGTTTTAATTAACAAAATATGAAAGTTATCTATAAGAACTAGTTAATATTTAAAGTTCTGTATTTTAATGAAAATCTAGACTTTAATTTACTTTTAGTAGTTTTGATCATTTTATGTCTTTGAATACCTATTCCATCAGATAATTTGTACTATCACCTAACATATCGGTCTTATAATATCTATTGAACTGAACTTGCTAATAAAACACGATTATTTAAATTGTTAAACTGAGAGATTATTGTATATTTTATTCCAAGTCATGATGTTTTTCAAACTCTTCTGGACGAATTATTTAATATAGATTAAAAATACTTATTTTTTAAAGTATTTAAGTATTAAATATTTTTCTATAAAATAATCGGAATTTGCCATCACACACACACACACACATTGGGCTCTATACATATATTTACGGGATTATCCATAGAATTCAATAATCTATCACATTTACCGAGTTTAGTGGGGATTGTGTATAATCACCGGTTATTATAAACATAATCACCGGATTAATTACACTATCGTTAATTCTTACTGAGAGCTTTTCTGCCTGAAATTTTTCAGCTTATTTTCAATATGTTTAAAAGGCTTTCTTATGACTTTAAAATACATCTTTTAATTAATAAGAGCTAATTCCTATTTAAAATAAACTTATTTTTATTCTGAATCATTTAACAATATATTTGAATGTTATAAATCGGTAGCTTTTATAAAGCACAACAATATTTTGCCTTTTTTCATTATATTTCATTTAAATAATTTCTAAGCTAAACATTTTCATATTAACTGAAATATAAAGTTAAAGAAACATTTTATGTGTACACATAAAAATATTTAATACATTTGATCTTTATAACTTTTCAAAAAAGAATTTTTTAACATAATGTATTAATATAAAGGCGACAAAATTACAAATCAAATAAAAACTATTTTCGAAAGTCTTTAAATTTTAAATATTTTCGTTTCAAAAAAATTTTTAAATAAGCAATTTGATTTAAAATTTCAACTATACATGTTGATAAATATTCGCAATGGCAAAAAATCTGCTAAATGAGAATTTTATTTTGCTTATAAGAGTCAACATTTCCACTGCGAAGTTTTTAACGAAACAACACTAAAGACGAAAATTTGTGGGTACGAAATGACATTCTAAGCAGATAAATAGTTAAAATAAAAGGAAATTGTAAATTTTACTAGCATTCGGAGGTAATTAATTTTTATTTGCAGCGTTGTATTGTATTTATATTCCTGGAGCACAATTTTCTTCATTAAATATTGCTTTGTTATTTTGAAAACATCTCTTCTGTTGGGGATCAATCTGGTGCTGAACATTTTCGGACAAAGAGGACTGCTAATGAGAAATGCATTTCAACGCGAATTTTTTCACGAGTGTAACGCGACAGTAGTCTAAGAGGTTACAACAAAGCTTGTGATAAAAACGGCTTTTTTCTCTGTGGGCGATGTACAAGAATTTCTCCCAAAAATTCAAAGTCTCAATATCTTTCAGTTTCGTTTTATATTCCTTATTTTTTTTAATAAATTTAACGGTTTTTAGTAAATGAAATGGATATGAAAATCAATATCAAGTAATTTGATTCTTTCAACATTTTTAGTTTCTTCATCCTTGTCGGGTCCCTTTGTAGGATAAGGACAGAGCAAAAGTAAAGTTAATTTAATCAGCACGAGAAAATTTGAAATCAAAATCATTAGAACTTTTTATATAACATTAATTTATGAGTAGTATTCTTTAAAATGCAGTTTTCTACAGATTCAATATATCATCCAGATTTAGCTTCACTGAAGCCCTAAGATAAATCGAACGTATGTATAATATATTTAAATACCTATTGTGATTCTTGGGTTTTATTGAACACAAATCAGTTACAGATTAGATCACGAGGTTAGCTTTTTATAATCTCCTAAATTATTGATTTGTAAATCAAGAGATATAACATCAGCACGTATATGGTAAATAAGTTGAAACTAAGAACACCTCAAATGCATAAAAAGGAAACTAACCAATATTTATATTTCAGAATTTTTATCAGAAAAATAAGTAACATATTTCCGTCATTACATGTACAAGATTTACTATACAAAATGATAAAACACCACAAATCTGGGGCAAAGTATAAAAAAATTAAGAAAAGATAATGGAAAACGCGATTAAAAGAACACTTTTTAATATGAATTAAACTATACTCACCTATTAATATGGAAACATGAACACTTTCATTTATGGCAAGTTCTTAAACAGGAGAACATAATTATTGAATTTAAAATTTATTTATCCGAATAAAATTGATATTTCAATTAAAAAGAAATAAAATTTTCTGAAAACTTTCGTACATATTTGGCGCCCCTCTGAAAAGGGCCTGATAGACCCCTTACCCCCTTTACCACGCCACTGTCAAGGAGTACGAATGTTAACTTTAATTACGAATTAAAATCACTTTTTTTTCAATATCATTAAATGTTTCCAACGATAATTGGGTAATCAGTTAATGCTAGACTATTCATGGATGTGTGGACAGGTAATCCCTTTATCAGCAGGTATCTATTTTTTGCGTTCCCCGCGCGCTGTAAAACTTATCTAAATTGTCTTTAAAAATCTAATCATGCTTCGATCATTTCTTAATCAGAAATAATATAAATCACTTATCAACAGTTCATCAACTAAAGAAGTTTATGTTTAAAGAGAATTCAGATTATTTAAATACACACGTCAGTTTTATGTAACTTCTATTACTTAAATTAATATAAGAGTTCACTGACCCTTAATGAAATGAAATAATAGTGTACTTTAGGGCATGAATAACATTGGAATGACTGCATGTGTATGTGAATTTCGATATTTCGCTCTTGTAATAAAAAATTCACGGACCCACAAGGAGAATTAAACATATTTTTAACAATTTAATGTGGTGATGCATGAATTTAATTTTCAAAAGGGCAATTCTAATAAAAACGTAAAGAGTAGATTCAAAGCCATTTTGTCATTGGCAAAAGATTATGTAATTATAATTTTTAAACATATGTAGGTTCTTCTCTGATGTCTAATGCGGTCTTGCATTAAGAATCCTTTCCACCGTATTAGTTGCTATTCTCCTTGATGTTAGAGTGGTGTACATATAGTTGCGGCATAGAAATACTTCTTTGGCCGGAGGAGCTGTAAAACGATCTTCTGCAGTTTTAGATCGTGGTTTTCTATACACCGATGCTTCGGTTTGATGTTGGTTCCTGAGACGTTGTACCGTAGTGTGAGGCATTAAGGCACCTAGCCGCACCAGCCTGTGACATCCTAGTTTCCATCTGCCCATCAGCCATCTTAACGAATCAAGCAAACAGTTTCTCTCTGATATTGCAGGACATGTCTGACTATTGCCAACAAATCTGCTGACAAAATTTGAAGATGAACAAGCTTTCACCTTAAATACAAAAGCCTGGTGTTTGCTTGTTTTTGTTACTCGTATTATTCTTAATCACAAAAGTTGTGTAAATGCATGTAATGATGACTACAAATTCGTTTTTATCTATCTATAAACTATGTCATTGTTAATGTCAGTTTTTAATGGTGAGCTTTGAAAAATAGCTTCCTTCATTTTTACAGGCCAGCGTGACTTAGTTTCATTACAAATATTTATCATACGCATTTTTATATATTTTTGCATATCCTTCATTGAAAAATCGTTAACATTTTAAACTTTGGTGTTAGCCTCAATAAATAAAATACAAAGTTGAATACACTAACCAATGAAGTAAGAATTTTCTACTCTATTTATTTCTTACATCGCAGAAAAATTCTTTGCTAAATATAATGCAGGCATATTATGAATCATTAAGCAAAAGAATTTGTAACTGATATTATGTAAAAAGTATAACATAAAATTTTATATTTGTGCATAAAGAAAATTTTTGAATAGAAAATTGTTTTTTGATTCATCCTTTCTCATTTTAAGGTGATAAAGATTTGCCGGCCTCGAAGAAGCGAGACACTACCTCTGAAAGTAAGTATTTTGCTATGAAAAACATATATAAGTAGCAAATTATTTGGAATTTTTATTACATGTAGCAGAGTCGGAATGTTATAATACTTTACCTTTAATTTATCTTTGTTATTCTATGACTAATATTTATGAACACCTAAAATCTTTTCATAGTTAAATTTGATAAAATATAGTAGACTTGACTAATCCTTTTATGAAATGACTTCTCTCAGATAATCATTTTATGTATTGTAAATTAGTATTTGTTATGATATGAACATTGCTTAAAGGATGAAAAGGCTTTATTTAAAAGAAACCATGAAGTCAAGGACTAAAGTTAGGGATGCAGTTTACTTTATTGGGAGGAACTTTACTGAACAAAGATAATTACTTAATTTTAACAAATCCAAATGAATTTAGTTTCTGAATGAATTTTTTTAAATAACCAAAATTCTGTGACAAGGTATTTAAATCGTTTAACGAACATTGCATACTTCTAAAATGCATAAAATGTTTGGTTGAATTGACTGATAAGATTTAAATTTCTATGTCCTAGGTGATACAGAGGAAGAGAAAGAGTGGCACCCACCTCTTCTTTTAAGTAAGTTTTTTAAAAAATGTATGTTGATTATTCTTAGTTCTATGGTAATACACAGAAATATAAACTATTTGCTGAGAAATTTAATACATTTTTTACATTCATTTTAACTTTATCGTTGTTATGCAATGCTAAGATTGACTTCTATAGAAATTTTTTTTTCAAATCTTTCGATACTCAACATTGATTTGTATGATCGTTATCAAATAGAATTTTCATGACATGTGTCAAAACTAATGAATTGATTTTGACAGTCAAATCTTGTTTTGTATTCTAATAGTTTTCAAATATAAACAAAGTTATGCATTCTCTATAAATTTTTTAATCTGAATATGAATTGAATACTTAAATTTCATTCTTAAAGGAAAAAAAATTAAATATAAATACTAGACCACAAATACGATAATTTTTATTTAAATGCAAAATATATCTACACAATATTTATCAGATTTAGATATGTATATTATTGCATTTACTAATTGATTAACTAAAAGAAATTTTTTATACATTAATCAAGCAAGTGTTTCCAGAATTTATATGAAAAATGAATTTAGATGCCATTACTTTCGTATCTTGAGTGTTTGAGTTTGTTGCACTGCCTTAATAAAAATATTCTAGATTTTAATCCTATCCAAATTCAGAATATGAACGTAAAAAATATCGAATATTTTTGTTTCAGATATAAAAAAGCTGTACTTATTTGTGACTCTCAAACATTATGATTTAAAATTTTAAATGTTTTTATCATTACACTTGTGTCCCAAAATAAATCTTGAAAAAGATGTACTCGAAAATGATTGCGTTTATCTCTTTGAAAATGCTAGATTTTTACAATACACTTAAATCTCTTTCTCAGCTCAATCAATTTCATGGAAATATTAATGAGCATTTAGATGCAGAGATACAGAACAGAACAGAGAATTGAAACTACAAAAGGCGGTAGCGTTGCAGATATATGTAGAAAATAACAAGCTATAATCTAATGAAAATGAGTTTGGTGTCAATCCCTTTTTAAAAATCTGAACGTTTCCTAATCGCATTTAACATCTGACATTTCCTTGAACAAGAAAATTTAAAATTTTTCTGCTATTCAATGTTAACCGTGAGAACAAATTAATTTCATATAAAAAAATTTTATTAAAAATGTACAGATATATTTAGTTACATGAAGGGCAAATAAATTATAAATTATGAAAACATTAAATACACTTAACTTACTGCAGTATTTGAAGCAATGTTTCATATGATATTCAAACAGTGACATACAAGCATATGTTTAATATTTTAGCAGCATAAGCTATTTTGTGCTGAAAAATTTACATAACTATGACTAACTTGCAGAAAATATTTCGTTTGAAATAAGGAACAAATTTTTATCTTAACAAATTAGTTCCTTATTTCAAACGAAAATCAGAGTAACAAATTATAAATACAAAATAAAACTTGCAAAGTTTAAAGAATCGCGCTAGTTACGCAAATTAGTCATTCTTTACAAAATCATAATTGCCTTACAGAGTGCTAAGTTTTATAATTATATTCAGATTTTCCGAACTAGATATATGTAGTTTTTGTTCAACTTCATTCTTCATAATTTTGTGCATACAAAAGAGCAAGTTTTAATATATTACCACTGCCAATTTAAAATGGGAAGTTTTGCTAACCTAACTATATAGCTTCTGATGGCTAAGACAACCAATTTACTTAAGATGCTTTAATAAATCCACAAATTGAATCAATGAAAATTTTATTTTTAACACATTTCAATGTTAACGTGAGCTTGATTTTATGCAAAGGTACTGATTTATTGTGTAAACTTCAGACACTTGTGGTTACAAAAATGTCGATTTATATTTAAGTCAATGTTTCTTAATCTTTACTCTGTTTAAAAAATACTTCACTTGTTTATTTTTATAATTTCAAGCAAATGTCACATAATTTGTTGTAAATTTAGCTGTAGCAATTATCTTGATGTCTGAAAATCATCAGTCTCAAGTCTTCATTTTACAAAACAAAATATTTAAAGAATTTAAAAATCTGGCCTTGACAATGTTAACAAATTTTATTTTAAAATTTAAGAAATTTTTCACGTATTTGCGAATTCTTGTGAGTAAAATTTCATTGGTAAGAAGTTTTGTCAAAGATGTTCCGAATTCATGAAGATTTCAGTTAATTTCAAGCTTCTTTCTTCATTTTTATACACTTAAATATATGTAATAGTTTCATTTTTTCTCTAATTTAATGAAATTAGTTTTAGAATACTTTTATATACTTTCCCCATACTTTAAGTGTAGGAAAGAAACACATTATTAAAATTACAATCAATTAAAAAATCTGTCACTAAAATGTTCAAGGAAAAGGCAAGTTTACATAATTTCTGAGAATCCCCTTAAGAGAAATATCTGCAGCATAATGGTTAGTTATCTAGGCTTCATATGAAAACACTGTGATTTGATACCCATCTTGAATGGGTTGTTAATTAATTAATCAGAATCTTAATCTCCAGATCCTGATTTAATTTTCTCTATATAAAAATCAATATTTAATAACTTATTTGTTTTGAGAAGCTTCACTTTAGATATCTTTTTCTAAAATCATTGAATCTGAAATTTTTTTTTAATCAAATCCTTCAAATAAAATTAATTGCTATTTAACTGAAAATTTACTTTTACTAAAGCTTCAGAGTTGGTATTGAAAAGACTAATAAATTCATTATTTATATAAATTCATTTTATAAATCCTTATTTGTATGTGTATATATTTTCTATATTTTTTCATATATAAATTCCTTATGTGCCTATTCATAACTAAAATTTTAAATTTGAATTTTTAAATTTAATTTCAAATTCTTATTTATAAGTGTGAATATGTTTTAACTATATCATATTTGTATTACGTATCCCGGTATTTTAAATATTTAATGTATCACTTTAGGGTTTTCATAAATAAATGCCCACATTTTTCAAAAATTGAGTGATTTCACAGAAAAGGTTTGCGAAAGTCGTTTGAGCTCTTGTGAGCAAGGGGCAATTTAAATTTATTCAAAGCTGAAATAAGGATAGCATGTCAATTTGTTTATTTTGAATAGAAAACCCATATAATTTATTTATCAAAGATTATTTGTATAAAATGTTACTTTATGATTAACGAGTGAATGTAATAAATTGTTTTTTGAATTTTATTTGAAATTTGCTCATTGAATTAAAAAAGAGCAAATTCAAAATTTTGCTGAAATTGCTTTATAAAGAAATTCTTAATTTCATATTAGGCTTCTCAAAATTAACTTTGATTAGAAGTTATTGTGAATATTAAATAAAAGGCGCTTAAAATTATCCAGAATAAATTTAAAAATCTATAATTTAAACAATTTTTATTGAAAATCTAGTTGCTTTCAGAACGCTTAACGATTTTAACTGAAATATAATCAATGTAGTTTATATTAAGAGCAATGACTAAAGAAAACTTAAATGGTAACTTAAACTTTATTTCGCATATTTTTCTTTTTCCAGAACAAAAGAAAAGAAAACGACAAGTCTCGCTTCATAAGGTGTTCCCGAGCATTCCTAGTAAGTCTTGAACTCATATAAACATTCTTATTAACAGCATTTGAATGTTAAAATGATGTTGAAAAATTTATATGAATTTTCGGTTATGAAGTAGTTTTGTATGCATCAATGTCAGAAATATTTTCAAAGAAATGAAATTTGCTGTTTTCGATGGAATTTACAAACTTTCGTAATTATACTTCAAACTCTATTACAATCGAATCATTAATAAATGTACCCTTTATTTTTGAATATGTAATTTGTATATATTCATATATAAAGGAATTTCAATTTTTTTACTTTTAAAACAGTCGTTGTGAAGTTGAAAGCTTTGAAGGGTACAAATTTTCAGATAATATATATAATTCTTACTTTATAACTGATTTAAAATTATGAAACATAAATTAATATCAGCTTCAAGAAAAACTAACATCGTAGAATGTTGGAACAAGAAATTTAATTTGTTGAAGATGATAAATTATTACCAAGACTGCTTTAACTTTGCTTTCAAACCATGAGATATTTCATTATAAAGCATTTGAAATTTCATTATTATTAATTATATCTATCTGGAATCCATACTTACAAATTATTTTTGCATAATATATTCTGAAATTGGTTTTACTAGAGATCTCACAAGGAGCATGGTAAGATGGTGAAATAAAAGTTCCCACTGCAAATTTAACTTTACATTTTGTGATTAGTATGTAAACAGACAGTAAAGGACGCTTATGTGGTCTTTCAGATGTGTTCCTGTCAAATCAATACTTGATCAGAAAAATTAATCATAGACCATGCTCGAGTCAATAGTCAAAGGTAAATTTAAACCATAAGCAAAATAAACTCGACCAAGTAAAGCATTATTCTTGTAAAAAAATAAAACTGGTACTTAAAACTTCTCAAATATTTTAAAATTTGCGCTGCTGATACTGAAACTTGCTTTGCTGAACATTCCAATAGAGCTAGTCATTCGTTGACCTGTTAGAGGAACCTATTTAATGTAAATTAATGAGATAAAACTGTGCTATATTTCTACTCCTGTAAGGATGGCAAAATTTTAGGCATTGGATTCTTTTATGAAGGTGTTTATGAAAGTTACTGATGTATTGCAAGAAAAAAGGAAACTGTTTCAACTAACAGTGGAAAAATAGCTTTACAAGCACGTTTTCAGACATTAACCCCACAGGCGCCTTTAATTTTTTGAACAAATCTAAGTTTTCTTTGTGTATTACGAAATTAAAATAGAACATATGCTTTTGTAGAAAATTATAAAAAACAAATACCAAATATAAAAATCCCTTGATAAAGTAATGAAACGATTTTGTCAATCAATTATACAAAAATTAACAAAATTTAACTCTGCAAGTTATTGATTTGGATAAGCATTGCTTGAAAAGAGTGTTTAATTAAAGTTAAATGATGCCAATTTATTTATGGACAGTTTTGATACAAACTCTTTAAAATACTTTTGTTTTACTTTTAGCATCTACTTCATATCATTTTGCTGGAGTTTAGTTTTATGACAATATTGCTCCTTAATGAATCATCAAAGACCGAAAACTTAAATGCTTATAATCTCTAGTATTTATGAACAAAATCTAATGTATCTGCAAAAAAACTTTCTTGATCACTACATTATTTTTCACCTATTTAAATATTTCTGTTAAATTTAGAAAAATCTCTAAACAATGAACTAAACATTAAATTTGAATCTTCAAATTAAACATGTAATTGGTTTTATAGAACCTTGCACTTGTAAATTTTACTATTGAAAACTAGATTTATGCTAAAAATACTATAATATCTATCATTTTCAGATGTATTATTGTATAGATTTAGATGTTGAATCCTTTGTAATTCCTAAATCTTTTGACATTCAGGCGAGGAACGCCACCGCATAGACGAGGCTCGGTAGCAAGAACCTACGCCACCAAAGAAATTAAAACGGTCCAAAGTTTTAATTCAAGGTAAGTTTATATGAATGTAGTGATATTGAGGCCGCAGTGGCCTGGTTGGTTAGGGCGTTGTTCTCATTATTGGAAGGTAACAAACTCGAATCCAAATTTAACCGAAGATCTATCGTGTTTGCTAAAGGCACCGAGGACTTTTTAAAACTGGGCATGGTCGCAATGTCTTCCAAGTTAAACAATTCCTTTGGTAAGGGACGAGGCTAATTATTGGGAATCTTATACATTGTCCTTACTTCAAAATCCGACTCCTCTTGGCTGCTTTTGGTAGAGCCCAACTCGTGTAGTAGTAGTAGTAGTTTCTAACCGAGGGCGTCATCGCTTAGATTTTGCAACTTTTGTGTATAAATTTACATAATTTTATTTTTTTTAAATTTAAGAAATCTTTCTATTTGTTTTTGCTCATTTTAAATCTAAATTGTATATTTTTAATTATCATTTTTGTTGACATTTAAAAGGGTCCTCGCTTTACATCTTGTGCATTAAGCTTGTGTATCTTGTAAAATGTGACGTCCTCGGTGGTCCGGTAAAATCCGGCTAGTGAGTGTGTCCTCAGATAATCGGAAAAATGCACATTGTGTGTGTCAAAAATTTTCTAATTATTTCGTTCATTGTGATAATTTCATACAAACTCATGCATTTAGTTCTTTGGTACATCAGTAGATAATTATTATTGTGTTTTTAAAAAAAATTAACTAAATTAAAAATTTAAGTATACTTAATTACATAAAATTTTAGCTTGTTTTTTAAAGCATGGCAGACCATTTGAGAATTAAAGGAACTTCTTTAAAAATATTTAAATATATTTGTTTATTTAATATAAATTTAATTTTATTAAATGTATAAAATATTATAAATTTTAATTATATATATATTTTTTACTTATAAGTATTGAAAAATTTTCTTCATCTGAAAAAATTCCAAATGCTATAATAAGTATAATTTTAATTTTGCTTAATTAGATTTACAGTTTTTAATTTACACTTTAATATTAATCACTGTTATGTTTTGTTGTAATTACATTTTTAAAAATAAAATGTAAATATATATATTTATATTTACCTGCCTTTTCATTAATATTTATTTATTTATAAATAAATTATTAAAAAATTAAAAAAAATGTTAAATGAAAATTTACAAAAAGTTTTTAATTAAATTTGTTCAAAACTTTTCAGCTTATAATATCATTATGTTACAATCTTATTATAAACTCTTATGAAAGGATGTTACTGTATACTTTATCAGTCCACTGAATTATAAATATAAAAATTAATTTTTTGTTTCATAACATTATATATATATATATATATATATATATATATATATATATATATATATATATAATTTATTATTTCAAAGTAGATCATATATATACATACCAGAAATCAAAGACATCACATTACACAGGCTATCGAGGGCATCACATACACACAGGCAAACGAGCTCATCACATACACACAGGAACCCCTCAGGGGGTTTACCTTCTTTAGGTAAACACGGGTGTCACAATCCCGAGGTACCCTAGTGATCTTTCCTCTTCTATATTTTCTTCTCTCCTCTACTCTTCTGCTTTTCCTTCCTTTTCTCCCTCGTTGTGGTTTCCTCGAAAGAGGTTGAGGGCTCCCCTTGCGTAGCTTTCGCCGCTCTGTTGCTATTAGCTACTCTTGAGGACTAAATCACCCACGTGTTTGCCGTGCGTGGAGACCCATGTCCCTGGAAAGGAGGATCCTGGTAATTGAGGACTCCTGACACCAACACATTGCTTTGGCCTCTGCTTCAGGTAAACGGGAGGTGTGTTGTGGTCCTCAGCACATCAATCGGCTTTATGGATCAAGCGATCGGTACATCTACTGGGTGACTCGTTAAGGGTGGAGTCCACTTCGGGGATGTACCGTGAGCGTATAGGGACTGACTAGCACTGGTACAGTTAACATGTATCCCCTTGTAGGGCTCCATGATGGGTGGTGCCGTCTAGTCCCTGAATTTTATGATATTCTACATGAATATTTCTATTCTCTCCTCCCTTTGGAGCAACAATTGTCAATGATGAATTCTAAATATTTCATAATTAAAAGAACTGAAGGAGGTTCTTTCCAATTTGTATCACCTTTTCTCATTGAAAAGAGTATTTCATCTTGTGTAGGTGAAGTAAAAAATATTCGAAGACTACGAACTGAGGATATTTTAGTTGAGATTGCTTCCGAAAGGCAAGCAATACTTTTACAATCACTAAAATCAATTGGAAATGTGGATGTTGTCGTTCAACCTCATACGACATTAAACTTTTCCAAAGGAGTAATTTCAGCAGCAGATCTAATATATACGTCTACAGACGAAATACTAGAAAATTTAATATCTCAAAAAGTCTGTGGTGTCAAATGGATAACTCTTAAACGAGATGGTGTTTCGATCAACACAAAACATCTGATTTTGACATTTTCAACACCTGATTTGCCACAACATATTAAAGTTGCCTATATGCGATGCTCTGTAAGACCCTATATACCAAATCCGCCTCGCTGCTTTCAATGCTAACGATTTGGTCATTCAAAAATAGCTTGCAGAGGTAAACTTACGTGTGCCCTTTGTGCTGACGTTGGCCACGATAGTGTTACCTGCAATGCTAAGGTTTGTGTCAACTGCAAAGGCGACCATCCTGCCTATTCACGATCTTGCCCATCTTGGCAGTTGGAAAAAGAAATTACTTCCGTCAAAATCAAAAATAGTGTGTCTTATCCGGAGGCTCGACGAATTGTCGCCGCACGTACACCACAGGTATCAGCTATGCGACTGCTACTAAGAAAGTAACTAGATCTTGTTGCACGCAAACTGATTCTATTTCAGAAACTTCAATAAAGCAATCTCCCGAGCCAAAAGATACAAAATCTTCAACCGCTATGCACAAACTGTCTCTTGCAAAATCAAGAGCATCTCAAGCAAAAAAATTAAAACTTGCCAAAGAAGGCGTTCGTAGGTCTTCCTTGAGAGAAAGAAAAGCCAGGCTTGCGTTGGAAGAAGATACTGTTAAACTCTATCCCTCAGATAGAGATAGTTTTGAGGATTCATCAGAAACTCAGATGACCACTGCTGGTGAATAAGATTCATCCCATTAATGACTTCCTTTGTTTCATGGAATTGTCGAGGTTTTCGTTCTCGAATAGACGACGTCAAATCTATTATCTCTCGCTACAACCCCGCATGTGTGTCTCTCCAGGAAACATTCCTGAAGCCCACTGTTAGCACCAAACTGTGTGGGTTTCAATGCTTCAGAAAGGATAATGGTGGTGATGCGTCTGTATCTGGAGGAGTTTGCATATTCACATCAAACTCATATGCAAGTACATCACATCAACTAAGAACTACATTACAAGCTGTAGCAGTGAAAATTCACGTAACCTGTCTTATCACTGTTTGCAAACTGTATTTACCACCACATGACGTCGTAAATTCGGAGGAACTAGAGGATTTAATTGACCAACTCCCAGCTCCATTTCTGCTTCTAGGTGATTTTAATGGCCATAATACTCTGTGGGGTAGTGAAGATACGAATTCTCGCGGTCGTCAGATAGAGCAGTTCATATCTGACAATTGCCTCTATCTGCTGAATACCGACGAGAAAACTTATTTTCATGAACCTACACGGACATTTCACTCTCTGGACTTAGCTATATGTTCTCCATCACTCTTGCCATTGCTGAATTTTGAAGTTGGAAATGACCTTTACAACAGTGATCATTTCCCTCTAATCGTGTCTCAGGCTGGAAATAATAGTGTGTGTCAAAACCCACCTAATTATGTGTACAGTCGAGCCGATTGGACACTTTCCACGCAATTGGCTGTGATTAGCGAAACAAGAGTTAAGGCAGTTGTGATAGATGATGCTGTTAAATATATCACCGACACAATAATCCGAGCTGCGGATGTTGCTATCCCTAAAAATTCCATCATTCCACATAAGCACAGGAAACCTTGGTGGAATGAAACATGCCAACTGTTCTATAAGAAACAAAGGAAGCAATGGAATATATTCCGAAGATACCCTACTACGGAGAATCTTGTTGCTTTTAAAAAAGCTAAAGCTCAAGCTCGAAGAGTTAGACGTCAGAGTCAAAGAGAATCTTGGATTCGCTATGTGTCTTCAATCAATTCATCGACAACAAGCAAACAATTATGGAGGAAAGTTAAAGCAGCCAATGGTATTTATCAGGATTATTCCATTCCTGCATTAAAAACTGGAGCTGCAATGCACTCCTCAGCGGTAGATATAGCTAATGTCATCGGTGAAACCTTTGCTAGTGTTTCCAGCTCTGATTCATATAATCCTACTTTTCTAAGGATTAAAGGAATCGCTGAGCGGACACATCTAAGCTTTCATGATCGACATAATCTACCATATAATTGTGATTTTGAATTGTCAGAATTGAAGACTGCTTTATCTAAAGCAAACGACACTAGCCCAGGACCAGATGGAATCTCGTATCAAATGCTCCGTCATTTAAATCATGATTCTTTATTAAACATACTTTCATTGTTTAATAGAATCTGGATTGAACATGCCTATCCTATATCATGGAGAGAAGCGATAGTGATTCCAATATTAAAAACTGGCAAAGATTCAACTGACCCTCTGAGTTATCGTCCAATAGCTCTCACGAGTTGCTTGTGCAAAACTTTTGAGCATATGATCAATGCTAGACTCATTTACATCTTAGAGAAGAATAATTGCATACCTCTTCAACAAAGCGGATTTTGAAGTGGACGATCCACTATTGATAATATAGTAGATCTGGAATCCCAAATTCGAAATGCTTTCGTGAGGAGAAACCATCTTGTTGCAATTTTCTTCGATATTGAGAAAGCATACGATCGTACGTGGCGTTATGGTGTTCTCCGTAATATGCATAATCTTGGAATTAAGGGTAATCTTCCAATATTTATACAGAATTTTCTAGCTACTAGGCAATTTAAAGTACGTATTGGAAGTACAGTTTCCAATACTTTTACTCAAGCTGAGGGTGTCCCTCAAGGTAGCGTTTTAAGCGTAACCCTTTTTAACCTTTTCATCAATAACATACTTCATCAGTTACCATCTTCAGTTCATAGGAATTTATATGTTGATGACTTATACAAATTTCATATCAGGGTTCAAACATGAATATAATTGAGAGACAATTGCAAACAGCTGTAAACAATCTAACTACTTGGTGTGAGCGAAATGGTTAGTATATCTCCTAGTAAGAGTCACTGTGTCCATTTCTGTAGGAAAACTAGTCTTCATCCCGATCCTGTGCTTCACATAAGCAATAGACCTATTCCTGTGGTCAACGAGATAAAATTCCTCGGGGTAATTTTTGATAAGAAGTTAACTTTCCTTCCGCATACTTTATATCTGCGGAAGAAGTGCGAGCGATTGCTCAATATCCTCAAGGTGTTGTCTAATACATTTTGGGGTGCAGATCGCACTTCATTGCTCCAAATTTATCAATCAATCATTTTATCTCGTATTGACTATGGTTGTGTTGCTTATGGATCGGCTAGATCTTCCATTTTACGTAGATTGGACACCGTCCACCACTCTGCTTTAAGGATTTGCTGTGGAGCATTTCGTACATCACCCGTCCAGAGTCTATATGTAATCTGCCAACAGTTGCCATTAGACCTGCGGCGGATGCAGATGTCTCTTAATTATTATTCAAAAATCATGTCCTAACCTCATCATCCCTTGCGTTCCACGATTCCAAGTGCTGCTCTTAAGTGATTATATAATGCTAGACCATCAAGCATTCCACCTTTTCTCTGTCGTATTAAATCTATTATTTTGCTTTCTGACCTATGTGATGTCCGAATCGAGTCTACCGACCTATACGCACATTCACCTTGGTACAATCCACACATTATTGTGTTAAATCCCTTTGGTAAAAATAAAAAATCAGACACAAATACTGCTATTCTTCAACAGCTTTATTCATTCCATCGCTGTCAGTATACTATGTACACTCCAGTATTTACGGATGGATCCAAATGTCCAGGATCAGTTGGCTGTGGAGTTTATCTTGATGATACCTCCTACAGTTATAGCCTTCACAAATCCTGCTCCATCTTCACTGCTGAGGCTACGGCTATATACCGAGTACTTCAGTTTAAATGAACAACTAAAAACACTTCAGAACACTTCAGAACAACTAAAAATGAACGTAAATTCTGTGTGTACACTGACAGTATGAGTGTGTTAGAAGCTTTGAGGAATAACAACTATAATTGCCATCCAGTTGTGTCTAAGATATTCAAATTGATTCTGTTACTAACAAGGGATTTGAGATACTGTTTTGTTGGATTCCAAGCCACATAGGAATAGATGGCAATGAGAAAGCTGATGCTGCCGCTAAATCTGCAGCTACTTCCATTTTGCCTTCAATACCATCAATGGACATGAGAAAAGGATTCAAACATTTCATATATTCTCTTTGGCAGGAATCCTGGGACCTGCAAGTCAGCAACAAACTCCATTCCATATTTTCATACATCATTCCATTATCTGTTTTATATCCACGAAGCGCAGATGTCATACTGACTCGCCTTCGAATTGGTCACACGCGTTTCACCCACAAACATTTGATCTTAAGTGATCTCCAACCGTGGTGTGAAAAGTGTGATGAACCATTTACAGTATATCACATTTTAATTGTGTGCCCAGATTTTAACCATCAGCGTTTTAGATATTTTAATAGTAATATTTTAGCATTAGAAGATTTGCTTGGGGAACCACCCCATCGCAATTTATTTGCGTTTTTAAAAGACATATATTTATGAATTTTATCTGATTTAGAAATATTTTATTTAAATACAAGTTTTTAATCTTATACATGTGTATATTGTATGTTTACATACTATTAATATATATTTTAACTATATTTCTATTTTATAACTTTTATGTACATTTTAACTATATTTCTATTTTATACTTTTTATGTACATTTTAACTATATTTCTATTTTATACTTTTAATGGGTGAAAAGAAAACTGAGGTATAATATCTTGATTGGCGCAGCTTGTCCTTATCTGGACCTTGCGCCATAAAAACCAACCAACCAACCATACACACAGGAAAACGAGCTCATCACATACACACAGGAAAACGAGCTCATAACATACACACAGGAAAACGAGCTCATCACATACACACAGGAAAACGAGCTCATCACATACATACAGGCTATCGAGAACCTCATTAGAATGTAAAAACTGAACAAGAAATTTAATTTAAATGAAACTCCATTCAATTAATTTCAATTGATTATTATATATTCAATTGAATAAACAGTTAATTCATTGTTTTTTTTTGTGTTGAACATTTCATTTATGCAACTGATTGTTTATTTTTATGTACACAATCAGTAAATGCAATAAACTTCATATTTAAATCTTCAAGGAAGAAACATATATCTTTATATATATGTGCGGTACAGTTGTTTGGATTCCTTTTGGAATTATTAGTTCAAACTATTTTAATTTTATTTCTATTAAATCAATTAATCCATTTTTTTCTCATATATTTTACTGACAAGTCATTATTCAATTTAAATTTGAATATTTAAATATAGATACGCATATGTTTTTAACAATAACATTTTTCTTGAATTTTTTTTATAATATTCATATTTCAAAATTAATTTTTTTCACGATTATTTTTTAATTCTTCTAAATAACAAGATAATTTTTGTTAATCATATTAATTTGCTTATTTGATTCAAATTTTCATTATTCTAATCGTCTTTCCCCGATTTAATTTCCAAACCATATTCATCAGTTAAAGTAAAGAAAATATATTGTATTTCTGGGAGTATAAGTACTATCTCATACTTATTTTATTATTTAAGATAATTTTCGGGAAAAATGCACAAAATTAAAGTTAATTAATTGTTCCCAAATACGATGAAAAATTTACATATTTAAGCAATCCAAAAATTTTATCGAAAATGACATTTTTAGCTTTTGTGTATTTTAAATCCCAGCAGGGAGAAAAAAGGAATTAAAATATGCCTTGATTACATCCTGTAAGTGAGTAATCACAAATCACTGAAGAAGCAGTATGAAATTTCAAAGACACTTTCAAAACCATCTGACGTATAGAAACTCTTGTAAAAAAGGGCAGTTTCGGGAGGGTTTGTTTTTAAGCAGAATCAAAAGAATGCGTTTTCTTATATTTAGTTAAAATTTCTTTTTATGTATTTAATTCTAAAAAGTATTCAAATATATATACTTAAAAATTTTTGGACAGATCGCAATGTCCATAATAAATAACCACTTTTAATCTTTTCATCAACGGCATCCTTGAACAATTATCTTCTGTTCACTCGCGTTCATATGTTGACGACTTACAAATTTCTTTCATATAATATGAATTTCTTAGATCAAATATGTATTTAAATGACAAACAATTGAATAAACTGTAAATAATCTTTTTACTTGATGTGCACAGAATGGTCTTAGTCTACTTCCTAGCAAGTGTTGCTGCGATCATTTCTGCAAGAAAACTAACATTCACCATGATCTTTTGCTTCTCTTAAGCAGAAGAGTTATCCCTGTGATTGATAATATAAAATTCTTTGGAGTGATTTTCGATAGAAAATTAACTTTCCTTTCTCAAATTTTGCATTTGTGGAAGAATTGCTAGCTATTTCTTATAATATCTGTTAGGCAATTTCGATTACATTTTGGAGTACAGATTACAAATCGCTCCTTTAAATGTACCAGTCATTAATGTCATATCCCATTGACTATATTGTTAATGGATCGACTATATTTTCCGTCTTAGACAGATTGGATACAGTCCGCCACTCTGCTTTAAGGATATGCTCTGATGCGTTTCACATATTACCCATCAAGAGTCTAAATGTAATCTGTTCACAGTTACTTTTAGACCTGTCTCTTAGTTATTATTCAAAAATTATATCCACACTTCATCATCTCTTACGTTCCATTGTTAATAATTCGTATCTTAAGAGCAAGACCATAGATCTCTTATAAAGCAAGACCATTAAACCTTTTCTCATTTGTATTAACCTTAGTTCTTGCTGTCGCATCTACGTGATGAGTCTATAGACTTATTCGTCTTGGTATGATGTACATATCACCGAACTCAATTCTTTTGAAGACCATAAAATGTCGGACACATCTTCTGCTATTTTTCAACAGTTTTATGCAGTTCAATATCCGTGTTCTATGAACAGTCCTGTCTTCATATGTGGATCCAAACCTGCTGGGCATTTTGGCTGTGCTGTTTTTCTTAATATTTCTTTTATCTAATATCTTCACAAGCCCTACTTCATCTTCATTGATGAGGCTAAGACTATATCACGTGCACTTAAGCAGCTACATACTAGAAATGGGCATACATTTCGCGTATTTTTTAAAGTAGGATTATTTTAGAAGTTTTGAAAAATTGTATCTTTTATTTCGGTGGTCAAGTATTTTAATATATTGCTTTCCTAGATACCAAGCCACACACATATTATATTTATATATATATCTAGATGACAATGAGAAGACTAATGTGACAGATAAGTTTGCAATTATTTCAATTTTATCTTTAGTTCCATCTATGTGATGTAAGAAATAGATTTAAGCATTTCATACAGTCACTTTGACAGGAGTTCTGTAATAGGCAAGTCTGTAAAAAAAATCTTTACCAGCTTCCCATTAATCAACCTTTTACCTTTACTTTTACCCTTGATCTACAGCGAATCCCACTTGTCCAACTGACTCGTCTTCGTATCGGTCATAAGCATTTCACACACAAAGAACTATTTTTAAGTTATTTAAGGAATAAGTGTTTCTGGGTAGGAATTTTTGCAGAATTTAGTTGTAAGACATATACAGTGCGTCATATTTTAATCATATATCCAGATTTTAATTAATGCCACTGCATACTTTTTAACCATTATATTTTAACCTTAGAACATTTGCTACGGGAACTCAGCCATTGCAATCTCTGTGCATGTTTAAAAGCAATCGATTTAAGCATTTTATCTAATTTTAACTATAGTACACAAACCCCATTTAATATTTTAAAATTTTACACTATATATTATCGGTTCTTTCGTTAAAACTTTAAATGCTATGGGAAGATCTATTTTAAAATATTTAATGTTATTTGGTATGGAAAATAAAGTCCGCATATAAAACTTCAGTTTGGGTCAGCTTGTTCTATTTGGACTTTGTGCCACAAAACCCAACCAACCAACGAAAATTTACCTTTATATGTAATATTTTTACAAAGAATTCTGTCCATAGAAGAAAATATATAATTTTCACAAAAGTAGCTTAGAGGTAATTGAAAAATATTAACGAAAATAAATATACAGATGAAAATTATGAACGAGAAAATGAAATAAATTAGTAATCTATAAGTGAAATATACATTGAGAATCAGCACTAATATATATTTTCACATTGAACTAGATAGATATAAAATATATCGTTGAAAAGAATACGATAGTCTTAGTGCTATTACTGCCTTAATGTTATTATCTGCGATATTGTAGGAACAAACATTATACAGCTGAGACCTGTGGCGTTAGGTTATTATTAAAATAAATAATATAAATTTTGCTGTGATGATAAGTACGTTTCTTGGAAAGAAAAACTTGATAAGATTTTAATGATATTTTTCAGACTCTTAAAAACCTCTCCAATCAGACAAGTAAATCTCTTGATTTTTTTCAGATATGCACCCTTACCAACCACAAACAAAATACTTTTTTCTCTGATTGACTTTAAGAATACTATTTCTCAGGATGAAGCTTCAAGGAATCTTTTCATTATTTGACTCCAAATTCATAATATAAAAATTTATATAAATTTTAAAAAATTTAATATTTGTTTAAATATTTACTTTTTTGCATGTATATTATAAAAATATACACGGATTAGCAATAATAAGAGCATAAAGAAATATTTATTATAGTATTTCAATTTTCTTTAAATTTGCTATTAAATTTTGTAGCAATTAACTATCGACAACACTTAATAATTTTATAATTTTTTAAAACTTAAATTATACTTTTTTGTTTAGTCAACACAGTATACGCAATTTATATACAAAAACTGTTAAAATAAAACAATATGAAGTCTTATTTAACCTTTAGAGTCCGGTGTCACCGTTTCAAAAAACAGCTCTTACGCCGACGTGAGAAGATGACATTTCCTACCCCCTTGACCGAAAGGGGATGGTAATTTTCACCATGAGGAATCTTTATTCTAATCGTAATTTTCTTAATCTTAATCGTAATTTTCATGAAAATGTAAATGTGTTTACCATAAATACTATACTTATCAATAAGCAATCGATTTTTTTTCCATTCGTTGTTTTACATACCAAATTAAGAGATGTTATAAGACTTTTACATTTTATACATGCATCCATTTGTGTGGGTGAAGCAAATTTAGACTGTTTCAAAAACTATGATATAGAGTATATTAATTTAGTACAGAGAATTTTCTGAAATAATTGTTTAGAATAATTACAGACTTCTTTAAAGTAATGAGTTTGGAATTAGTTATAATAAAAATGGTAAGAAATGAAAACTAACTGAATATTTCAAAAATAGTCTTAAAAACAGCATGCCCTATATTAAAAATGTAAATTAATATACTTTGAACAATATTTCTTTTAACAAATAAGTACATGCAAATTGCCGAAGTTGCATTTGAAAAAAGATTTAAAATAATCTGTGTGTTAAATACAGCAATGATTTATGTTTTCTTTTGATTTAAGTATTTTTTATTGATCACAAATTTTTATATTGAATGCATTAAAATATAAGTTTTTTTTATCTTTACCTTTTAAGGAAAAAACTTTAAAATGAACTTTTCCTTTCTGCATGTTTCTGTAACTAAATATGAAACGTTTTGAACAATGAATGTAGTCAGACAAATCTTGAGTTTCTACTTTATATGTAGCATTCAGGTTGATTGTTTAATAAAATTACATCTGTCATATATTAAATAATAGTATTCAGTTCATTTCTTAATGATTGAGAACTTGAAAAATGTTCATTCAAATAGTACATTCCAAAATATACTCGTATTTGTTTCAGAAAATATTTTTATACAATTCTTATCAGAGCATTAGCAAGAAAACATTTTCTTTATATTGGAAGTAAATTTTATCTGCAGTGATTTAAGCTTTAATAATACTATGCTTACTAAATTATTTTGAAAAACCAAAACCGTGATTATTTTCATTCTATACAGAAATTAATACTGCGTAGAAGAAACACTGATACAACTATACGGTAACTTTCAGAAATATCTACAGCATTTCAATTTATGATTGGAAGTATTTTTATTTTCCTTTTATTTTTAGCGACAAAAAGTAATTGATTATAATGAAAAAAAATTGCTAAAGTGAGGATGAATATGCTTCCCTTTTAAAAGGATTTTAAAAAGCGTTTTTCGCCAAAATTCTCGGCCCATACACGTCTCCGATTTTTACGACTTTCACACACAAAAGAGCAGCAATTAAACCTCCTTCAACTGCTGGAAGAAATTTGAGCGGGAAAAAGTTAAGGGCTTGAAAGGAGAAAAAAAATCCGCAGTATAACTGCTGCATTACAGCCAGCCGTCTTCTGAGAAACTAACTTTCGTGTTGGAACAGTTAAATCGCCGGGACGAAAAGGTTAATAATAAGAATATTTTTCCTTGAAATAAATAAGCTTATTTAAACTACATTCAATTCATTTTTATTTAGTGAAAAAATCACAATACATTTAATGTAATTAATGAATTTAAAAACCTTCTTTATATAGCTAAATCCTGTTTAAGTATTATTTCAAAAGTGTAAGAATACAAAGTATATAGGTTACTTTTTTACGTATTATATAAGCGGATAAAATACATCCTAAACAGAAAACAGATTTTATAAGCAATATACTACAGTATGGTTTGAAACTGTAACGAAATAAACGGAAAAAAATTACGCTATATATATATATTTATATATATATTTATATATATATATTGATTCACTCTATTTTCAATTGACAGTATCAATATATATATATATATATATATATATATATAATCACTTTACAAATAAGTGCTTGAGTGCCACAAGGCTCCAAGCTTGGACCCAGATTATTTCGTATTTATGTGAACGATATACCCAAATCACGACACACAACACTGCATCTATTTGCTGATGATACACTTAACCTAGTACTCGTACAATGCAGGAAACCATTTACTATTCTATACTTCACTAAACACACACTTACAGCTACTTGAACTCTGGTTCAAGAAATGAAAAATTTTAGTGAATGAAAGCAAAGGCATTGCAATCATGTTTACAAAAAAAAAAAAAAAAAAAAAAAAAAAAAGCAACTCAAACTATTTGCCAAAGAATTAAAATTAATGAAGCAACACTCCCAAGGTCCCCAACCTGCAAATATCTAGGAGTCACATTTGACATAAAACTAAATTGGAATATTCATATCCAAAATATTACTAACAAATTCAAACAAATTTAGGCTGCATTATACCCCCTCTTAAAATACAACTCAGAGCTGTCAATTGAAAATAAAGTGCTCATTTACAAAGCATACCTCAGACCATTTCTGTCTTATCCAGAGGAAGCAGCCCTCTGGGGTTATAACCATGACAGTAAGATCAAAAAATTAGAAATCCTCCAAAACAAAATAATTAGACAGTCAGTCAAAATACCCTGGTATTTTCGAAACAAAAAATAAGAGAAGAAATTAAACTTCCAACAGTAAGAGAATATTTTACCAAAATTATGTACAACATGTACAAAAATCTAAATAAAACCGAAAATACATCAATCACTAATCTACCGTCCTATAATGACCGCAGCACCCATAATCGGCACCGTCCCCGCACACTACTTCACTTCTATTCAAAGTTTCCTCAAGAACCACCATGATCCTTACACATAAGCAATACGTCCTTGTTAATACTAACAACTAACTTTTTTCCATTCTTACTCGCTAACATAAATGAAAAATAAAATAAAAAATAATATAAAAAATAAATAAATAAAAAGTTTATATCCCAAAAAAATTTATAAAAAAATAAAAAGAATTCAAAAATAAATAAAAAATGTAAGTGTTTGCAGTCTTTTTACTTGTGTATTCTTATGTTTTTCTTAACTATTACTCATACTGTTTTTAGCAGATTAGTTAAGGACATTCCTATGTTAATCCAACCAACTTTTTCTTTAAATATTGCTTACGTGTGTGTGTATGTCATAACACAAATTATTTTTTATCCAAAAAAATCCAAGTTAAATTACTATATTTTAATTAATTACTCTGTATCAAAAAGCAGCTTTTCTAAAGAAAATATTCTACTTGTTTAAATATGCCAACCAGATCACGATATAGCTTCCTAGTTTCATTTTTAGATAGCCAAAGAGGGTTGAGGTTCATTAGAACCAGGTACCTCAGTAAACTGCCAGCCGGCAATCACTTCTCATTAACCAAGAAAAAAATGATGGCAGTGTTTCCATTCAAGATGAATAAAATTATATATGATTGCACATAAAAGGCAGCAGTCATATTTGACTCAAGAGCCCACAGAATTTTGAGTGCTGGAATGTATGACACGAGTTATTTTAGTTCAAAATTCCCTTTCTCTTGCTGTTTGGAAGTAAGTAAACTGACCACATTTTGAAGAATTCATTTCTAATGAAACCCGCGGAAACTAAATCATGACTGGTCCCTTTACCCGGCGTACTGTATTTTAGTCATTCACAAACAGGAAATGTCCATTCGTTTTGGAAATCTTTTATTTGATTACTTGCTGTATTGAATCATTGCTGTATTGAAATCTTATATTTACTGATTTGGAAATCTTTTATATAGAATATAAGCAAAGTACGGATTCAAGAATGAAATAAGCTGAATAAATAATTTTGAAATTATAATTTTTAATATTATTTAAATTGTAAAAATATTTTATAACATTAAGACTATCAAGCATTTATTTATGCAATAAATGAAACTTATGGTAATATATATATATTAGCATTAGAGTGCAATAAAATCTCGTATTAAATAATATTTGCTCCAAGGATACACAGATAAATATCTGTAAGAAATTGTTACTTGTGATATCTTTGAAAAGAAGCATCAAATAAATTTAAATTTTCTCTCTCTCTCTCTCTCTCTTTTTTTTTTTTTTTTTTTTTTTTTAACATTTTACATTTGCAGAAATTTTAATATAATATACACCTTACATTTAAATTTATTATAAAATGATAAATATCTCCTACATGTGCTTTGAGAGCTTTCTTATATTATTCACAAAAAATATGTCAATTTTTAAATGTAAATAAAAAAATAGACAAACCACTAAAAGAGTTGTTAATTACATTTTCTTTCGTTATATGTCAGCTATCTTCATTATAACAACTTAATATAAGAGATAGATATCATTATTGTGCCAGTGTAATGTAGAAGAATTTTTGCCATTCATCATTGAGCTGCACATAACAGCATTAAAATTATCATTTTCGGAAAGAAACCAGAATATATAATCTAAAAAAATTACTGAATAAAATTTTTACAAATATAAGCACTATATGTGTCATAGAAAAAATGTATTCTAAATTTTCTCAAATAAAAGAAGAATATTAAAAAAACTGCTCATTCCAACAGTAACTGATTTATAAGCAAAAAAATCACAACAATTTTCTTCGGCAAAAAAAAAAAAAAAAAAAAAAAAAAAAACTATTTTTCAGAAAATACAGATTTTTACTGTTTATACTTTATATATCATATGTTAAAAACTGCTATATATAATATGATATAGCAGTGCTTAAAAGACAATAATATAATAAAAACTTTTCTTGAATATAATTAGCAAAAACTGCTTTTTTTTGCAGTAAACAAATTTCTTACGATTATTACGGTTATTTGTAATTCAGCTAACCTTAGCACGCACACACACAATTGTCAAACAATTTCAAAACAAAGTCCTTTCTGAATTTCTTTAGAACTTTTCACAGTATTCAAAGGATCATTATTTTTCTAAGCCAGCTTTATGGTTGTTAATTTTTAGCATGTGAATAACTCCTACTTATTAAAATTTTCGCACCACACTTTTGATTTCATTAATATTTACATACAATTTTTAATTTTAATTCAAATTCTCTTTTATTTCAGCAAATCAAGCTCTGGCCATAACTTTACCTATAACATATATTTTACTGTATAGCGCCAATATTTTTTAAGGCAAACTTAGGTGATTTTCATCTTACGTTACGGTAACCTAAGATAGGGGAAATTCTTGGAAAATCTTCTCCCCATAAGAATCCCGCTGTTTTATGACAGAGCGGAAAACAGCTTCCTTGTCGAGAAAGGAATTAACTTTTCTCACTTTAGAGTATAAGTACATATATGGATAGCAGAAATGGTTTCTGTAAATAATGCTGTTAGATTCTCGCCGTTTGGATTGGGAAAATGGCTATATGTATTTTAACTTTAAATTTATTATTTTCATTTAAAAGTAGATTTTAAGATTGGAATACTATAAATTGTTCTGCAATACCCATTCTAAATATATTACTTACTCTGACATTGTACAGCAGAATACCAAAGGTTATACCCAAAAATTAGAGGAAAATCAAAAAATCAATATAATGAATGAAAACATGATCATGAGAATAACACAGTATTTTAAAACAAAGACAACCTTTTTAAATTTACTTTTGCAAAGTTATATGAATTATAGTACATACACACATGCATGCATATGTATGCACTGCACGCACTGTTGCTTTGGTTTGCCTTGTTGTTTGCCTGTTTGCTCTGCCTGCCCTTGGGCCTGCTTTGCCTTTGGCTCTCATTCTCATTCTCTGCTTTCTCTATTCTTTCATTCCTGCCTCTGCCTCATTCCCTTTGTCTGCCTCATTCTCTTATTTCACACTGGCTCTCATTCTCATTTCATTCTCATTCTTGGCTCTCTATTCCTACCCTCACTCCTCACTGTCTCTGGCCTCTGGCCCTCATCCTATTGCTCCTCATTCTTCATTCTCATTCCCCTATTCTGCCTCCATTCAGCTCTGGCCTCATTCTCAGCCTGTACTCATTCTGCCTCCCCACTCTTCAGCTCCCTATTCTGGCCCTCTATTCTATTCTCTGCCCTATTCCAGCTCATTCTATTTTCACCCTTATTCCCACCATCACCTATTCCCCCCATCTGGCTCCTGGCCTCATCTTCATTCTCCATCTTTTACCCTTAGTTCCACCTATTCTCATATGTCTCAGTCCCATTTCTGGTCTCATTCTCTCATTCCTGTATTCTCATCTCATTCCACCCATCTCTCATTCCCATTCCCCCATTCATTCTCATTCTCCATTCCCCATATTCCTCTCATGCTCATCTCACTCTATCTACATTCCAGCCTCAGTACTACTGCCTCTATTCTTATTCTGCATCTCATTCCCTATTCTATTCTCATATTCTCATTCTATCTAGTGCCCTGGTCTCATTCTATTCTCATATTCCATTCTATTCTCATTCTCTATTCTATTCTTCCCTATTCCCTATTCTCATTCTATTCTATTCTCAGCTTTGCCTTCTCATTCTCTGCCTCATTCTATTCATTCTCATTCCCCTATTCTCTCCCATCTCCATTCCCTCATTCCCCATTATTCTTTATTCATTATTCCACTCATCTCCCATTCTTATTCTCCTCTATTCTCATTCCTCCCATTCTGCCCTTACTTGGTCTCTATTCCCTCACTTGCTACATTCCATTCTCATGGCTCTCATTCCTCAGGCATTCATTCCCAGAGCCCTCATTTCCATATTATTCTATTCCCCATCACTGGCCTCATCATATTCTCATTCTCATTCTCATCTCTGCCTCTGCCTCACACCCTGGTCTCTATTCCAGCCCTCTGTCTCGCCCTGGCCTATCTCTGCCTACTATCATTCTCATTCATCCCAATCACTGGCTCTTACTCTCATTAGCCTCATTCTATTCTTCCTCTATTCTCTATTCCTTATTCTATTCTATTCTCATTTATTCTCTTCATTTGTCTTCATCTGTCCTCTTGGCTCCTCATTCTCAGGCCCTTCTGGCCTATTCTTTATTCTCTAGTTCATTCCCCTCATTCTCATTCTAATCTAGCCTCATTTCTGGTACCTCATTCCTGGCCTCATTCTCTATCTCGTCCTCATCTCATGGTCTCTATTCCCTGTTCTCATTCTCTATATTCTCTAGTTCTCATTTCATTCTTATTCTCATTCTCTATCATGGTCTCGCCTCATCATTCTCTATTCTCTACATGTCTCTCTATTCCTGTATTCCCTATTCATGGCCCTCATTCTCATTCTCATTCTCTCTGCCTCTCCCAATTCTGTCAATTATCTGCCTCATTCCCATTCCTCAGATATTCCACGCACTTCCTATTCTCTCATGGCTCCCATGCTCCCATTCATGTCTTTCTATTCTCATTCCTGCCTCAGCCTCTACATTCCCACTCATTCTATCTCTCTCATTTCTGTCCTGCCTCACCCCATTCTTGGTCTCCCATGGCCTCAGCCTGGCCCTATTCCACATGCCCTATTCTTATATCCCTTATATTCTGGCCCCTTATTCTTTATCTCTATTCTCATTCTGGTCTCATTGGTCATTCCCAGCCTCATCAGGCCTCGTCATTCCACTCTCATTCCCATTCTCTGGCCCTATCTCCATGGCCCTCATTCTTCTAATCTCATATTCACTCATTCTCATGCCCTCATTCCCATTCTCATTCTCTCATTCTCATTCTCCCTATTCTCCTCTCATTCCCTATTCTCATTTGCCCCCACTCATTGGCTCATTCTCCTGGCTCTCTCCCTAGCCTTATTCTACTCGCCTAGCCTGCCCTACCTCATTCTCACCATTCCCTCTACTCATTCTCCAGCCTCATTCTCTATTCTCTCATTCCTGCCTTCTATTCTATTCTCATTCTGTCCTCATTCCTGGCTCATTCTCACCTGGTCTCTGGTCTTTACCTCGCCTCATTCTCATTCCCATATTTCTCCCACTCATTCCTCATGCCTTCATTCTCATTCTCATATTCTCTACTTTCCATTAGCCCCATTCATTCACATTCTCCTAGTCTCATCTGTACCCTATTCTATTCTTATTCTCATTTACATGTCTCATTCTCATTCATTCTTAGTCTCAATTCTTTAGCCTCCCATTCTATTCTTATTTGGCTCATTCTCATTCTCTATTCTTATTTCACTTATTCTTTATTCTCTTATTCTTATATCTGCTCATTCTGTCTCTGATCTCAGCCTGGCTCTCACCCACTCTGTGTTCATACCTCTCAGCTCCTGGTTTCAGCCCTCATGGCTCTTCTCCATTCTCATTCCGCTCCTGGTCTCAGACTCCTCATCTCATCTAGCCTCTGGTCCTTCCTGGCCTCACCTGCCCTGGCTCATATTCCCATCTGCCCCTCATTCCTGCATTGGCCCCCTATTCCTTGGCTCAGCCTCATTCTTGCATCTCTACAGCCCTCATTCTTCATTCCCTCATATTCTCTCATTCCTCTCATTCCCTCGGCTCCCATTCTATTGCCTCATTCTCATCTGTCATGGCCTCATTCTCACCCACTCATTCTCATTCCCATCCTGCATTCTGTCTCAGCCCTCTTATTCTCTATTCTCTTCTCTACCCTGGTTCCCATTCTGCCCCATTCTTCTGGCCTCATATTATTCCCATCTCTGGCCTCATTCAAGCCCCAGCTCCCATAGTTCACCCCTCATTCACTCTCATCTGGCCCTCTCTATTCTTATTCTGCTCTATTCTGTGGCCCAGCCTCTAGCCCTGCCCTCAGCCCCTCATTCTCATTCTTTGGCCTCTGCCTCGGTCTCACCCTTTCCAGCTCTCTGCCCTACCCTGGCCTCATTCATTCTCATCTTCATATATTCCTGTCATTCCCTGAATTATTCACTCTATTCTCATTCGGCCCCTGCCTCATCTCAGTCCTGGCCCTCAGCCTCAGGCCCCACTCTCGCTCTCATTCTGGTCTGGCCCTCATTTCTATTCTCTTAGCTCCATTCTCTATTCTCTGGCCTCATTACCCCACCTCATTTGGTCTCACCCATCATATTCTCCTGTCTGCCTCAGCCCTTGTTTCATTCTCTCATTCCCATTGGCCTCATTCTCTATTCCTGGCTTCTCTCATTCTGTCTCTATTCCCATATATTCTGGCCCTGCACTCATTCTACTATTCCATTCTTGGTCTCACACTCATTCTTATTCCGCCTCATTCTAGCCTCACTCCACCCTTTCATCTCACATTCCCTCATATCTATTCTACCTATTGGCCTCTCATTCTCTATTCTGGGCCTCTCATTCCCGCCATTCTCTATTTCCGCCTCATTCTGCCTCATTCTCATGCCTCTTCTGCCTCATTCCTTGTCATTCTCATTATCTGTCTGTCTCTGTCTTCTGTCTCATTATTCCCACTGGCCTGCCTCATTTCAGCTCTATTCTCTCATTTCATTCTTATCTCCATTCTCAGGCCTCATTTCTATCTCATTCTATTATTCCCTCATTTCATTCTCATTCTTATTGCCTCATTGCTCTGCCTGCCCTTATTCTATTTCATTCTGTCTCTATTCTGCATTCTCTCATTCTCATTCCACCCATTCCATATCTCATTCTCATCTGCCCTTCATCTCTATTCTCTATTCTCCTTATTCCTCATTCTCATTCTATTCATGGCATTACTCATCTCATTCCCTCATTCTATCTCCCTATTCTCATTCATGTCCTTCATTCTATCTCATTCTATCTCCTTATTCTCATTCTCATTCTTGCCATTCTCATTCCCCTATCTCTTGGTTTCATTCTCATTCATTCTCCATTCTCATTCTAATATTCTCAGGTCTACCCTTATTCTATTACCCCTTCATCTATTCTCATCTCCCCATTCTTATTCTATTCTCTATCTCTCATTCCCATTCCTCATTCTTACTCTCATAGGCCTCTCACTCTATTTCTATTCTCATTCTCTAGTTTCATTCCCACCTCCCTTATTCCCTCATTCTTATTCTGTTCTTCACATCTCATTTTCTCCATGCCCTATATTCTCCACTCTGCCCTGCCTCATTCATGGTCTCTCACCCCCATTCCTCACATTCATTCTTGGCTCACCATTATTTGCCTTATCTTATTCTCCTCAGCCTCATTCTTCTGGCTCTATTCTCATTCTCATTCTATTCTCATTCTCATGTCTCTATTCTCATTCTATTCTGGCCACCCTATTCTTGGGATCTCTCATTCTACCTCATTTCTGGCCTCATTCTCTGGTCTCTTATTCTATTCTATTCTATTCTCTATTCTTCCCATTCTCAGCCTCTCAGGCTTCTGTCTCTGCCTCTTGCCTCTGCCTCTTATTCTTACTTCTATTCCCATTTCTTGTTTGCCTCCCACTCCTAGCCTCTGCTGGCCCTGCCTATTTCAGCATTCTGGCTCTCATTCCATCCCCATTCCGTCTTATTCTGGGTCTCTCACCCTGCCTCATTTCATACTCATTCTCTATTCTTCAGGCTCTCTGGTCTCATTCTTGTATTCTGCATCTCTTGGCTCTCTAGTCTCATTGGCCCCCATTTCAACCTAGGCTTTATTTCTTATTCTCGCTTTCCTGGTTTCCCCCATTTCATATATTCTTGGCTATCTATTGCCTGGCTCTCTGCCTCTCTGCCTTATTTCTCATTTCCTATTCTCTATTGGGTCCCGCCTCATTCATTTTGTCTGTTTTGTTTTTGCTTTGCTTTGCTTGCATCAATCAATCAATCAACATCCCTTTGGTTTCTCAGATACATAGATGATTTCATACTATTTTTTAACAATTTAAAAATTTCAAGATATTTCTCAAAACTATTTATCCTGAAGAGCCTTTAACTTAAAACCAATTTATTTGATACTAAAACAGAATTTTGGATTTATTTATCACTATTGATAATTCTACTACATATATTTATGTCTTCGACAAAACAAATCCTTTTAATTTTCATGTTAATAAGTTAATTTCCTAAAACTCAAATATTTCCTTAAAAATATACAGAAACGTTATAATTAATGAACTTAATCGCATTTATAATATCTGCAACAATTATGAATCTACTAAAAATCAAATTAAACGACTGATAGATAACTTAAAAAATAATAAGTTTCCAATTAATTTTATTTTAAAATATGTAGGAAGTAGGGAATCGCTTGTAACACTGAAGTAATGCGTTGTTTTTATAACTACAGAAGGGCCATTCAAGCATTGAAGTTCTTACAAGAATCCTGAAAACACCTACATTTATATTTTAAATTTAATCTAATTACAACTGGCAACACTTCTTTACTATTATTTTAAAATTACTTTTGGCAACTTTTATACTATTTTCATATATATATTCCTTCTGATTTGCTGACTTTGGCTTTATGTATTTAATTTTTTACTGTATGTATGTATGTATGTTTCATTTATATGAGTATCTCTAATTGCATTTATGTTTAATTTATTTGTATTTATAATATTCTGCATTTATATTTATTCCAATGTTTTAACCTAAGTTCATTGAATACGAACACTCTTTGGGGGAATTGCTCGAAGATCTTTAGACATTTGTCCTTCGAGCTTGTCAGAAAAGAGTGTTCTTTCTTTTTGCATAGCTGGCCATCTCCCTCCTGATGAAGACGTGGCCCCTATGCTTTCTTCTTCTTTTCATTTGTTTCATATATTTCAGTGCTTTTCCGTATTTTTCATGTTTTATCTTATTTATATTTCACTGTTTTTCCAATTTCATATTTTTCATGTTTTATCTTATTTATATTGGCAAATATTTCTTTAGCTGCTTTTGCGCTGGCTAGATTTCCTATTGTAATGTATATTCTGTATTGTATTTTTATATATATTTATATTTTTTGATTTATAATTATATATATATATATATATATATATATATATGAATGTTTTCAAACATCTAGGCATTTATTCAATTTAATAGAGAAAATGTAAAAAATATAATGAACTGAGATACGACCAATAAATATATTATACCAATAAATGTAATATTGGCAGCTTTATAAAGATATTCACTTTATTTAAAAATTTCTCTTAACATTGTGTTTATTAAGAATTTTAATGTATTTAAATTTTGTGAAGTTATTTTCAAGACTTTTATTTTGGAAAAATTCAATCGGA
This sequence comes from Latrodectus elegans, assembly GCA_030067965.1. NCBI lineage: Eukaryota > Metazoa > Arthropoda > Arachnida > Araneae > Theridiidae > Latrodectus > Latrodectus elegans. The sequence continues at coordinate 10,572,207 of CM057819.1, read as the reverse complement.
AAACAAAATACTTTTATAACAAAACAGAGGATACTGTATAACAATATAAATATAAAAGTTGTAAGATTCATTTTTATATAAATAAAATTTGTGTTTGAGGATTCATTTTATGTACGCGAGATTTGTCTAAAAAGTTATGTTAAGTGTAAAGCAAATGCCATACTTCTGATAAGAAAGGTTTGAAATTAGTAAAATATTAAGAATGAGAAAAAACATTAGATGAGATTTTGGAATTAAAAGAAAATAATAATAGTAAAGTATTTCCAAGACTAATGAATCAATTAGAAAGCCTCATATTGAACGCAATAAATAAGACCATTATCTTTATTATGTAAAAAGTTGAAGCGCTTATATATTTTTAAATCAAGATTTCAAACTGTATTTTTTTCTTTTCTCTTCACACAAACAATGAAAATTAAATATGAGTTCCGGCTTTCGTTCACGCAAAAATAACCGTTTGGGGTTCAGTTATAAATAAATAATTTTATTTTATGTGGATTCTTAGTTGTTCTAAAAATAATATTTTACAGTAATCAAAATATTTAATTCTATCAAAATTAGATCGATTTTATTATTTTTTTACTGATACACACTTTGTGAATTTATACAATTAACCAGCATGTATATGATATGAATTTTGAGAATCGACATTGTTATCCATTATCAAAATGAGATTTGAGAGCTAGATTAAAATGATTTCCATACATGCATTATCATCACATACCGATCATATGGTGCACTTGGCTTTGTGCGATAATTATGTAAAAAATACATTTATTCTTTACCTAAAATGGCTTTTAATTGTTAAAATATCTTCTACCCGTGGTTTCACTCCGATTACTTGTCAATCTTGTCTCGGAGAATAAATTTCAAGCCTGCAAATGCCTTTTTAACTTTAATGTCTGTAACGAGAGATTTCAAAACCACCATTGTAGCGGCAATCAAGACAGCATATATATATATATATATAAATTTCCCAGAAATCTAAATTATCATGTTTTATATCGAATTTTCGTTCATTGTCACAAATATTTAAATGGAATTTCAATATCATTTAGGTTAAAAAAATAAATGATTTATTAGGGTTTTTTTTTTAATTAATTAATTTATTTATTTATTTAAAAGAAGTCTGCAATTGTTTTCACTTTCAATGCCTTCAATAGAAGATTATTCTTTTCCTTTTATATGATTGAACTGAACTTTCCCAAAGATTATAATTTATTCCAAATATTCTTTAAATGTTGCACAACTTGCACTTTTTGAGACGTGAATGGAAAATTTGTTTACGCGGCTCCAAATAAACTGATCCTACTGGTTTTTTTTACTTTCCATTAATATTGTTTCCTTGTTAGGCAGATAAAATAATAATTATAAAAAATATATTTTATGAGAAAAAAGGGATATTGTATGGGTCGCCCATATGGTACGTGTGACTACAGATTCCCACCACGATTGACTTCAAATTCCCTTATATCTTAAAAAATACCTAATATGTATACAAAAAAATGATACAATTTAGTAGTAAATCACATTTCTCGACTTACTGTGGATTTGGTTTCATTATAAAAAATATATTTTACGAGAAAAATGAGTTTTTGTAAAGTGCGCCCATGTAACACATATACGCTAATTTCAAAATTTACTCACAATCTGAATAAATTTCCCGTATATACACAAACAAAAGGTTTCATTTAGTAGTAAATCACATTCTAAGACTAACTGTGGTATTCATTTTATTTATTTTATTATAAAAAATATATTTTATGAGAAAAAAAGGGATATTGTATGGGTCGCCCATGGTAATGTGTGACTACAGATTCCCAACACGATTGACTTCAAAATTCCCTTATATCTTACAAAATACCTAATATGTATACAAAAAAATGATACAATTTAGTAGTAAATCACATTTCTAGACTTACTGTGGATTTGGTTTCATTATAAAAAATATATTTTACGAGAAAATTGAGTTTTTGTAAAGTGCGCTCATGTAACACATATACGCTAATTTCAAAATTTACTCAAAATCTGAATAAATTTCAGGTATATACACAAACAAAGGTTTCATTTAGTAGTAAATCACATTCTAAGACTAACTGTGGTATTCATTTTATTATAAAAAATATATTTTATGAGAAAAAAGGGATATTGTATGGGTCGCCCATATGGTACGTGTGACTACAGATTCCCACCACGATTGACTTCAAATTCCCTTATATCTTACAAAATACCTAATATGTATACAAAAAAAATGATACAATTTAGTAGTAAATCACATTTCTCGACTTACTGTGGATTTGGTTTCATTATAAAAAATATATTTTACGAGAAAAATGAGTTTTTGTAAAGTGCGCCCATGTAACACATATACGCTAATTTCAAAATTTACTCAAAATCTGAATAAATTTCCCGTATATACACAAACAAAAGATTTCATTTAGTAGTAAATCACATTCTAAGACTAACTGTGGTATTCATTTTATTATAAAAAATATATTTTATGAGAAAAAAGGGATATTGTATGGGTCGCCCATATGGTACGTGTGACTACAGATTCCCAACACGATTGACTTCAAAATTCCCTTATATCTTACAAAATACCTAATATGTATACAAAAAAATGATAATATTTAGTAGTAAATCACATTTCTAGACTTACTGTGGATTTGGTTTCATTATAAAAAATATATTTTACGAGAAAATTGAGTTTTTGTAAAGTGCGCCCATGTAACACATATACGCTAATTTCAAAATTTACTCAAAATCTGAATAAATTTCCATTATATACACAAACAAAAGGTTTCATTTAGTAGTAAATCACATTCTAAGACTAACTGTGGTATCCATTTTATTATAAAAAATATATTTTATGAGAAAAAAGGATATTGTATGGAGTCGCCCATATGGTACGTGTGACTACAGATTCCCACCACGATTGACTTCAAAATTCCTTATATCTTACAAAATACCTAATATGTATACAAAAAAATGATACAATTTAGTAGTAAATCACATTTCTCGACTTACTGTGGATTTGGTTTCATTATAAAAATATATTTTACGAGACAAATGAGTTTTTGTAAAGTGCGCCCATGTAACACATATACGCTAATTTCAAAATTTACTCAAAATCTGAATAAATTTCCCGTATATACACAAACAAAAGGTTTCATTTAGTAGTAAATCACATTCTAAGACTAACTGTGGTATTCATTTTATTATAAAAATATATTTTATGAGAAAAAAGGGATATTGTATGGGTCGCCCATATGGTACGTGTGACTACAGATTCCCACCACGATTGACTTCAAAATTCCCTTATATCTTACAAAATACCTAATATGTATACAAAAAAATGATACAATTTAGTAGTAAATCACATTTCTGGACTTACTGTGCATTTGGTTTCATTATAAAAAATATATTTTACGAGAAAAATGAGTTTTCGTAAAGTGCGCCCATGTAACACATAAACGCTAATTTCAAAATTTACTCAAAATCTGAATAAATTTCCAGCATATACACAAACAAAAGGTTTCATTTAGTAGTAAATCACATTCTAAGACTAATTGTGGTATTCATTTTATTATAAAAAATATATTTTATGAGAAAAAAGGGATATTGTATGGGTCGCCCATATGGTACGTGTGACTACAGATTCCCACCACGATTGACTTCAAAATTCCCTTATATCTTACAAAATACCTAATATGTATACAAAATAATGATACAATTTAGTAGTAAATCACATTTCTGGACTTACTGTGCATTTGGTTTCATTATAAAAAATATATTTTACGAGAAAAATGAGTTTTTGTAAAGTGCGCCCATCTAACACATAAACGCTAATTTCAAAATTTACTCAAAATCTGAATAAATTTCCCGTATATACACAAACAAAAGGTTTCATTTAGTAGTAAATCCCATTCTAAGACTAATTGTGGTATTCATTTTATTATAAAAAATATATTTTATGAGAAAAAAGGGATATTGTATGGGTCGCCCTTATGGTACGTGTGACTTCAAATTCCCCCCACGATTGACTTCAAAATTCCCTTATATCCTACAAAATACCTAATATGTATACAAAAAAATGATACAATTTAGTAGTAAATCACATTTCTGGACTTACTGTGCATTTGGTTTCATTATAAAAATATATTTTACAGAGATAAATGAGTTTTTGTAAAGTGCGCCCATGTAACACATAAACGCTAATTTCAAAATTTACTCAAAATCTGAAAAAAATTTCAGCATATACCCAAACAAGAGGTATCAAATAGTAGTAAATCACATTCTAAGACTAATTGTGGTATTCATTTTATTATAAAAAATATATTTAATGAGAAAAAAGGGATATTGTATGGGTCGCCCTTATGGTACGTGTGACTTCAAATTCCCCCCACGATTGACTTCAAAATTCCCTTATATCCTACAAAATACCTAATATGTATCCAAAAAAATGATACAATTTAGTAGTAAATCACATTTCTAGACTTACTGTGGATTTGGTTTCATTATAAAAAATATATTTTACGAGAAAAATGAGTTTTTGTAAAGTGCGCCCATGTAACACATATACGCTAATTTCAAAATTTACTCAAAATCTGAATAAATTTCCAGTATATACACAAACAAAAGGTTTCATTTAGTAGTAAATCACATTCTAAGACTAACTGTGGTATTCATTTTATTATAAAAAATATATTTTATGAGAAAAAAGGGATATTGTATGGGTCGCCCATATGGTACGTGTGACTACAGATTCCCACCACGATTGACTTCAAAATACCAAAAATCTTACAAAATACCTAATATGAATACAAAAAAATGATACAATTTAGTAGTAAATCACATTTCTCGACTTACTGTGGATTTGGTTTCATTATAAAAATATATTTTACGAGAAAAATGAGTTTTTGTAAAGTGCGCCCATGTAACACATATACGCTAATTTCAAAATTTACTCAAAATCTGAATAAATTTCCCGTATATACACAAACAAAAGGTTTCATTTAGTAGTAAATCACATTCTAAGACTAACTTTGGTATTCATTTTATTATAAAAATATATTTTATGAGAAAAAGGGATATTGTATGGGTCGCCCATATGGTACGTGTGACTACAGATTCCCAACACGATTGACTTCAAAATTCCCTTATATCTTACAAAATACCTAATATGTATACAAAAAAATGATAATATTTAGTAGTAAATCACATTTCTAGACTTACTGTGGATTTGGTTTCATTATAAAAAATATATTTTACGAGAAAATTGAGTTTTTGTAAAGTGCGCCCATGTAACACATATACGCTAATTTCAAAATTTACTCAAAATCTGAATAAATTTCCAGTATATACACAAACAAAAGGTTTCATTTAGTAGTAAATCACATTCTAAGACTAACTGTGGTATCCATTTTATTATAAAAAATATATTTTATGAGAAAAAAAGGATATTGTATGGGTCGCCCATATGGTACGTGTGACTACAGATTCCCACCACGATTGACTTCAAATTCCCTTATATCTTACAAAATACCTAATATGTATACAAAAAAATGATACAATTTAGTAGTAAATCACATTTCTCGACTTACTGTGCATTTGGTTTCATTATAAAAAATATATTTTACGAGAAAAATGAGTTTTTGTAAAGTGCGCCCATCTAACACATAAACGCTAATTTCAAAATTTACTCAAAATCTGAATAAATTTCCCGTATATACACAAACAAAAGGTTTCATTTAGTAGTAAATCACATTCTAAGACTAATTGTGGTATTCATTTTATTATAAAAAATATATTTTATGAGAAAAAAAGGGATATTGTATGGGTCGCCCATATGGTACGTGTGTGACTTCAAATTCCCCACGATTGACTTCAAAATTCCCTTATATCCTACAAAATACCTAATATGTATACAAAAAAATGATACAATTTAGTAGTAAATCACATTTCTGGACTTACTGTGCATTTGGTTTCATTATAAAAAATATATTTTACGAGAAAAATGAGTTTTTGTAAAGTGCGCCCATGTAACACATAAACGCTAATTTCAAAATTTACTCAAAATCTGAATAAATTTCCAGCATATACACAAACAAAAGGTTTCATTTAGTAGTAAATCACATTCTAAGACTAATTGTGGTATTCATTTTATTATAAAAAATATATTTTATGAGAAAAAGGGATATTGTATGGGTCGCCCATATGGTACGTGTGACTACAGATTCCCACCACGATTGACTTCAAAATTCCCTTATATCTTACAAAATACCTAATATGTATACAAAAAAATGATACAATTTAGTAGTAAATCACATTTCTGGACTTACTGTGCATTTGGTTTCATTATAAAAAATATATTTTACGAGATAAATGAGTTTTTTGTAAAGTGCGCCCATGTAACACATAAACGCTAATTTCAAAATTTACTCAAAATCTGAATAAATTTCAGGTATATACACAAACAACAGGTTTCATTTAGTAGTAAATCACATTCTAAGACTAATTGTGGTATTCATTTTATTATAAAAAATATATTTTATGAGAAAAAAGGGATATTGTATGGGTCGCCCTTATGGTACGTGTGACTTCAAATTCCCCCCCACGATTGACTTCAAAATTCCCTTATATCTTACAAAATACCTAATATGTATCCAAAAAAATGATACAATTTAGTAGTAAATCACATTTCTAGACTTACTGTGGATTTGGTTTCATTATAAAAAATATATTTTACGAGAAAATTGAGTTTTTGTAAAGTGCGCCCATGTAACACATATACGCTAATTTCAAAATTTACTCAAAATCTGAATAAATTTCCAGTATATACACAAACAAAAGGTTTCATTTAGTAGTAAATCACATTCTAAGACTAACTGTGGTATTCATTTTATTATAAAAATATATTTTATGAGAAAAAAGGGATATTGTATGGGTCGCCCATATGGTACGTGTGACTACAGATTCTCACCACGATTGACTTCAAATTCCCTTATATCTTACAAAATACCTAATATGTATACAAAAAAATGATACAATTTAGTAGTAAATCACATTTCTCGACTTACTGTGGATTTGGTTTCATTATAAAAAATATATTTTACGAGAAAAATGAGTTTTTGTAAAGTGCGCCCATGTAACACATATACGCTAATTTCAAAATTTACTCAAAATCTGAATAAATTTCCCTTATATACACAAACAAAAGGTTTCATTTAGTAGTAAATCACATTCTAAGACTAACTGTGGTATTCATTTTATTATAAAAAATATATTTTATGAGAAAAAAGGGATATTGTATGGGTCGCCCATATGGTACGTGTGACTACAGATTCCCAACACGATTGACTTCAAAATTACATTATATCTTACAAAATACCTAATATGTATACAAAAAAATGATAATATTTAGTAGTAAATCACATTTCTAGACTTACTGTGGATTTGGTTTCATTATAAAAAATATATTTTACGAGAAAATTGAGTTTTTGTAAAGTGCGCCCATGTAACACATATACGCTAATTTCAAAATTTACTCAAAATCTGAATAAATTTCCAGTATATACACAAACAAAAGGTTTCATTTAGTAGTAAATCACATTCTAAGACTAACTGTGGTATCCATTTTATTATAAAAAATATATTTTATGAGAAAAAAAGGATATTGTATGGGTCGCCCATATGGTACGTGTGACTACAGATTCCCACCACGATTGACTTCAAATTCCCTTATATCTTACAAAATACCTAATATGTATACAAAAAAAATGATACAATTTAGTAGTAAATCACATTTCTCGACTTACTGTGGATTTGGTTTCATTATAAAAAATATATTTTACGAGAAAAATGAGTTTTTGTAAAGTGCGCCCATGTAACACATAAACGCTAATTTCAAAATTTACTCAAAATCTGAATAAATTTCCTGTATATACACAAACAAAAGGTTTCATTTAGTAGTAAATCACATTCTAAGACTAACTGTGGTATTCATTTTATTATAAAAAATATATTTTATGAGAAAAAAGGGATATTGTATGGGTCGCCCATATGGTACGTGTGACTACAGATTCCCACCACGATTGACTTCAAAATTCCCTTATATCTTACAAAATACCTAATATGTATACAAAAAAATGATACAATTTAGTAGTAAATCACATTTCCGGACTTACTGTGCATTTGGTTTCATTATTACATTAGATTTTACGATCTAAATGAGTTTTTGTAAAGTGCGCCCATGTAACACATAAACGCTAATTTCAAAATTTACTCAAAATCTGAATAAATTTCCAGCATATACACAAACAAGAGGTTTCATTTAGTAGTAAATCACATTCTAAGACTAATTGTGGTATTCATTTTATTATAAAAATAAATTTTATGAGAAAAAAGGGATATTGTATGGAGTCGCCCTTATGGTACGTGTGACTTCAAATTCCCCACGATTGACTTCAAAATTCCCTTATATCCTACAAAATACCTAATATGTATCCAAAAAAATGATACAATTTAGTAGTAAATCACATTTCTCGACTTACTGTGGATTTGGTTTCATTATAAAAAATATATTTTACGAGAAAATTGAGTTTTGGAAAGTGCGCCCATGTAACACAAATACGCTAATTTCAAAATTTACTCAAAATCTGAATAAATTTCCTTATATACACAAACAAAAGGTTTCATTTAGTAGTAAATCACATTCTAAGACTAACTGTGGTATTCATTTTATTATAAAAAATATATTTTATGAGAAAAAAGGGATATTGTATGGGTCGCCCATATGGTACGTGTGACTACAGATTCCCAACACGATTGACTTCAAAATTCCCTTATATCTTACAAAATACCTAATATGTATACAAAAAAATGATAATATTTAGTAGTAAATCACATTTCTAGACTTACTGTGGATTTGGTTTCATTATAAAAAATATATTTTACGAGAAAATTGAGTTTTTTGTAAAGTGCGCCCATGTAACACATATACGCTAATTTCAAAATTTACTCAAAATCTGAATAAATTTCCAGTATATACACAAACAAAGGGTTCATTTAGTAGTAAATCACATTCTAAGACTAACTGTGGTATCCATTTTTATTATAAAAATATATATTAAGAGAAAAAAAGGATATTGTATTGGTCGCCCATATGGTACGTGTGACTACAGATTCCCACCACGATTGACTTCAAATTCCCTTATATCTTACAAAATACCTAATATGTATACAAAAAAAATGATACAATTTAGTAGTAAATCACATTTCTCGACTTACTGTGGATTTGGTTTCATTATAAAAATATATTTTACGAGAAAATGAGTTTTTGTAAAGTGCGCCCATGTAACACATATACGCTAATTTCAAAATTTACTCAAAATCTGAATAAATTTCAGGTATATACACAAACAAAAGGTTTCATTTAGTAGTAAATCACATTCTAAGACTAACTGTGGTATTCATTTTATTATAAAAAATATATTTTATGAGAAAAAAGGGATATTGTATGGGTCGCCCATATGGTACGTGTGACTACAGATTCCCACCACGATTGACTTCAAAATTCCCTTATATCTTACAAAATACCTAATATGTATACAAAAAAATGATACAATTTAGTAGTAAATCACATTTCTGGACTTACTGTGCATTTGGTTTCATTATAAAAAATATATTTTACGAGAAAAATGAGTTTTCGTAAAGTGCGCCCATGTAACACATAAACGCTAATTTCAAAATTTACTCAAAATCTGAATAAATTTCCAGCATATACACAAACAAAAGGTTTCATTTAGTAGTAAATCACATTCTAAGACTAATTGTGGTATTCATTTTATTATAAAAAATATATTTTATGAGAAAAAAGGGATATTGTATGGGTCGCCCTTATGGTACGTGTGACTTCAAATTCCCCCCACGATTGACTTCAAAATTCCCTTATATCCTACAAAATACCTAATATGTATACAAAAAAATGAAACAATTTAGTAGTAAATCACATTTCTGGACTTACTGTGCATTTGGTTTCATTATAAAAAATATATTTTACGAGAAAAATGAGTTTTTGTAAAGTGCGCCCATGTAACACATAAACGCTAATTTCAAAATTTACTCAAAATCTGAATAAATTTCCAGTATATACACAAACAAAAGGTTTCATTTAGTAGTAAATCACATTCTAAGACTAATTGTGGTATTCATTTTATTATAAAAAATATATTTTATGAGAAAAAAGGGATATTGTATGGGTCGCCCATATGGTACGTGTGACTACAGATTCCCACCACGATTGACTTCAAAATTCCCTTATATCTTACAAAATACCTAATATGTATACAAAAAAATGATACAATTTAGTAGTAAATCACATTTCTGGACTTACTGTGCATTTGGTTTCATTATAAAAAATATATTTTACGAGATAAATGAGTTTTTGTAAAGTGCGCCCATGTAACACATAAACGCTAATTTAAAAATTTACTCAAAATCTGAATAAATTTCAAGTATATACACAAACAAAAGGTTTCATTTAGTAGTAAATCACATTCTAAGACTAACTGTGGTATTCATTTTATTATAAAAATATATTTTATGAGAAAAAAGGGATATTGTATGGGTCGCCCATATGGTACGTGTGACTACAGATTCCCACCACGATTGACTTCAAATTCCCTTATATCTTACAAAATACCTAATATGTATACAAAAAAATGATACAATTTAGTAGTAAATCACATTTCTCGACTTACTGTGGATTTGGTTTCATTATAAAAAATATATTTTACGAGAAAAATGAGTTTTTGTAAAGTGCGCCCATGTAACACATATACGCTAATTTCAAAATTTACTCAAAATCTGAATAAATTTCCCGTATATACACAAACAAAGGTTTCATTTAGTAGTAAATCACATTCTAAGACTAACTGTGGTATTCATTTTATTATAAAAAATATATTTTATGAGAAAAAAGGGATATTGTATGGGTCGCCCATATGGTACGTGTGACTACAGATTCCCAACACGATTGACTTCAAAATTCCCTTATATCTTACAAAATACCTAATATGTATACAAAAAATGATACAATTTAGTAGTAAATCATATTTCTAGACTTACTGTGGATTTGGTTTCATTATAAAAAATATATTTTACGAGAAAATTGAGTTTTTGTAAAGTGCGCCCATGTAACACATATACGCTAATTTCAAAATTTACTCAAAATCTGAATAAATTTCCAGTATATACACAAACAAAAGGTTTCATTTAGTAGTAAATCACATTCTAAGACTAACTGTGGTATTCATTTTATTATAAAAAATATATTTTATGAGAAAAAAGGGATATTGTATGGGTCGCCCATATGGTACGTGTGACTACAGATTCCCACCACGATTGACTTCAAATTCCCTTATATCTTACAAAATACCTAATATGTATACAAAAAAATGATACAATTTAGTAGTAAATCACATTTCTCGACTTACTGTGCATTTGGTTTCATTATAAAAAATATATTTTACGAGAAAAATGAGTTTTTGTAAAGTGCGCCCATGTAACACATAAACGCTAATTTCAAAATTTACTCAAAATCTGAATAAATTTCCCGTATATACACAAACAAAAGGTTTCATTTAGTAGTAAATCACATTCTAAGACTAATTGTGGTATTCATTTTATTATAAAAAATATATTTTATGAGAAAAAGGGATATTGTATGGGTCGCCCATATGGTACGTGTGACTACAGATTCCCACCACGATTGACTTCAAAATTCCCTTATATCTTACAAAATACCTAATATGTATACAAAAAATGATACAATTTAGTAGTAAATCACATTTCTGGACTTACTGTGCATTTGGTTTCATTATAAAAAATATATTTGACGAGATATATGAGTTTTTGTAAAGTGCGCCCATGTAACACATAAACGCTAATTTCAAAATTTACTCAAAATCGGAATAAATTTCCTGCATATACACAAACAAGAGGTTTCATTTAGTAGTAAATCACATTCTAAGACTAATTGTGGTATTCATTTTATTATAAAAAATATATTTTATGAGAAAAAAGGGATATTGTATGGAGTCGCCCTTACTTATGGTACGTGTGACTTCAAATTCCCCACGATTGACTTCAAAATTCCCTTATATCCTACAAAATACCTAATATGTATCCAAAAAATGATACAATTTAGTAGTAAATCACATTTCTAAACTTACTGTGTATTTGGTTTCATTATAAAAATATATTTTACGAGAAAATTGAGTTTTTGTAAAGTGCGGCCATGTAACACATAAACGCTAATTTCAAAATTTACTCAAAATCTGAATAAATTTCAAGTATATACACAAACAAAAGGTTTCATTTAGTAGTAAATCACATTCTAAGACTAACTGTGGTATTCATTTTATTATAAAAAATATATTTTATGAGAAAAAAGGGATATTGTATGGGTCGCCCATATGGTACGTGTGACTACAGATTCCCACCACGATTGACTTCAAATTCCCTTATATCTTACAAAATACCTAATATGTATACAAAAAAATGATACAATTTAGTAGTAAATCACATTTCTGGACTTACTGTGCATTTGGTTTCATTATAAAAAATATATTTTACGAGAAAAATGAGTTTTTGTAAAGTGCGCCCATGTAACACATAAACGCTAATTTCAAAATTTACTCAAAATCTGAATAAATTTCCAGCATATACACAAACAAAAGGTTTCGTTTAGTAGTAAATCACATTCTAAGACTAATTGTGGTATTCATTTTATTATATAAAATATATTTTATGAGAAAAAAGGGATATTGTATGGGTCGCCCATATGGTACGTGTGACTACAGATTCCCACCACGATTGACTTCAAAATTCCCTTATATCTTACAAAATACCTAATATGTATACAAAAAATGATACAATTTAGTAGTAAATCACATTTCTGGACTTACTGTGCATTTGGTTTCATTATAAAAAATATATTTTACGAGAAAAATGAGTTTTTGTAAAGTGCGCCCATGTAACACATAAACGCTAATTTCAAAATTTACTCAAAATCTGAATAAATTTCTCGTATATACACAAACAAAAGGTTTCATTTAGTAGTAAATCACATTCTAAGACTAACTGTGTTATTCATTTTATTATAAAAAATATATTTTATGAGAAAAAAGGGATATTGTATGGGTCGCCCATATGGTACGTGTGACTACAGATTCCCACCACCATTGACTTCAAAATTCCCTTATATCTTACAAAATACCTAATATGTATACAAAATAATGATACAATTTAGTAGTAAATCACATTTCTAGACTTACTGTGCATTTGGTTTTATTATAAAAAATATTTTACGAGAATATTGAGTTTTTGTATTGTGCGCCCATGTAACACATATACGCTAATTTCAAAATTTACTCAAAATCTGAATAAATTTATCGTATATACACAAACAAAAATATTAATTTAGTAGTAAATCACATTCTAAGACTAACTGTGGTATTCATTTTATTATAAAAAATATATTTTATGAGAAAAAAGGGATATTGTATGGGTCGTCCATATGGTACGTGTGACTACAGATTCCCAACACGATTGACTTCAAAATTCCCTTATATCTTACAAAATACCTAATATGTATACAAAAAAATGATAAAATTTAGTAGTAAATCACATTTCTCGACTTACTGTGGATTTGGTTTCATTATAAAAAATATATTTTACGAGAAAAATGAGTTTTTGTAAAGTGCGCCCATGTAACACATAAACGCTAATTTCAAAATTTACTCAAAATCTGAATAAATTTCCAGCATATACACAAACAAAAGGTTTCATTTAGTAGTAAATCACATTCTAAGACTAATTGTGGTATTCATTTTATTATAAAAAATATATTTTATGAGAAAAAAGGGATATTGTATGGGTCGCCCATATGGTACGTGTGACTACAGATTCCCACCACGATTGACATCAAAATTCCCGTATATCTTACAAAATACCTAATATGTATATAAAAAAATGATACAATTTAGTAGTAAATCACATTTCTAGACTTACTGTGGATTTGGTTTCATTATAAAAAATATATTTTACGAGAAAATTGAGTTTTTGTAAAGTGCGCCCATGTAACACATATACTCTAATTTCAAAATTTACTCAAAATCTGAATAAATTTCTCGTATATACACAAACAAAAGGTTTCATTTAGTAGTAAATCACATTCTAAGACTAACTGTGGTATTCATTTTATTATAAAAATATATTTTATGAGAAAAAGGGATATTGTATGGGTCGCCCATATGGTACGATGTGACTACAGATTCCCACCACCATTGACTTCAAAATTCCCTTATATCTTACAAAATACCTAATATGTAAATTAAAAATGATACAATTTAGTAGTAAATCACATTTCTAGACTTACTGTGGATTTGGTTTCATTATAAAAAATATATTTTACGAGAAAATTGAGTTTTTGTAAAGTGCGCCCATGTAACACATATACGCTAATTTTAAAATTTACTCAAAATCTGAATAAATTTCCCGTATATACACAAACAAAAGGTTTCATTTAGTAGTAAATCACATTCTAAGACTAACTGTGGTATTCATTTTATTATAAAAAATATATTTTATGAGAAAAAAGGGATATTGTATGGGTCGCCCATATGGTACGTGTGACTACAGATTCCCACCACGATTGACTTCAAAATTCCCTTATATCTTACAAAATACCTAATATGTATACAAAAAAATGATAAAATTTAGTAGTAAATTTATTGCTTGCTTGCTTGCTTGCTTGCTTGAATCAATCAATCAATCAATCTCTTTTATCAATATCCTTTTGCTTTCAGATACATAGATGATTTCATTATTTTTAACAATTTAAAATTTCAAGATATTTCTAAAACTATTTATCCTGAAGAGCTTTCTCTAATTAAAACTAATTTATTTGATACTAAAACAGAATTTTTGGATTTATTTATCACTATTGATAATTCTACTACATATATTTATGTCTTCGACAAAACAAATCCTTTTAATTTTCATGTTAATAAGTTAATTTCCTAAAACTCAAATATTTCCTTAAAAATATACAGAAACGTTATAATTAATGAACTTAATCGCATTTATAATATCTGCAACAATTATGAATCTACTAAAAATCAAATTAAACGACTGATAGATAACTTAAAAAATAATAATATTCCAATTAATTTTATTTTAAAATATGTAGGAAGTAGGGAATCGCTTGTAACACTGAAGTAATGCGTTGTTTTTATAACTACAGAAGGGCCATTCAAGCATTGAAGTTCTTACAAGAATCCTGAAAACACCTACATTTATATTTTAAATTTAATCTAATTACAACTGGCAACACTTCTTTACTATTATTTTAAAATTACTTTTGGCAACTTTTATACTATTTTCATATATATATTCCTTCTGATTTGCTGACTTTGGCTTTATGTATTTAATTTTTTACTGTATGTATGTATGTATGTTTCATTTATATGAGTATCTCTAATTGCATTTATGTTTAATTTATTTGTATTTATAATATTCTGCATTTATATTTATTCCAATGTTTTAACCTAAGTTCATTGAATACGAACACTCTTTGGGGGAATTGCTCGAAGATCTTTAGACATTTGTCCTTCGAGCTTGTCAGAAAAGAGTGTTCTTTCTTTGCATAGCTGGCCATCTCCCTCCTGATGAAGACGTGGCCCTATGCTTTCTTCTTCTTTTCATTTGTTTCATATATTTCAGTGCTTTTCCGTATTTTTCATGTTTTATCTTATTTATATTTCACTGTTTTTCCAATTTCATATTTTTCATGTTTTATCTTATTTATATTGGCAAATATTTCTTTAGCTGCTTTTGCATGGCTAGATTTCCTATTGTAATGTATATTCTGTATTGTATTTTTATATATATTTATATTTTTGATTTATAATTATATATATATATATATATATTTTTTTATATATATATATATATATATATATATATATATATATATATATATATATATATATGAATGTTTTCAAACATCTAGGCATTTATTCAATTTAATAGAGAAAATGTAAAAAATATAATGAACTGAGATACGACCAATAAATATAGTATACCAATAAATGTAATATTGGCAGCTTTATAAAGATACTCACTTTATTTAAAAATTTCTCTTAACATTGTGTTTATTAAGAATTTTAATGTATTTAAATTTTGTGAAGTTATTTTCAAGACTTTTATTTTGGCAAAATTCAATCGGAAAACAAAATACTTTTATAACAAAACAGAGGATACTGTATAACAATATAAATATAAAAGTTGTAAGATTCATTTTTATATAAATAAAATTTGTGTTTGAGGATTCATTTTATGTACGCGAGATTTGTCTAAAAAGTTATGTTAAGTGTAAAGCAAATGCCATACTTCTGATAAGAAAGGTTTGAAATTAGTAAAATATTAAGAATGAGAAAAAACATTAGATGAGATTTTGGAATTAAAAGAAAATAATAATAGTAAAGTATTTCCAAGACTAATGAATCAATTAGAAAGCCTCATATTGAACGCAATAAATAAGACCATTATCTTTATTATGTAAAAAGTTGAAGCGCTTATATATTTTTAAATCAAGATTTCAAACTGTATTTTTTTCTTTTCTCTTCACACAAACAATGAAAATTAAATATGAGTTCCGGCTTTCGTTCACGCAAAAATAACCGTTTGGGGTTCAGTTATAAATAAATAATTTTATTTTATGTGGATTCTTAGTTGTTCTAAAAATAATATTTTACAGTAATCAAAATATTTAATTCTATCAAAATTAGATCGATTTTATTATTTTTTACTGATACACACTTTGTGAATTTATACAATTAACCAGCATGTATATGATATGAATTTTGAGAATCGACATTGTTATCCATTATCAAAATGAGATTTGAGAGCTAGATTAAAATGATTTCCATACATGCATTATCATCACATACCGATCATATGGTGCACTTGGCTTTGTGCGATAATTATGTAAAAAATACATTTATTCTTTACCTAAAATGGCTTTTAATTGTTAAAATATCTTCTACCCGTGGTTTCACTCCGATTACTTGTCAATCTTGTCTCGGAGAATAAATTTCAAGCCTGCAAATGCCTTTTTAACTTTAATGTCTGTAACGAGAGATTTCAAAACCACCATTGTAGCGGCAATCAAGACAGCATAGATAATTATATATATATATATATATATATATATATATATATATATATATATATATATATATAAATTTCCCAGAAATCTAAATTATCATGTTTTATATCGAATTTTCGTTCATTGTCACAAATATTTAAATGGAATTTCAATATCATTTAGGTTAAAAAAATAAATGATTTATTAGGGTTTTTTTTTTAATTAATTAATTTATTTATTTATTTAAAAGAAGTCTGCAATTGTTTTCACTTTCAATGCCTTCAATAGAAGATTATTCTTTTCCTTTTATATGATTGAACTGAACTTTCCCAAAGATTATAATTTATTCCAAATATTCTTTAAATGTTGCACAACTTGCACTTTTTGAGACGTGAATGGAAAATTTGTTTACGCGGCTCCAAATAAACTGATCCTACTGGTTTTTTTTACTTTCCATTAATATTGTTTCCTTGTTAGACAGATAAAATAATAATTATAAAAAATATATTTTATGAGAAAAAAGGGATATTGTATGATTCGCCCATATGGTACGTGTGACTACAGATTCCCACCACGATTGACTTCAAAATTCCCTTATATCTTACAAAATACCTAATATGTATACAAAAAAATTATACAATTTAGTAGTAAATCACATTTCTAGACTTACTGTGGATTTGGTTTCATTATAAAAAATATATTTTACGAGAAAATTGAGTTTTTGTAAAGTGCGCCCATGTAACACATATACGCTAATTTCAAAATTTACTCAAAATCTGAATAAATTTCCAGTATATACACAAACAAAAGGTTTCATTTAGTAGTAAATCACATTCTAAGACTAACTGTGGTATTCATTTTATTATAAAAAATATATTTTATGAGAAAAAAGGGATATTGTATGGGTCGCCCATATGGTACGTGTGACTACAGATTCCCACCACGATTGACTTCAAATTCCCTTATATCTTAAAAAATACCTAATATGTATACAAAAAAATGATACAATTTAGTAGTAAATCACATTTCTCGACTTACTGTGGATTTGGTTTCATTATAAAAAATATATTTTACGAGAAAAATGAGTTTTTGTAAAGTGCGCCCATGTAACACATATACGCTAATTTCAAAATTTACTCACAATCTGAATAAATTTCCAGTATATACACAAACAAAAGGTTTCATTTAGTAGTAAATCACATTCTAAGACTAACTGTGGTATTCATTTTATTATAAAAAATATATTTTATGAGAAAAAAAGGATATTGTATGGGTCGCCCATATGGTATGTGACTACAGATTCGCAAACACGATTGACTTAAAATTCTTATATCTTACAAAATACCTAATATGTATATAAAAATTTGATACATTTTAGTAGTAAATCACATTTCTAGACTTACTGTGGATTTGGTTTCATTATATAAAATATATTTTACGAGAAAATTGAGTTTTGTAAAGTGCGCCCATAAACACATATATGCTAATTTCAAAATTTACTCAAAATCTGAATAAATTTCCAGTATATACACAAACAAAAGGTTTCATTTAGTAGTAAATCACATTCTAAGACTAACTGTATTCATTTTCTTGTAAAAGATATATTTTATGAGAAAAAAGGGATATTGTATGGGTCGCCCATATGGTACGTGTGACTACAGATTCGCAACACGATTGACTTCAAAATTCCCTTATATCTTACAAAATACCTAATATGTATACAAAAAAATGATACAATTTAGTAGTAAATCACATTTCTAGACTTACTGTGGATTTGGTTTCATTATAAAAAATATATTTTACGAGAAAATTGAGTTTTTGTAAAGTGCGCCCATGTAACACATATACGCTAATTTCAAAATTTACTCAAAATCTGAATAAATTTCCAGTATATACACAAACAAAAGGTTTCATTTAGTAGTAAATCACATTCTAAGACTAACTGTGGTATTCATTTTATTATAAAAAATATATTTTATGAGAAAAAAGGGATATTGTATGGGTCGCCCATATGGTACGTGTGACTACAGATTCCCACCACGATTGACTTCAAATTCCCTTATATCTTACAAAATACCTAATATGTATACAAAAAATGATACAATTTAGTAGTAAATCACATTTCTCGACTTTCTGTGGATTTGGTTTCATTATAAAAAATATATTTTACGAGAAAAATGAGTTTTTGTAAAGTGCGCCCATGTAACACATATACGCTAATTTCAAAATTTACTCAAAATCTGAATAAATTTCCCAATATACACAAACAAAAGGTTTCATTTAGTAGTAAATCACATTCTAAGACTAACTGTGGTATTCATTTTATTATAAAAAATATATTTTATGAGAAAAAAGGGATATTGTATGGGTCGCCCATATGGTACGATGTGACTACAGATTCCCAACACGATTGACTTCAAAATTCCCTTATATCTTACAAAATACCTCATATGTATACAAAAAAATGATAATATTTAGTAGTAAATCACATTTCTAGACTTACTGTGGATTTGGTTTCATTATAAAAATATATTTTACGAGAAAATTGAGTTTTTGTAAAGTGCGCCCATGTAACACATATACGCTAATTTCAAAATTTACTCAAAATCTGAATAAATTTCCAGTATATACACAAACAAAGGGTTTCATTTAGTAGTAAATCACATTCTAAGACTAACTGTGGTATTCATTTTATTATAAAAATATATTTTATGAGAAAAAGGGATATTGTATGGGTCGCCCATATGGTACGTGTGACTACAGATTCCCACCACGATTGACTTCAAAATTCCCTTATATCTTACAAAATACCTAATATGTATACAAAAAAATGATACAATTTAGTAGTAAATCACATTTCTCGACTTACTGTGGATTTGGTTTCATTATAAAAAATATATTTTACGAGAAAAATGAGTTTTTGTAAAGTGCGCCCATGTAACACATATACGCTAATTTCAAAATTTACTCACAATCTGAATAAATTTCCAGTATATACACAAACAAAAGGTTTCATTTAGTAGTAAATCACATTCTAAGACTAACTGTGGTATTCATTTTATTATAAAAATATATTTTATGAGAAAAAGGGATATTGTATGGGTCGCCCATATGGTACGTGTGACTACAGATTCCCACCACGATTGACTTCAAAATTCCCTTATATCTTACAAAATACCTAATATGTATACAAAAAAATGATACAATTTAGTAGTAAATCACATTTCTAGACTTACTGTGGATTTGGTTTCATTATTAAATATATTTTACGAGAAAATTGAGTTTTTGTAAAGTGCGCCCATGTAACACATATATACGCTAATTTCAAAATTTACTCAAAATCTGAATAAATTTCCAGTATATACACAAACAAAAGGTTTCATTTAGTAGTAAATCACATTCTAAGACTAACTGTGGTATTCATTTTATTATAGAAAATATATTTTATGAGAAAAAAGGGATATTGTATGGGTCGCCCATATGGTACGTGTGACTACAGATTCCCACCACGATTGACTTCAAATTCCCTTATATCTTACAAAATACCTAATATGTATAAAAAAATGATACAATTTAGTAGTAAATCACATTTCTCGACTTACTGTGGATTTGGTTTCATTATAAAAAATATATTTTACGAGAAAAATGAGTTTTTGTAAAGTGCGCCCATGTAACACATATACGCTAATTTCAAAATTTACTCAAAATCTGAATAAATTTCCCGTATATACACAAACAAAAGGTTTCATTTAGTAGTAAATCACATTCTAAGACTAACTGTGGTATTCATTTTATTATAAAAAATATATTTTATGAGAAAAAAGGGATATTGTATGGGTCGCCCATATGGTACGTGTGACTACAGATTCCCAACACGATTGACTTCAAAATTCCCTTATATCTTACAAAATACCTCATATGTATACAAAAAAATGATAATATTTAGTAGTAAATCACATTTCTAGACTTACTGTGGATTTGGTTTCATTATAAAAATATATTTTACGAGAAAATTGAGTTTTGTAAAGTGCGCCCATGTATCAAATATTCGCTAATTTCAAAATTTACTCAAAATCTGAATATATTTTCCGTTTTTACACAATACATAGGATTCATTTAGTAGTTAATCACATTCTTAGACTAACTGTGGTATCCATTTTATTATAAAAATATATTTTATGAGAAAAAAGGATATTGTATGGAGTGCTTACATATGGTACGATGTGACTACAGATTCCCACCACGATTGACTTCAAAATTCCTTATATCTTACAAAATACCTAATATGTATACAAAAAAATGATACAATTTAGTAGTAAATCACATTTCTCGACTTACTGTGGATTTGGTTTCATTATAAAAAATATATTTTACGAGAAAAATGAGTTTTTGTAAAGTGCGCCCATGTAACACATATACGCTAATTTCAAAATTTACTCAAAATCTGAATAAATTTCCGTATATACACAAACAAAAGGTTTCATTTAGTAGTAAATCACATTCTAAGACTAACTGTGGTATTCATTTTATTATAAAAAATATATTTTATGAGAAAAAAGGGATATTGTATGGGTTGCCCATATGGTACGTGTGACTACAGATTCCCACCACGATTGACTTCAAAATTCCCTTATATCTTACAAAATACCTAATATGTATACAAAAAAATGATACAATTTAGTAGTAAATCACATTTCTGGACTTACTGTGCATTTGGTTTCATTATAAAAAATATATTTTACGAGAAAAATGAGTTTGTAAAGTGAGCCCATGTAACACATAAACGCTAATTTCAAAATTTACTCAAAATCTGAATAAATTTCCAGCATATACACAAACAAAAGGTTTCATTTAGTAGTAAATCACATTCTAAGACTAATTGTGGTATTCATTTTATTATAAAAAATATATTTTATGAGAAAAAGGGATATTGTATGGGTCGCCCATATGTTACGTGTGACTAAAAATTCCCCCCACGATAGACTACAAAATTCCTTATATCTTACAAAATACCTAATATGTATACAAAAATGATACAATTTAGTAGTAAATCACATTTCTGGACTTACTGTGCATTTGGTTTCATTATAAAAAATACATTTTACGAGAAAAATGAGTTTTTGCAAAGTGCGCCCATGTAACACATAAACGCTAATTTCAAAATTTACTCAAAATCTGAATAAATTTCCCGTATATACACAAACAAAAGGTTTCATTTAGTAGTAAATCACATTCTAAGACTAATTGTGGTATTCATTTTATTATAAAAATATATTTTATGAGAAAAAAGGGATATTGTATGGGTCGCCCTTATGGTACGTGTGACTTCAAATTCCCCCCACGATTGACTTCAAAATTCCCTTATATCCTACAAAATACCTAATATGTATACAAAAAAATGATACAATTTAGTAGTAAATCACATTTCTGGACTTACTGTGCATTTGGTTTCATTATAAAAAATATATTTTACGAGAAAAATGAGTTTTTTGTAAAGTGCGCCCATGTAACACATAAACGCTAATTTCAA
Organism: Latrodectus elegans; assembly: GCA_030067965.1. NCBI lineage: Eukaryota > Metazoa > Arthropoda > Arachnida > Araneae > Theridiidae > Latrodectus > Latrodectus elegans. The sequence continues at coordinate 10,549,465 of CM057819.1, read as the reverse complement.
AATTTACTCAAAATCTGAATAAATTTCCGGTATATACACAAACAAAAGGTTTCATTTAGTAGTAAATCACATTCTAAGACTAATTGTGGTATTCATTTTATTATAAAAAGATATTTTATGAGAAAAAAAGGGATATTGTATGGGTCGCCCTTATGGTACGTGTGACTTCAAATTCCCCCCCACGATTGACTACAAAATACCCTTATATCTTACAAAATACCTAATATGTATACAAAAAATGATACAATTTAGTAGTAAATCACATTTCTGGACTTACTGTGCATTTGGTTTCATTATAAAAAATATATTTTACGAGAAAAATGAGTTTTTGTAAAGTGCGCCCATGTAACACATATACGCTAATTTCAAAATTTACTCAAAATCTGAATAAATTTCCCGTATATACACAAACAAAAGGTTTCATTTAGTAGTAAATCACATTCTAAGACTAACTGTGGTATTCATTTTATTATAAAAATATATTTTATGAGAAAAAAGGGATATTGTATGGGTCGCCCATATGGTACGTGTGACTACAGATTCCCACCACCATTGACTTCAAAATTCCCTTATATCTTACAAAATACCTCATATGTATACAAAATAATGATACAATTTAGTAGTAAATCACATTTCCGGACTTACTGTGCATTTGGTTTCATTATAAAAAATATATTTTACGAGAAAAATGAGTTTTTGTAAAGTGCGCCCATGTAACACATAAACGCTAATTTCAAAATTTACTCAAAATCTGAATAAATTTCCCTGCATATACACAAACAAAAGGTTTCATTTAGTAGTAAATCACATTCTAAGACTGATTGTGGTATTCATTTTATTATAAAAAATATTTTTTATGAGATAAATGGATATCCTATGGGTCGCCCTTATGGTACGTGTGACTTCAAATTCCCCCACGATTGACTTTAAAATTCCTTATATCCTACAAAATACCTAATATGTATACAAAAAATGATACAATTTAGTAGTAAATCACATTTCTGGACTTACTGTGCATTTGGTTTCATTATAAAAAATATATTTTACGAGAAAAATGAGTTTTTGTAAAGTGCGCCCATGTAACACATAAACGCTAATTTCAAAATTTACTCAAAATCTGAATAAATTTCAGCATATACACAAACAAAAGGTTTCATTTAGTAGTAAATCACATTCTAAGACTAATTGTGGTATTCATTTTATTATAAAAATACATTTTATGAGAAAAAGGGATATTGTATGGGTCGCCCATATGGTACGTGTGACTACAGATTCCCACCACGATTGACTTCAAAATTCCCTTATATCTTACAAAATACCTAATATGTATACAAAAAATGATACAATTTAGTAGTAAATCACATTTCTGGACTTACTGTGCATTTGGTTTCATTATAAAAATATAATTTACGAGATAAATGAGTTTTTGTAAAGTGCGCCCATGTAACACATAAACGCTAATTTCAAAATTTACTCAAAATCTGAATAAATTTCCAGCATATACACAAACAAGAGGTTTCATTTAGTAGTAAATCACATTCTAAGACTAATTGTGGTATACATTTTATTATAAAAATATATTTTATGAGAAAAAAGGGATATTGTATGGGTCGCCCTTATGGTACGTGTGACTTCAAATTCCCCCCACGATTGACTTCAAAATTCCCTTATATCCTACAAAATACCTAATATGTATCCAAAAAAATGATACAATTTAGTAGTAAATCACATTTCTCGACTTACTGTGGATTTGGTTTCATTATAAAAAATATATTTTACGAGAAAAATGAGTTTTTGTAAAGTGCGCCCATGTAACACATATACGCTAATTTCAAAATTTACTCAAAATCTGAATAAATTTCCCGTATATACACAAACAAAAGGTTTCATTTAGTAGTAAATCACATTCTAAGACTAACTGTGGTATTCATTTTATTATAAAAAATATATTTTATGAGAAAAAAGGGATATTGTATGGGTCGCCCATATGGTACGTGTGACTACAGATTCCCAACACGATTGACTTCAAAATTCCCTTATATCTTACAAAATACCTAATATGTATACAAAAAAATGATAATATTTAGTAGTAAATCACATTTCTAGACTTACTGTGGATTTGGTTTCATTATTAAAAATATATTTTACGAGAAAATTGAGTTTTTGTAAAGTGCGCCCATGTAACACATATACGCTAATTTCAAAATTTACTCAAAATCTGAATAAATTTCCAGTATATACACAAACAAAAGGTTTCATTTAGTAGTAAATCACATTCTAAGACTAACTGTGGTATTCATTTTATTATAAAAAATATATTTTATGAGAAAAAGGGATATTGTATGGGTCGCCCATATGGTACGTGTGACTACAGATTCCCACCACGATTGACTTCAAAATTCCCTTATATCTTACAAAATACCTAATATGTATACAAAAAAATGATATAATTTAGTAGTAAATCACATTTCTCGACTTACTGTGGATTTGGTTTCATTATAAAAAATATATTTTACGAGAAAAATGAGTTTTTGTAAAGTGCGCCCATGTAACACATATACGCTAATTTCAAAATTTACTCAAAATCTGAATAAATTTCCCGTATATACACAAACAAAAGGTTTCATTTAGTAGTAAATCACATTCTAAGACTAACTGTGGTATTCATTTTATTATAAAAAATATATTTTATGAGAAAAAAGGGATATTGTATGGGTCGCCCATATGGTACGTGTGACTACAGATTCCCACCACGATTGACTTCAAAATTCACTTATATCTTACAAAATACCTTATTTGTATACAATAAATGATACATTTTAGTAGTAAATCTCATTTCTGGACTTACTGTGCATTTGGTTTCATTATAAAATATATTTTACGAGAAAAATGAGTTTTCGTAAAGTGCGCCCATGTAACACATAAACGCTAATTTCAAAATTTACTCAAAATCTGAATAAATTTCCAGCATATACACAAACAAAAGGTTTCATTTAGTAGTAAATCACATTCTAAGACTAATTGTGGTATTCATTTTATTATAAAAATATATTTTATGAGAGAAAAAGGGATATTGTATGGGTCGCCATATGGTACGTGTGACTTCAAATTCCCACCACGATTGACTTCAAAATTCCTTATATCTTACAAAATACCTAATATGTATACAAAAAATGATACAATTTAGTAGTAAATCACATTTCTGGACTTACTGTGCATTTGGGTTCATTATAAAAATATATTTTACGAGAAAAATGAGTTTTGTAAAGTGCGCCCATGTAACACATAAACGCTAATTTCAAAATTTACTCAAAATCTGAATAAATTTCCAGCATATACACCAACAAAAGCTTCCATTTATTATTAAATCTAATTCTTAGACTATCTGTGGTATTGAATTTATTTTATAATATATATTTTATGAGAAAAAAGGGATATTGTATGGGTCGCCCTTATGGTACGTGTGACTTCAAATTCCCCCCACGATTGACTTTAAAATTCCCTTATATCCTACAAAATACCTAATATGTATAAAAAAATGATACAATTTAGTAGTAAATCACATTTCTGGACTTACTGTGCATTTGGTTTCATTATAAAAAATATATTTTACGAGAAAAATGAGTTTTTGTAAAGTGCGCCCATGTAACACATAAACGCTAATTTCAAAATTTACTCAAAATCTGAATAAATTTCCAGCATATACACAAACAAAAGGTTTCATTTAGTAGTAAATCACATTCTAAGACTAATTGTGGTATTCATTTTATTATAAAAAATACATTTTATGAGAAAAAAGGGATATTGTATGGGTCGCCCATATGGTACGTGTGACTACAGATTCCCACCACGATTGACTTCAAAATTCCCTTATATCTTACAAAATACCTAATATGTATACAAAAAATGATACAATTTAGTAGTAAATCACATTTCTGGACTTACTGTGCATTTGGTTTCATTATGAAAAATATATTTTATGAGATAAATGAGTTTTGTAAAGTGCGCCCATGTAACACATAAACGCTAATTTATATATTAACTCAAAATCTGATTAAAGTTGTGTAATATACACAAAAAAAAGGTTTCATTTAGTAGTAAATCACATTCTAAGACTAATTGTGGTATTCATTTTATTATAAAAAATATATTTTATGAGAAAAAAGGGATATTGTATGGAGTCGCCCTTATGGTACGTGTGACTTCAAATTCCCCCACGATTGACTTCAAAATTCCTTATATCTTACAAAATACCTAATATGTATACAAAAAATGATACAATTTAGTAGTAAATCACATTTCTGGACTTACTGTGCATTTGGTTTCATTATAAAAATATATTTTACGAGAAAAATGAGTTTTTGTAAAGTGCGCCCATGTAACACATAAACGCTAATTTCAAAATTTACTCAAAATCTGAATAAATTTCCAGCATATACACAAACAAAAGGTTTCATTTAGTAGTAAATCACATTCTAAGACTAATTGTGGTATTCATTTTATTATAAAAAATATATTTTATGAGAAAAAAGGGATATTGTATGGGTCGCCCTTATGGTACGTGTGACTTCAAATTCCCCCCACGATTGACTTTAAAATTCCCTTATATCCTACAAAATACCTAATATGTATACAAAAAAATGATACAATTTAGTAGTAAATCACATTTCTGGACTTACTGTGCATTTGGTTTCATTATAAAAATATATTTTACGAGATAAATGAGTTATTGTAAAGTGCGACCATGTAACACATAAACGCTAATTTCAAAATTTACTCAAAATCTGAATAAATTTCCAGCATATACACAAACAAGAGGTTTCATTTAGTAGTAAATCACATTCTAAGACTAATTGTGGTATTCATTTTATTATAAAAAATATATTTTATGAGAAAAAAGGGATATTGTATGGGTCGCCATATGGTATGTGTGACTTCAAATTCCCCCACGATTGACTTCAAAATTCCTTATATCCTACAAAATACCTAATATGTATCCAAAAAATGATACAATTTAGTAGTAAATCCCATTTTTGGCCTACTGTGGATTTGGTTTCATTATGAAAAATATATTTTACGAGAAAAATGAGTTTTTGTAAAGTGCGCCCATGTAACACATATACGCTAATTTTAAAATTTACTTTAAATCTGAATAAATCTCCCGTATATACACAAACAAAACGATTCATTTAGTAGTAAATCACATTCTAAGACTAACTGTGGTATTCATTTTATTATAAAAATATATTTTATGAGAAAAAAGGGATATTGTATGGGTCGCCCATATGGTACGATGTGACTACAGATTCCCAACACGATTGACTTCAAAATTCCCTTTATATCTTTACAAAATACCTACTAAGTATACAAAAAAATGATAATATTTAGTTTTAAATCACATTTATGTAATTTCTGTGATTTTGTTTAAATTATAAAAAATATAATTTACGAGACCAATGAGTTTTTGTAAAGTGCGCTCATGTAACACATAAACGCTAATTTCAAAATTTACTCAAAATCTGAATAAATTTCGGTATATACACAAACAAAAGGTTTCATTTAGTAGTAAATCACATTCTAAGACTAATTGTGGTATTCATTTTATTATAATAAATATTTTTTATGAGAAAAAGGGATATTGTATGGAGTCGCCCTTATGGTACGTGTGACTTCAATTCCCACGATTGACTTCAAAATTCCTTATATCTTACAAAATACCTAATATGTATACAAAAAATGATACAATTTAGTAGTAAATCACATTTCTGGACTTACTGTGCATTTGGTTTCATTATGAAAAATAGATTTTATGAGAAAAATGAGTTTTGTAAAGTGCGCCCATGTAACACATAAACGCTAATTTCAAAATTTACTCAAAATCTGAATAAATTTCAGCATATACACAAACAAAGGTTTCATTTAGTAGTAAATCACATTCTAAGACTAATTGTGGTATTCATTTTATTATAAAAATATATTTTATGAGAAAAAAGGGATATTGTATGGAGTCGCCCTTATGGTACGTGTGACTTCAAATTCCCCACGATTGACTTTAAAATTCCTTATATCCTACAAAATACCTAATATGTATACAAAAAATGATACAATTTAGTAGTAAATCACATTTCTGGACTTACTGTGCATTTGGTTTCATTATGAAAAATATATTTTATGAGATAAATGAGTTTTTTGTAAAGTGCGCCCATGTAACACATAAACGCTAATTTCAAAATTTACTCAAAATCTGAATAAATTTCGTATATACACAAACAAGAGGTTTCATTTAGTAGTAAATCACATTCTAAGACTAATTGTGGTATTCATTTTATTATAAAAAAATATATTTTATGAGAAAAAAGGGATATTGTATGGGTCGCCCATATGGTACGTGTAACTTCAAATTCCCCCCACGATTGACTTCAAAATTCCCTTATATCCTACAAAATACCTAATATGTATCCAAAAAATGATACAATTTAGTAGTAAATCACATTTCTCGACTTACTGTGGATTTGGTTTCATTATAAAAAATATATTTTACGAGAAAAATGAGTTTTTGTAAAAGTGCGCCCATGTAACACATATACGCTAATTTCAAAATTTACTCAAAATCTGAATAAATTTCCTGTATATACACAAACAAAGGTTTCATTTAGTAGTAAATCACATTCTAAGACTAACTCTGGTATTCATTTTATTATAAAAAATATATTTTATGACAAAAAAGGTATATAGTATTGGTCGCTCATATCGTACGATGTGACTACAGATTCCCAACACGATTGACTTCAAAATTCCCTTATATCTTACAAAATACCTAATATGTATACAAAAAAATGATAATATTTAGTAGTAAATCACATTTCTAGACTTACTGTGGATTTGGTTTCATTATAAAAAATATATTTTACGAGAAAATTGAGTTTTTGTAAAGTGCGCCCATGTAACACATATACGCTAATTTCAAAATTTACTCAAAATCTGAATAAATTTCCAGTATATACACAAACAAAAGGTTTCATTTAGTAGTAAATCACATTCTAAGACTAACTGTGGTATCCATTTTATTATAAAAAAATATATTTTATTAGAAAAAAGGGATATTGTATGGGTCGCCCATATGGTACGACTACAGATTCCCACCACGATTGACTTCAAAATTCCCTTATATCTTACAAAATACCTAATATGTATACAAAAAAAATGATACAATTTAGTAGTAAATCACATTTCTCGACTTACTGTGGATTTGGTTTCATTATAAAAAATATATTTTACGAGAAAAATGAGTTTTTGTAAAGTGCGCCCATGTAACACATATACGCTAATTTCAAAATTTACTCAAAATCTGAATAAATTTCCCGTATATACACAAACAAAAGGTTTCATTTAGTAGTAAATCACATTCTAAGACTAACTGTGGTATTCATTTATTATAAAAAATATTTTATGAGAAAAAGGGATATTGTATGGGTCGCCAATATGGTACGTGTGACTACAGATTCCCCCCACGATTGACTGCAAAATTCCCTTATAGCTTACAAAATACCTAATATGTATACAAAAAAATGATACAATTTAGTAGTAAATCACATTTCTGGACTTACTGTGCATTTGGTTTCATTATAAAAAATATATTTTACGAGAAAAATGAGTTTTCGTAAAGTGCGCCCATGTAACACATAAACGCTAATTTCAAAATTTACTCAAAATCTGAATAAATTTCCAGCATATACACAAACAAAAGGTTTCATTTAGTAGTAAATCACATTCTAAGACTAATTGTGGTATTCATTTTATTATAAAAATATATTTTATGAGAAAAAGGGATATTGTATGGGTCGCCCTTATGGTACGATGTGACTTCAAATTCCCACCACGATTGACTTCAAAATTCCCTTTATATCTTACAAAATACCTAATATGTATACAAAAAATGATACAATTTAGTAGTAAATCACATTTCTGGACTTACTGTGCATTTGGTTTCATTATAAAAATATATTTTACGAGAAAATGAGTTTTGTAAAGTGTGCCCATGTAACACATAAACGCTAATTTCAAAATTTACTCAAAATCTGAATAAATTTCAGCATATACACAAACAAAAGGTTTCATTTAGTAGTAAATCACATTCTAAGACTAATTGTGGTATTCATTTTATTATAAAAATATATTTTATGAGAAAAAGGATATTGTATGGGTCGCCCTTATGGTACGTGTGACTTCAAATTCCCCACGATTGACTTTAAAATTCCCTTATATCCTACAAAATACCTAATATGTATACAAAAAATGATACAATTTAGTAGTAAATCACATTTCTGGACTTACTGTGCATTTGGTTTCATTATAAAAATATATTTTACGAGAAAAATGAGTTTTGTAAAGTGCGCCCATGTAACACATAAACGCTAATTTCAAAATTTACTCAAAATCTGAATAAATTTCCAGCATATACACAAACAAAAGGTTTCATTTAGTAGTAAATCACATTCTAAGACTAATTGTGGTATTCATTTTATTATAAAAATACATTTTATGAGAAAAAAGGGATATTGTATGGGTCGCCCATATGGTACGTGTGACTACAGATTCCCACCACGATTGACTTCAAAATTCCCTTATATCTTACAAAATACCTAATATGTATACAAAAAAATGATACAATTTAGTAGTAAATCACATTTCTGGACTTACTGTGCATTTGGTTTCATTATAAAAAATATATTTTACGAGAAAAATGAGTTTTTGTAAAGTGCGCCCATGTAACACATAAACGCTAATTTCAAAATTTACTCAAAATCTGAATAAATTTCCGGTATATACACAAACAAAAGGTTTCATTTAGTAGTAAATCACATTCTAAGACTAATTGTGGTATTCATTTTATTATAAAAAATATATTTTATGAGTAAAAGGGATATTGTATGGGTCGCCCTTATGGTACGTGTGACTTCAAATTCCCACCACGATTGACTTCAAAATTCCCTTATATCTTACAAAATACCTAATATGTATACAAAAAAATGATACAATTTAGTAGTAAATCACATTTCTGGACTTACTGTGCATTTGGTTTCATTATAAAAAATATATTTTACGAGAAAAATGAGTTTTTCGTAAAGTGCGCCCATGTAACACATAAACGCTAATTTCAAAATTTACTCAAAATCTGAATAAATTTCCTGCATATACACAAACAAAAGGTTTCATTTAGTAGTAAATCACATTCTAAGACTAATTGTGGTATTCATTTTATTATAAAAATATATTTTATGAGAAAAAAGGGATATTGTATGGGTCGCCTTTATGGTACGTGTGACTTTAAATTCCCCCACGATTGACTTTAAAATTCCTTTATATCCTACAAAATACCTAATATGTATACAAAAAATGATACAATTTAGTAGTAAATCACATTTCTGGACTTACTGTGCATTTGGTTTCATTATAAAAATATATTTTACGAGATAAATGAGTTTTTGTAAAGTGACCATGTAACACATAAACGCTAATTTCAAAATTTACTCAAAATCTGAATAAATTTCCAGCATATACACAAACAAGAGGTTTCATTTAGTAGTAAATCACATTCTAAGACTCACTGTAGTATTCATTTTATTATAAAAATATATTTTATGAGAAAAAAGGGATATTGTATGGGTCGCCCTTATGGTATGTGTGACTTCAAATTCCCACGATTGACTTCAAAATTCCCTTATATCCTTACAAAATACCTAATATGTATCCAAAAAATGATACAATTTAGTAGTAAATCACATTTCTCGACTTACTGTGGATTTGGTTTCATTATAAAAATATATTTTACGAGAAAATGAGTTTTTGTAAAGTGTGCCCATGTAACACATATATAATTTCAAAATTTACTCAAAATCTGAATAAATTTCCTGTATATACACAAACAAAAGGTTTCATTTAGTAGTAAATCACATTCTAAGACTAACTGTGGTATTCATTTTATTATAAAAATATATTTTATGAGAAAAAAGGGATATTGTATGGGTCGCCCATATGGTACGTGTGACTACAGATTCCCAACACGATTGACTTCAAAATTCCCTTATATCTTACAAAATACCTAATATGTATACAAAAAATGATAATATTTAGTAGTAAATCACATTTCTGACTTACTGTGCATTTGGTTTCATTATAAAAATATATTTTACGAGAAAATGAGTTTTTGTAAAGTGCGCCCATGTAACACATAAACGCTAATTTCAAAATTTACTCAAAATCTGAATAAATTTGTATATACACAAACAAAAGGTTTCATTTAGTAGTAAATCACATTCTAAGACTAATTGTGGTATTCATTTTATTATAAAAATATATTTTATGAGAAAAAAGGGATATTGTATGGGTCGCCCTTATGGTACGTGTGTGTGACTTCAAATTCCCCACGATTGACTTCAAAATTCCTTATATCTACAAAATACCTAATATGTATACAAAAAATGATACAATTTAGTAGTAAATCACATTTCTGGACTTACTGTGCATTTGGTTTCATTATAAAAATATATTTTATGAGAAAAATGAGTTTTGTAAAGTGCGCCCATGTAACACATAAACGAAGTAATTTCAAAATTTACTCAAAAATCTGAATAAATTTCAGCATATACACAAACAAAAGGTTTCATTTAGTAGTAAATCACATTCTAAGACTAATTGTGGTATTCATTTTTTATTATAAAAATATATTTTATGGAGAAAAAAAAGGATATTGTATGGGTCGCCCTTTATGGGTACGTGTGACTTCAGACTTCCCCCCACGATTGACTTTAAAATTCCCTTTATATCCTACAAAATACTCTAATATGTATACAAAATGATACAATTTAGTAGTAAATCTATACATTTCTAGACCTTACTGTATTTGGTTTCATTATAAAAATATATTTTACAGAGATAAATGAGTTTTTGTAAGAGTGCGCCCATGTAACAGCATAGCTTTAACACTAATTTCAAAATTTACTCAAAATCTGGAATAAAATTTCCAGCATAAGATACTACACAAACAAGAGAGGTTTCATTTAGTAGTAAATCACATTCTACAGACTAATTGTGGTATTCCATTTTATTATAAAAATATATTTTATGAGAAAAAGGGATATTGTATGGAGTCGCCCTTATGTAGGTACGTGTGGACTTCAAATTCCCACAATGATTGACTTCAAAATTCCTTTATATCCTACAAAATACCTAATATGTATCCAAAAAATGATACAATTTAGTAGTAAATCACATGTTCGACTTACTGTGTGGATTTGGTTTCATTATAAAAAATATATTTTACGAGAAAAATGAGTTTTTGTAAAGTGTGCCCATGTAACACATAAACGCTAATTTCAAAATTTACTCAAAATTGAATAAATTTCCTGTATACCTCTACACAAACAAAAGGTTTCCATTTAGTAGTAAATCACATTTCTAAGACTAACTGTGGTATTCATTTTATTATAAAAATATATTTTATAGAGGAAAAAAGGGATATTGTGTAATGGTTCGCCCATATGGTACGTGTGTGACTACAGATTCCCAACACGATTGACTCTCTAAAATTTCTTATATCTACAAAATACCTAATATGTATACAAAAAAATGATAATATTTAGTAGTAAATCGCATTTCTCGACTTACTGTGCATTTTGGTTTCATTATAAAAATATATTTTACGAGAAAATGAGTTTTTGTAAAGTGCGCCCATGTAACACATAACACACTAATTTCAAAATTTACTCAAAATCTGAATAAATTTCTGTATATACACAAACAAAAGGTTTCATTTAGTAGTAAATCACATTCTAAGACTAATTGTGGTATTCTGATTTTATTATAAAAATATATTTTATGAGAAAAAGGATATTGTATGGCTGCCCATATGGTAATGTGTGACTGCCAGATTCCCACTCACGATTGACACTCCTCTCAAAATTCCTTATATCTTACAAAATACCTAATATGTATACAAAAAAATGATACAATTCTAGTAGTAAATCACATTTCGGACTTACTGTGCATTTGGTTTCATTATAAAAAAATATATTTTACGAGAAAAAATGAGTTGTAAAGTGTGCCCATGTAACACATAAATCATAGCTAATTTCTGAAAATTTACTCAAAATCTGGAATAAATTTACAGCATATACACAAACAAAAGGTTTCATTTAGTGTAGGTAAATCACATTCTAAGACTAATTGTGGTATTCATTTTATTATAAAAATATATTTTATGAGAAAAAGGATATTGTATGTGGGTTTTGCCCATAAAGTGGTAATGTGTGACTAACAGATTCCCAATCCACGTGATTGACTTCAAAATTCTCCCTTTATATCTTGCACAAAATACCTAATATGTATACAAAAAATGATACAATTTAGTAGTAAATCACATTTCTGGACTTGCTGTGCATTTGGTTTCATTATAAAAATGATATTTTACGAGAAAAATGAGTTTTTGTAAAAAGTGCGCCCATATGTAACACATAAACGCTAATTTCAAAATTTAGCTCAAAATCTGGAATAAATTTCCCCGTATATACACAAACAAAAGGTTTCATTTAGTAGTAAATCACATTCTAAGACTAATTGTGGTATTCTATTTTATTATAAAAAATATATTTTATGAGAAAAGGGATACGTATAAGGGTCGCCCTTATGGTACTTGTGACTTCAAATTCCCAATGATTGACTTCAAAATTCTCTTATATCCTACAAAATACCTAATATGTATACAAAAAATGATACAAATTTAGTAGTAAATCACATTTCTGGACTTACTGTGCATTTGGTTTCATTATAAAAAAATATATTTTACGGAGAAAATTGAGTTTTAGTAAAGTGTGCCCATGTAACACATAACAATGCGCTATTTTCAAAATTTACTCTAAAATCTGAATAAATTTCCCGGTATATACACAAACAAAAGGTTTCATTTAGTAGTAAATCACATTCTAAGACTAATTGTGGTATTCATTTTATTATAAAAATACATTTTATGAGAAAAAAGGATATTGTATGCGGGTCGCTCCTCATATGGTACGTGTGACTTCAAATTCCCACCACGATTGACTCTCAAAATTCTTTATATTCTTACAAAAATACTCCAATATGTATGGGCAAAAATGATATAATTTAGTAGTGCAAATCACATTTCTGGACTTACTGTGCATTTGGTTTCATTATAAAAAAATTATATTTATTATGAGATAAATGAGTTTGTGTAAGTGCGCCCATGTAACACATTAGAGGTAATCCAATAATTTCTGTAAATTTACCTTCCAAAATCTGAATAAATTTCCAGCATATACACAAACAAGAGGTTTCATTTAGTAGTAAATCACATTCTAAGACTAATTGTATATTCATTTTATTATAAAAATATATTTTATGAGAAAAAAAGGGATATTGTATGGGTCGCCTCTTATGGTACGTGTAGACTTCAAATTCCTCTCTACGATTGACTTTCAAAATTCTTTATATCCTATAAAATATTTCATTATAAATTCAAAAAATGATACATTTTAGTAGTAAAATCACATTTCTAGACTTACTGTGTATTTGGTTTCATTATAAAAAAATATATTTTACGAGAAAATTGAGTTAAAAGTAAAGTGCTAAATATAACACATAAACGCTAATTTCAAAATTTACTCAAAATCTGAATATTATTTCAAAGTATATATACACAAACAAAAGGTTTCACTTAGTAGTAAATCACATTCTAAGACTAACTGTGGTATTCTGGTTTTATTATAAAAATATTTTGTTATGAGAAAAAGTGTAGATATTGAAAGGGTCGTCCATATGGTACGTGTGACCACAGATTCCCACCACGATTGACTTCAAAATTCCTCATATCTTACAAAATACCTAATATGTATACAAAAAAATGATACAATTTAGTAGTAAATCACATTTCTAGACTTACTCAGGATTGGGTTTCTATTATAAAAATATATTTTACGAGAAAATGGAGTTTAAAAGTGCGCCCATGTAACATATATATTACACTCCCCAAAATTTACTCAAAAATCTGAATAAATTTCCTAGATATACTGTAAACAAAAAGGTTTCTACGAATAGTAAATCACATTCTAAGACTAACTGTGGTATTCATTTTATTATAAAAATATATTTTAAGAGAAAAAGGGATATTGTATAATCGCTCCATATGGCACGTGCACTACAGATTCCCAACACGATTGACTCTCAAAAATTCCTTTATATCTTACAAAATACCTAATATTATGTATACAAAAAATGATACAATTTAGTAGTAAATCACATTTCTAGACTTGTTTGTGGATTTATTTCATTATAAAAATATAATATACGAGAAAATTGAGTTTTTAAAAAGTGTCAATGTAATATATATAACTAACTTCAAAATTTACTCAAAAATTCAATAAATTTCAAAGTATATACACAAACAAAAGGTTTCATTTAGTAGTAAATCACATTCTAAGACTAATTGTGGTATTCAATGACAGAAAAATATATTTTATGAGAAAAAAGTTGGCTATTGTATGGTTTGGGTTCTTATGGCACGTGTGACTTCAGATTCCCCACGATTGACTTCAAAATTCCCTTGATATCCTACAAAAATACTCTATATTATGTATACAAAAAATGATACAATTTAGTAGTAAACTGCATTTCTGGACTTACTGTGCATTTGGTTTCATTATAAAAATATATTTCATGAGAGAAAATGAAGTTTTTGTAAAGTGTGCCTATGTAACACACATAACATAATTTCAAAATTTACTCAAAATCTGAATAAATTTCCAGCATATACACAAACAAAAGGTTTCCATTTAGTAGTACATCACATTCTAAGACTAGCTCAGTGGTATTCATTTTATTATAAAAATGCATATTTTATGAGAAAAAGGGATATTGTATGGGTCACCCATATGGTACGTGTGACTACAGATTCCTCACCACGATTGACTCCCAAAATTCCCTTATATCTTACAAAAATACCTAATATGTATGTCAAAAAAATGATACAATTTAGTAGTAAATCACATTTCTGGACTTACTGTGCATTTGGTTTCCTAGCTATAAAACATATTTCACGAGATAAATGAGTTTTTAAAAAGTAAGCCCCATGTAACACATAAACGCTAATTTCAAAATTTACTCAAAATCTGAACACCTCCATATACACAAACAGAAGGTTTCATTTAGTAGTAAATCACATTCTAAGACTAATTGTGGTATCTATTTTATTATAAAAATATATTTTATGGAGAAAAGTAGGGATATTGTATGGGTCGCCCTTATGAGTGTGTGTGACTCTTTCAAATTCTTCTACCATGATTGACCTTCAAAATTCCCTTATATCCTACAAAATACCTAATATGTATCCAAAAAATGATACAATTTAGTAGTAACCTACATTTCTAGACTTAATGTGTATTTGGTTTCATTATAAAAATATATTTTACGAGAAAAGGAGTTTTTTGGGTAAAATGCGCCCATGTAACACATAAATTAGCTAATTTCAAAATTTACCTGCAAATCTGAATAAATTTCAAGTATATACACAAACAAAAGGTTTCATTTAGTAGTAAATCACATTCTAATTAACTGTGGTATTCATTTTATTATAAAAATATATTTTATGAGAAAAAAGGGAGCTATTGTATGGGTCGCCCATATGGCACAGGCACTCACAGATTCCCACCACGATTGACTTCAAAATTCCCTTTATATCTTACAAAATACCTAATATGTATACAAAAAAAATGATACAATTCTAGTAGTAAAATCACATTTCTAGACTTACTCAGGATTTGGTTTCATTATAAAAATATATTTTGATGAGAAAATTGAGTTTTTGTAAAGTGCAAGCCCATGTAACACATATACATAATTTCAAAAATTTACCTAAAATCTGAATAAATTTCCCTGTATATACACAAACAAAAGGTTTCATTTAGTAGTAAATCACATTCTAAGACTAACTGTGGTATCTATTTTATTATAAAAATAAAAATAAGGCATATATTTATGAGAAAAAGTGGATATTTGTAAGGGTCGCCCATATGGTACGTGTGACTACAGATTCCAACCACGATTGGACTTCAAAATTCCCTATATCTTACAAAATACCTAATATGTATACAAAAAATGATACAATTTAGTAGTAAATCACATTTCTAGATTTACTGTGGATTTGGTTTCATTATAAAAATATATTATACGAGAAAATTGAGTTTTTGTAAAGTGCGCCCATGTAACACATATACGCCACTCTCTAAAATTTACTCAAAAATCTGAATAAATTTCCAGTATATACACAAACAAAAGGTTTCATTTAGTAGTAAACAAGATTCTAAGACTAACTGTGGTATCCATTTTATTATAAAAATATATTTTATGAGAAAAAGGGATATTGTATGGGTCGTCTATATGGAAATGTGTGACTACAGATTCACTACCATGATTGACTTCAAAATTCTTTATATCTTACAAAATACCTAATATGTATACAAAAAATGATACAATTTAGTAGTAAATCATATTTCTAGACTTACTGTGGATTTGGTTTCATTATATAAAAATATATTTTACGAGAAAATTGAGTTTTTCGTAAAGTGTGCCCATGTAACACATAAGTAAACGCTAATTTCTGCAATTTACTCAAAAATCTGAATAAATTTCCAGCATATACACAAACAAAAGGTTTTATTTAGTAGTAAATCACATTTCCAGACTGATTGTGGTATTCATTTTATTATAAAAAAATATATTTTATGAGAAAAGTGGAGGCATGTGGTCGCCCATATGGTAATGTGTGACCTCTCAGATTCTCACCCACGATTGACTTCAAAATTCCTTATATCTTGCCAAAATACCTAATATGTATACAAAAAAAAATGATACAATTTAGTAGTAAATCACATTTCTGGACTTACTGCATTTGGTTTCATTATGTGTTATATTTTATGAGAAAATGTAGTTTTTGCAAAGTGTGCCCATGTAACACATAAACGTTAATTTCAAAATTTACCCAAAATCTGTAAATAAATTTCCTGTATATACTAAACAAAAGGTTTCATTTAGTAGTAAATCACATTCTAAGACTAATTGTGGTATTCATTTTATTATAAAAATATATTTTATGAGAAAAAAGGGATATTGTATGGGTCGCCCTTATGGTACGTGTGATTTCAAATTTTCTACCATGATTGACTGTAAAATTCCCTTATATCCTACAAAATACCTAATATGTATACAAAAAATGATACAATTTAGTAGTAAATCACATTTCTAGACCCCACTGTGCATTTGGTTTCATTATAAAAATATATTTTACGAGAAAATTGAGTTTTTTGTAAAGTGCGCCCATGTAAATACATAAACGCTAATTTCAAAATTTACTCAAAATCTGAATAAATTTCCGGTATATACACAAACAAAAGGTTTCATTTAGTAGTAAATCACATTCTAAGACTTAATTGTGGTATTCATTTTATTATAAAAAATATATTTTATGAGAAAAAAGGGATATTGTATGGGTCGCCCTTATGGTACGTGTGACTTCAAATTCCCTCCACGATTGACCTCAAAATTCCTTTATATCCACAAAATACCTAATATGTATACAAAAAATGATACAATTTAGTAGTAAATCACATTTCTGGACTTACTGTGCATTTGGTTTCATTATAAAAATATATTTTACGAGAAAATTGAGTTTTCGTAAAGTGCGCCCATGTAACACACATATGCTAATTTCAAAATTTACTCAAAATCTGGACTAAATTTCCAGCATATACACAAACAAAAGGCTTCATTTAGTAGTAAATCACATTCTAAGGATACTAACTGTATATTCATTTTATTATAAAAAAATATATTTTAAGAGAAAAAGGGATATTGTAAGGGCTGCCCATATGGTACAGACTACAGATTCTGCACCACGATTGACTTCAAAATTCCTCGAGTATCTTACAAAATACTCAATATGTATACAAAAAATGATAGCAATTTAGTAGTAAATCACATTTGGACCCTACTGTGCATTTAGTTTCATTATAAAAATATATTTTACAGAGAAAAAGAGCTTTTGTAAAGTGCGCCCATGTAACACATAAACGCTAATTTCAAAATTTACTCAAAATCTGAATAAATTTCCAGCATATACACAAACAAAAGGTTTCACTTAGTAGTGGAACTAAGATTCTAAGACTAACTGTGGTATTTTATTTATTATAAAAATATATTTTATGAGAAAAAAGGGACATTAAAAGGGTCGCCCATATGGTAACGTGTGACTACAGATTCCCACTCACGATTAATTTCAAAAATTCCTTTATATCTTACAAAATACCTAATATGTATACAAAAAATGATACAATTTAGTAGTAAATCACATTTCTAGACCACTATGGATTTGGTTTCATTATAAAAATATATTTTACGAGAAAAATGAGTTTTTTGTAAAGTGCGTTCATGTAACACATAAACGCTAATTTCAAAATTTACTCAAAATCTGAATAAATTTCCTGTACATACATTAAACAAAAGGTTTCATTTAGTAGAAAATCACATTCCAAGACTAATTGTGGTATTCATTTTATTATAAAAATATATTTTATGAGAAAAAAAGGATATTATATGGGTCGTCTTTATGGTACGAGTGACTTCAAATTTCCACCACTGATTGATTTTAAAATTCTCTTATATCCTACAAAATACCTAATATGTATACAAAAAATGATACAATTTAGTAGTAAATCACATTTCTCGACTTACTGCATTTGGTTTCATTATAAAAATATATTTTACGAGAAAATTGAGTTTTTGTAAAGTGCGCCCATGTAACACATATACGCTAATTTCAAAATTTACTCAGTGAATCTGAATAAATGTTATACACACAAACAAAAGGTTTCATTTAGTAGTAAATCACATTCTAAGATTCAATTCAGGTATTCATTTTATTATAAAAATACATTTTATGAGACAAAAGGGATATTGTATATCGCTCCATACAGGTACATGTGTGACTACAGATTCTACCACGATTGACTTCAAAATTCCCTTATATTCTACAAAACACCTAATATGTATACAAAAAATGATACAATTTAGTAGTAAATCTACATTTCTGGACTTACTGTGCATTTGGTTTCATTATAAAAATATATTTTACGAGAGCAATGAGTTTTTGTAAAAAGGGTCCATGTAACACATAATGCTAATTTCAAAATTTACTCAAAAATCTGAATAAATTTCCAAAGTATATACACAAACAAGAGGTTTCATTTAGTAGTAAATCACATTCTAAGACTAATTGTGGTATTCATTTTATTATAAAAACAGGTTTTATGAGAAAAAAGGGATATTGTGCTGGTCGTCTTTATGGCAATGTGCACTACAAATTTCCCCAATGATTGACTTCAAAATTCCCTTATATCCTGCTAAAAATACCTAATATGTATCCAAAAAAATGATACAATTTAGTAGTAAATCACATTTCTAGACTTACTGTGTATTTGGTTTCAATATAAAAATATATTTTAATAAGAAAATTGAGTTTTTGTAAAGTGCGGCCATGTAACACATAAACGCTAATTTCAAAATTTACTCAAAATCTGAAACACATTTGCCAAGTATATACACAAACAAAAGGTTTCATTTAGTAGTAAATCACATTCTAAGACTAACTGTGGTATTCTGGCTTTATTATAAAAATATATTTTATGAGAAAAAAGGGATATTGTATGGGTTTGCCCATATGGTACGTGTGACCACAGATTCCCCCCACGATTGACTTCAAAATTCCCTTATATCTTACAAAAATACCTAATATGTATACAAAAAAATGATACAATTTAGTAGTAAATCGCATTTCTAGATCTTACTATCAGGATTTGGTTTCATTATAAAAAATATATTTTACGAGAAAAAATGAGCTTTCTTGTAAAGTGTGCTCATGTAACACATATATATACTAATTTCAAAATTTACTCAAAATCTGAATAAATTTCCTGTACATACACAAACAAAAGGTTTCTATTTAGTAGTAAATCAAGTATTCTAAGACTAACTGTAGTATTCATTTTATTATAAAAATATATTTTATGAGAAAAAAGGATACGGTATGCATCGCCCATATGGTACGTGTGACCACAGATTCCCCAACACGATTAACTTCTAAAATTCCTTATATCTGACAAAATACCTAATATGTATACAAAAAATGATACAATTTAGTAGTAAATCACATTTCTAGACTTACTGTGGATTTGGTTTCATTATAAAAATATATTATACGAGTAAATTGAGTTTTTGTAAAGTGCGCCCATGTAACACATATACGCTAATTTCTAAAACACTCAAAATCTTTGAATAAATTTCAGTATATACACGTAAACAAAAGGTTTCATTTAGTAGTAAATCACATTCTAAGACTAATTGTGGTATTCATTTTATTATAAAAATATATTTTAGTTGAGAAAAAAGGGATATTGTATGGCCGTCCATATGGTATGTGTGACTTCAAATTTCCTACCATGATTACTGACTTCAAATTTCCTTATATCCTGCTAAAATACCTAATATGTGCAAAAAATGATACAATTTAGTATAGTAAATCACATTTGGACTTACTGCATTTGGTTTCATTATAAAAATATATTTTACGAGAAAATTGAGTTTTTTGTAAAGTGCGCCCATGTAACACATAAGCAACGCTAATTTCAAAATTTACTCAAAATCTGAATAAATTTCCAAGATATACATGTAAACAAAAGGTTTCATTTAGTAGTAAATCACATTCTAAGACTAATTGTGGTATTCCATTTTATTATAAAAGCAGATTTTATATAAGAAAAAAGGGATATTGTATGGTTCGCCCATATGGTACAAAGGATCACAGATTCTCACCACGTACTGACTTCAAAATTCCCTTATATCTTACAAAATACCTAATATGTATACAAAAAATGATACAATTTAGTAGTAAATCACATTTCTGGGACTTACTGTGCATTTAAGCCATTATAAAAATATATTTTACGAGATAAATGAGTTTTTTGAAAGTGTGCCCATGTAACACACACATAAACGCTAATTTCAAAATTTACTCAAAATCTGGAATAAATTTCCAGCATATACACAAACAAGAGGTTTTACTTAGTAAAAATCACATTCTAAGACTCAATTGTGGTATTCTATTTTTGATATAAAAAAATATATTTTATGAGAAAAAAAGAGATATTGTATGGAATGCCCTTATGGTACGTGTGGACTTCAGATTCCCCCCAATGATTGACTTCAAAATTCCCTATATCCTACAAAATAATGAGACATGTGTCCAAAAAATGATACAATTCTAGTAGTAAATCATGATTTCTAGACTTTTACTGTGTAATATTTCATTGAGAAAGATATTTTACGAGAAAATTGAGTTTTTTGTAAAGTGCAGGCCATGTAACACATAAACGCTAATTTCAAAATTTACTCAAAATCTGAATAAATTTCAAGTATATACACAAACAAAAGGTTTCATTTAGTAGTAAATCACATTCTAAGACCAACTGTGGTAGCTCTATTTTTATTTATGTAAAAATATATATTTTATGAGAAAAAAGGGATATTGTATGGGTCGCCCATACGGTACGTGTGACTACAGATTCCCACCACTACTGACTTCAAAATTCCCTATATCTTACAAAATACCTAATATGTATACAAAAAATGATACAATTCTAGTAGTAAATCACATTTCTCACTTACTGTGGATTTTGGTTTCTATTATAAAAACAGAGTTTGATGAGAAAAATGAAGCTTTTGTAAAGTGCGGCCCATGTAATACATATACGTTAATTTCAAAATTTACTCAAAATCTGAATAAATTTCATATACACACAAACAAAAGGTTTCATTTAGTAGTAAATCACATTCTAAGACTAACTGTGGTATTCATAATATTAGATGTGCCATATTTTACAGAGAAAAAAAGGAGGCTGTATGGTTTGCCTGCATATGGTACGTGTGACTACAGATTCTCAAACAATGATTTAATTCTCAAAATTCTTTATATCTTACAAAATACCTAATATGTATACAAAAAATGATACAATTTAGGGTAAATCACATTTCTAGACTTATTTTGGACTTATTTCATTATAAAAACATATTACACAGAGAAAAATTGGAGTTTTTTGGTGAAGTGGTGCCTATGTAACATGATGTGATAATTACTCTAATTCTACTCAAAATCTGAATAAATTTAAAGTATACACAAACAAAAGGTTTCATTTAGTAGTAAATCACATTTCTATAACTAACCAAGGTAATCACTTTACTATGAAAAATATATTTTGAGTGAGAAAGATAATATTGTATGGGTCGCCCATATGGTAATGTGTGACTATGATTCCCACCACGATTGACTTCAAAATTCCCTTATATCTTACAAAATAACTAAAATGTATACAAAAAAATGATACACTTTAGTAGTAAATCAGGCTAGACTTACTGTGGATTTGGTTTCATTATAAAAATATATATTACGAGAAAATACAGTTTTTGTAAAGTGCGCCCATTAAACACATATATTGCTGATTTCAAAATTTACCCTAAAAATCTGAATAAATTTCCTGCATATAGCACAAACAAAAGGTTTCATTTAGTAGTAAATCACATTCTAAGACTAACTCAGCTCCATTTTATTGCAAAAATATATTTTATGAGAAAGTGGATATTGTATGGGTCGCCCATATGGCACGTGTGACTACAGATTCTCACCATGATTGACTGTCAAAATTCCTTTATATCTAAGGTAAATACCTAATATGTATACAAAAAAATGATATAATTTAGTAGTAAATCACATTTTCTAGATTTCATCAGCATTTGCTTTCATTATAGAAATATATTTTACGAGAAAAAATGAGTTTTTGCAAAGTGCGCCCATGTATCACATATAAACGTTAATTTCAAAATTCACTGCAAATCTGAATAAATACAGCATATACACAAACAAAAGTTGTCATTTAGTAGTAAATCACATTCTCAAGACTAATTGTGGTATTCATTTTATTATAAAAATATATTTTATGAGAAAAAAGGGATATTGTATGGGTCGCTCCATATGGTACGTGTGACTACAGATTCCCACCACGATTGACTTCAAAATTTCTTATATCTTACAAAATACCTTCTATGTATACAAAAAATGATATACTTTAGGTAGTAAATCACATTTCTAGACTTACTGTGGACTTGGTTTCATTATAAAAATATATATTTACGAGATAAATGAAGTTTTTGTAAAGTGCGCCCATGTAAACACATAAACGTTAATTTCAAAATTTACCTAAAATCTGAATTAATTTCAAGTATATACACAAACAAAAGCTTCCCATTTAGTAGTAAATCACATTCTAAGACTAACTGTGGTATCTATTTTATTGAGAAAAATATAGTATTTGCAGATAAAAAGGATATTGTATGGGTCGCCCATATGGCACGTGTGACTACAGATTCCCACCACGATTGACTTCAAATTTCTTTATATCTTACAAAATACCCAATATGTATACAAAAAATGATACACTTTAGTAGTAAATCACATTTCTAGACTTACTGTGGATTTGGTTTCATTATAAAAATATATTTTACGAGAAAATTGAGTTTTTGTAAAGGGGTGCCTCACAAACATATAACGCTAATTTCAAAATTTACCTTAAAAATCTGAATAAATTTCCTGTATATACACAAACAAAAGGTTTACTATTTAGTAGTAAATCACATTCTAAGACTAATCTGTAGTACTCATTTTATTATAAAAAATATATTTCCATGAGAAAAAGGGATATTGTATGGGTTTGTCTGATATGGTAATAAAGACTACAGATTCTAATTGATTTGACTGTCAAACTCCTTTATATCTTACAAAATACCTAATATGTATAATAAAAAAAAAAATGATACACTTTAGTAGTAAACTACATTTCTAGATCTCTACTGTGGATTTGGTTTTACTATAAAAATACATTATACTTAGAAAATTGAGTTTTTGTAAAGTGTGTCTCATGTAACACATATACATACTTAAAAATTTACTCAAAATCTGAATAAATTTCCTTGAAAGTGATATACACAAACAAAAGGTTTCATTTAGTAGTAAATCACATTCTTAAGACCACACTAGGTAGAATCATTTTATTAGTAAAAAAATATATTTTATAGAGAAAAAAAGTGGATATTGTATGGGATACTGTCTTATAGCACGTTTGACTTCAAATTCCCCCCACGATTGGACTTGCACTTCCTTTATATCCAGCAAAATACCTGAATATGTATACAAAAAATTGATATAATTTAGTAGCAACCCAGCATTTCTGGACCTACTGCATTTGTTTGCATTATAAAAATATATTTTATGAGAAAACAGAGTTTTTGTAAAGTGTACTGTCTATGTAACACATATACGTTAATTTCAAAATTTACTCAAAATCTGAATAAATTTCCAGCATATACACAAACAAAAGTATGTTTGCATTTAGTAGTACATCACATTCTCAGACAATTCACTGTGGTATCTATTTTATTATAAAAATACATTTTATGAGAAAAAGGGATATTGTATGGTTTGCTCCATATGGGTGTGTGTGACTACAGATTCCCACCACGATTGACTTCAAAATTCCCTTTATATTTTACAAAATACCTACTATGTATACAAAAAATGATACAATTTAGTAGTAAATCACATTTCTGGACTTTACTGTGCATTTGGTTTCATTATAAAAATTATATTTTTATTGAGATAATTGAGTTTTTGTGGCAGTGCGCCCATGTAAATACATTTAAACGCTTAATTTCTGTAAATTTACCTCAAAATCACAATAAATAAAGTATATACACAAACAAGAGGTTTCATTTAGTAGTAAATCAAGCATCTTAAGACTAATTGTGGGTATTCATTTTATTATAAAAAATATATTTTATGAGAAAAAGTGATATTGTAAGGGTCGCCCTTATGGTACGTGTGGGACTTCAGATTCCCTCCATGACACTTCAAAATTCCTTTATATCCTACAAAATACCTTAATATGTATCAAAATATGATACAATTTAGTAGTAAATCACATTTATAAAGACAAACAAATCCTACTGTGTATTTGGTTTCATTATAAAAAAAATATATTTTTATTAGAAAATTGAGTTTTTTGTAAAGTGTGGCCATGTAACACATATACGCTAATTTCAAAATGACTCAAAAATCTGAATAAATTTAAGTATATACACAAACAAAATGTTTCCATTTAGTAGTAAATCACATTCTAAGATTCAACTGTGGTATTCATTTTATTATAAAAATATATTTTATGAGAAAAAAGGGATATTGTATGGGTCGCCCATATGGTACGTGTGACTACAGATTCCCACCACGATTGACTTCCAAATTCTTTATATCTTACAAAATACCTAATCTGTATACAAAAAAATGATACACTTTAGTAGTAAATCACATTTCTTGACTTACTCAGGATTTGGTTTCTATTATAAAAATATATATTTTACGAGAAAAAGGAGTTTTGCAGAAAAGTGCGCCCATGTTACACATATACGGTTATTTCAATATTTACTCTAAATCTGAACACCTCTCATATACACAAACAAAAAGGTTTCATTTAGTAGTAAATCACAGTCTAGGACTAACTGTGGTATCTATTTTATTATAAAAATATATTTGGTGAGAAAAAGGGATATTGTATGGGTCGCCCATATGGTACGTGTGACTACAGATTCTAACCACGATTGACTTCAAAAATTCCCTTATATCTTACAAAAATACCTAATATGTATACAAAAAAATGATGTACAATTTAGTAGTAAATCAGCATTTCTAGACTTACTAGATTTGCCTTCAATATAAAAATATATTATACGAGGAAAATTGAGTTTTTGTAAACTGCGCCCATGTAACACATATACATAATTTCCAAAATTTACTCAAAATCTGAATAAATTTCCAGTATATACACAAACAAAAGGCTAGTTTCATTTAGTAGTAAATCACATTCTAAGACTAACTGTGGTATCCATTTTATTATAAAAAAATATTTTATGAGAAAAAAAGGATATTGTATAATGTCTACAGTGGTACGTGTGACTACAGATTCCCACCACGATTGACTTCAAAATTCCTTTATATCTTACAAAATACCTAATATGTATACAAAAAATGATACAATTTAGTAGTAAATCACATTTCTAGACCTCTTTTTTTTTTTTTTTTTTACTGTGCATTTGGTTTATTTATAAAAATATATTTTACGAGAAAATTGAGTTTTTGTAAAGTGTGTCTGCATGTAACACATAAACGCTTGATTTCAAAATTTACTCAAAATCTGAATAAAATTTCTGCATATACACAAACAAAAGGTTTCATTTAGTAGTAAATCACATTCTAAGACTAATTGTGGTATTCTATTTTTATTATAAAAATATGTTTTATGAGAAAAAGGGATATTGTATGGGTCGCCCAAGAGAGATGTGTGACTACAGATTCCCACCACGATTGACTTTGTGTGTCTCTTTATATCTTTACAGTAATAATTTAATATATAATAAAAAAATAGATATAATTTAGTAGAAACTCACATTTGTAGATTTACTGTGCATTTGGTTTCATTATAAAAAATATATTTTACGAGAAAACAGCTTTTATAAAGTGCGCCCATGTAACACATAAATCATAATTTCAAAATTTACTCAAAAATCTGAATAAATTTCCTGTATATACACAAACAAAAGGTTTCATTTAGTAGTAAATCATATTCTAAGACTAATTGTATATTCATTTTATTATAAAAACATATATTTATGATAAAGTAAGGGATGTTGTATGGGTCGTTCTTATGGTAATGTGTGTGACTTCAAATTTCCACCACGATTGACTTCAAAATTCTTTATATCCTACAAAATACCTAATATGTATACAAAAAATGATATAATTTAGTAGTAAAATCACATTTCTAGACTTACTGTGCATTTGCTTTCATTATAAAAATATATTTTACGAGAAAATTGAGTTTTTGTAAAATGCGCCCATGTAACACATAAATCACTAATTTCAAAATTTACTCAAAATCTGAATAAATTTATGTATATACACAAACAAAAGGTTTCATTTAGTAGTAAAACTACATTCTAAGACTCACTGTAGTATTCATTTGTATTATGTAAATATATTTTATGAGAAAAAAAGGGAGATTGTATGGGTCGTCCTTATGGTAATGTGTGTGACTTCAAATTCCCACCACAGATTTGACTTCAAAATTCTCTTATATCTTACAAAATACCTAATATGTATACAAAAAATGATACAATTTAGTAGTAAATCACATTTCTAGACTCACTGTGCATTTAATTTCATTATAAAAATATATTCTGCGAGAAAAATGAGTTTTCGTAAAGTGCGCCCATGTAACACATACATACGCTAATTTCTAAATTTACTCAAAATCTGAATAAATCAGCAATATATTAATGTAAACAAAAAAAGGTTTCATTTAGTAGTGAATCATATTCTATATTCAACTGTGGTATTCTATTTTATTATAAAAAATATATTATATGAGAAAAAGGGATATTGTATGGAGTTGCCTATAGTGGTACATGTGTGATTTACAGATTCACCACCACGATTGACTTCAAAATTTCTTATATCTTACAAACACCTAATATGTATACAAAAAATGATACAATTTTAATAGTAAATCACATTTCTTGACTTACTGCATTTGGTTT